>QVRM01000126.1:0-73835 GCA_003439945.1 Dermanyssus gallinae | reverse complement strand
CTCTCCTCGGGTGACGCCGCTGTTGTGGCAAATACGTTGATGTTGGCTGGTAAGATCTCGGAGAACATTGACCCACTCTCGCACGCTTCCAGGTAGAAGACGAGTTTAGAGAAACGATCCTTAGCATGCATCTCCTTCAGCGTGTCGACGAGATCTGTGTGTGCATTCCGTAAGTACGCTCTTATTTAACTAGAACTACTGTACACTGTCTTTCTTGGAAATGTTGTACGTCAGGGAAGACCAGGGAACAATAACCACGAACTATTTCTCTGGTATAGACCTGGCGCTATGTAGTACGTATTTGGTATCACCAGAATGGCAAGCCGTTGAAAGCAGAACACTGGCTACCGGATTCACCTCAGTTCCCAAATTCTGCCGCTTCGGATAGTTGGGCAAAATAAAATCGTTTCTTCCCTGGCAAATGCTTCGGTTGCATTATAGGTTGCAGGTAGAAGAAGGAAATATACTACAAATAGCCGTCTCGCAAGTTAGGAAAAATATTAACCGGCTACTGCCAAATACAGTGCGATCTCATTGCTCAAACTTCAAATAGTTGCCGCGCTCTACCTCAATCATCTATGCTATGCTATCAGGTGTTAGCAAATTGTATAAACAAAACGAGTTTACTGCGATGTATATATATATATTTTGATAAGCTATATTATTATTTTACCTTCTGCGTGCAGGTAGTCCGAAGGGAAAACGACTACACCAGGAGCTCCGTGATCCGTGAAATACACAAATATGTGATCTCCTGGCTTAGAGTCAATCACCTAGAGGAGTCAATATTTCTCTCATTATATATATATATATATATATATATATATATATATAACAGGTGATTATTACTATATAATAGGTTAAAACTCACCTAACTAGTTTTCAATACAAGCGCAAAACCATACGCCTGGTCTCAATTGTTGAACGTTTGCTCACATTGGAACAGGTCACTCGTACACAGCCCGAATAGATTTCGTGAAAGCAGTTCGAAATATTCTGATGGGTGAAAGCTATAGCTCCAAAGACGGAGGGGGAAACGGGGTTAATTGACTGCCAGGAATGTTATAATTCGCGGTGTCGAATTTCTGGAGTTTGTCAACTTCGATTGGTAGGTTAGGTTTTGGCTCCATCACCCAAATGAAGCGATATGTACTGTACACCTTAACGAGGCAGTGCAAACAGCTTTAGTCTCTTTTTAAAGACGTACGGGAGCACTCCCTGAACACATGAGCGCGCATGTGATCCAATCTACTAGCTGGTGATACCCGAGGAGCCTGGACACGAAGCTTAATCAATGACCTTAAAACTTGGTATAAGCTTAAGGGAACATAAAACTCCGTGCAAGTGATCACAGGGCATGGACAATTCCAGTCGTACCTTTCCCACCTAGACAAGGCGAATACTCTGCACTACAGGCGCACCTGATGACGCGGTGTACACCGTAGAGGTCTGCGGGTCCCTTGCGGCCTACCGCACAGGCTCCTCCAATGTCCACAAGGGTAACCCGACTACGATCATCGTGGCCAACATGCTTAAGTCGGCAACGGACTTGCACGCTGGGATCTCACACATAAATCTCTCACGCATAAATCTAGACGGGTTTATGCGTGGAAAAATTCGTTAGGAGGATCGCCGCAGGTCGCGATTCAACACTAAGCCTCTAGTGTCCACTCCTGGGCAGGAGCCACTCCCTGCTCGGGACATACTCGTAGACTAAGGAGAGGATCGCAGCATGGGACTCCCATGCTGCTCATAGGTAGCACGCGCGGATTGGATCGAGTGCTATACTCTCCCCGGCGTTTAGTCCCACACTACCCTCCCCTGACATCGGAGGGTGTGCGTAAAGCATTTTTCCACCTCCACAAAAAGCGTCTTTGAGGAGCTGCCCGCCCGGTACATAGGCAATTAGGCAAATATTACTGCACTGCTCCTCTCGCATGACACGCCGCGAACAGAACACAGATTAACTCTTATGATGTTTTGCGTACTGTTTATAAGAAAAAAAAGAACGGGGGTAGTAGAGCCAAATTACTGGTGGAACGAAAGGATCAAGGATGCTCGCAAAATATGCATGAAGTTAAGGCGGAAGCTTAAAGGAGCTAAGGGAAGTGCCAATACCCCTGCGATATTAGCAGAATATCGTGAAAGCCGAATGATATTAACACAGGAAATAGTGAGAAGCAAGAATGAAAGCTGGAGGGCGTTCCTAGCTGAACTGGACGGCGATCCATGGGGACGGCCCTACAAGCTACTGCGGGGAAGCTTTGCTAAACCAAAGGTAGACATCGCAGCTGAGGTGAAAGAAGAAATGTTGCGGAATTTATTCCCACGTCACGAGGACTTCAACAGGAAGATGTACGAGGAGGTGAACAAGCAGAGCGCAAACAAGTGCTCAGAAATACCTGAAGTTGCAGTCGAGGAGGTGACAGCCGTGGCGGGCAGAATAAAGACAAGCAAGGCAACGGGACCTGACGGCATCCCACCGGCGGTAATGCGCTACCTGTGCAAAGAGTTCCCAGACTTCGTGGCAGATGCCGCAACAAAGATGCTTCGTGAGGGGAGGTTCCCGAGAGAGTGGAAGAAACTGGAGGTGGTATTGGTTCCAAAGGGCAATGGGGGATATACCCCCATTTGCCTTCTGGACTCACTGGCGAAATGTTTTGAGGCAATCTTTGAGGAGAGATTTAGAAACTTCGCAGAGGAAAACGGCCTTCTCTCGAACTCACAGTACGGATTCCGAAAGCAAAGGTCGGCCCTTACTGCGATACACAGGGTTATCTCAGATGCTAAAAGGCTACATAGCTCGACACCGCAAACCAGGGACCTGTTTATGGCAGTTATGCTCGATGTGCGAAACGCTTTTAATAGTCTTGCCTGGAAAGTAATCTTAGATACCCTACATAGGAAGGGCGTCCCGCCCTACTTGCTAAAGCTCACATCCAGCTACCTACAGGATAGAGTGATCTCCTGCGCTGGGGTTTCACTCCCGCGGAGCCGCGGGAGTTCCGCAGGGAATGATCATTGGCCCGTTACTATGGAACATTGCCTACGACGATGTACTAAGGCTGCCAGGACTCCCAGGAGGGGTCCACCTGCAGGCCTATGCGGATGACCTAGCAATCATGGTCAAGGCCCGAACAGCAGAAGAATTAGAGCTAGCCGCTAACAATTCGCTCAAGGCAGTCGAAATATGGATGGAAGGAGCTGGACTGGAACTAGCTCCTGAGAAGTCAGAGGCAGTGCTGCTCATAGGAAAAAAAACACTGTAGAGAGATTAAACTACGACTGCAGGGAACGAGTATTACACGATGATGATATTTAGGCCAATAAATATTTGATAAGTTTCGTGATTCAAAAATTAGAATCTAGACAAAAATTTTCCAAATTTTAACTTCTTAGCATTGCCAAGGATGATTTCAGACGTTGCTGCCAAACCTTCGTGAGAAGCTACGAGGTAGAGAGGTTATGTACAACTCGTTGTATAGCATGGAACAAGTCGTCAGACGCCAATATTAAGCAGTTGGAGCACATAATTACCAAAAATATTACCAGTCTTCCTCACTTGAAGTTGTTGCTATTAGTTCCCAGGTTCCACGGAAGCCCGCCTCATGTTAGATGTTCACGCTAACTCGCTACCTTGTTTGGACATACTCCTCAGGCCTAAACTGTAGGCAAATGCTGGCAATATTGCATGGTGAAACGAACACTGCATGCACATTATGCCAATAAATTAGAATTCAAATAAAGTTTAAAAAGACGCAAACAATTCTGTTTAATAAAAGTAGCTGCTACAAAACGCCCCTGGCCTTTACTTGAAATTGGGGGAACGACACGTACCTTTCCTGAACCGATTCCGTGCATCGCTTTCTTGTCACCTCTCAAAATCTTTAAGAAATTTTGCGGTGTGACATCTTCTCTAGTATAGTCCTTGAGTACTCCCTCGTAAACGTTAGATCCATTTGGATGGTTGATCACGACGCCCGGCGTTGGATTTATCTCACTGAAGTAAACGAAGCATGATGGCTCATTAGTATCAACAACGTGGTGTAATCCTCCCTGAGACGCAAGTAAGATTTGCAGTGTTAAAATAGAAGACTATTAAAATAACCAAATAAAAAAAAATCAATATTATTTAAAATGATTGAATTTCAATCATATTTAGGTTATATTATCATCTTTGGAGGCGCTCCGAGACACTGAAACCGCTGGAGCAGCTTTCAGCCGTAAGACCGAGGACTGGGTAGGCTGCCATCCTTAGTGCGTGACAGTGCAATATTACCATACATTGCAAACAAAATGCCGAGATTAGCGCTTAAAAACATAATCAACCACGAAAACACCCTGGCTAGCTTCTTTACAGTCGCAGTACCAAAATAGCCTAAAGTAGAGTTTGAATTGCTTGGCCTTTCTACTTTTTCTTCTGGCCTATGGTTTAGTCAAATAATTTCCGTCAATATACTAGCATTTGGACTAGAAACTTAAATTTTTGTCCCGTTCTCAAACCTAAACATCTAGCTCGGGGCAAGACATTTTGCTGTTGGCGAGAATCTGCGCCATGGATGCGTCACAATAAGAAGCTCCAGCTCTCTCACGACACCTCAACACGATCTTATACAGAAGCTCATGAGGGCGACTAAAAAGCACCATGTCCAAGTTGAGCTTTTTTGTTATGTAAATATGCGGCCCAAGGAATTTGTATGCCCTCATGTACGTACAATGGACTCCACCGTGGCCACTACTGACATAGATAGATCTGAACTGCAAACCAGACACCTCTCGACACTTTTCGTTGATTATTGCTGTTGTTATACACGGCCGTACACCAAAATGAATAAAGTTATTCATGTTTTCTCTACACGGTTTTTGTCCTAACCACGCCTGGATTGTGTTCGTCTGTACAAAGCACTTGTCCTTCTTAAACTTACTTACTGCTTTCTGGTTTGAGATATTTATGTCTATCTAAATGTATGACCCTCTATTAGCTACTATTTAAAGAGCTAGACGAATTTCACTGACGTTCTACTTAGGTAACCGGCCCTACCTATTCAAATTCAACCAATACTGATACTAGTCGGTGCGACGTTTACAACGCTGAATGGTTCAACCATTGTAGTCACACATTCCTTCATAGACTAACGGCGAATTTATGCTATGTATTGTGTGCAGATAAACTCGAGCAAAGTAGAGACGCTTCATACATACTAGATTAGATACGCATGCAAAATGTTCGCACTTACTTCTGGGCGATGTCGTCGTACATCATAACGACGATGCGTTCGTCGGGAACGCCGTGCCGATGAAGTACCTGGTACGCGTGGCAAACGTCGGCCTGGTGCCGATAGTTACCAAAGCCGTCCGAGCCGGCCACCAACAGAGCCCAGATACGCGGCTTGCTTTGGCCATTGTCCTCAGCGGCGGACCTCGCTGAGGCTCCGAGGAGAATGTAACCGAGGGCACAAACCGCTAAAGCGGTCCTTGTTGTTGACGTCGCCGACATTCGCGAGCCGTTGTTGAACAAACGGCTTGCTACCAGTGCACTGTTTGCTCTAACTGCGCCAGCGCTTCTGTGTCTTCTGGCAGGTAGTGCGACTCCCGCATATGTATATATATATATATATATATATATGAGTGTGTGCGTGTAGATTTACAGTGAAATACACTTACACGCACAGAGTCTTAAAATCCCTACCGGCGTCAACATTCAGTAATCCGTTTTAAGCCCTCTGCCGGAATTTGCCCGAAACTGCCATCAGCAAGTCTAGTAGACTCTATTGGTCCATCGCGACAATCCCTAGCAATTTATAGTTTAAACCAGACCGCTGAACTTTGTCCGATAAATCCTATAAAAAGAGTGACGTTCGTGGCCACAAGCACTCTATCTTAATTACAGATATAACAAAATCGTAGAACAGTATTATAGGCCACCTCGGTTCCTGCGAGTGCTAGTTACATGCTCAATAATTTAAGTTAACACCATCGTAAAATTTCTCTAAAGCCTCTTGGGTGTAGAACATCTGTATCGACCTAATATTTGCATGCTGCTCAAGGAAAGGATTTACATCTACACTTTCTGAAATAAGAGGCGTCACCATTACGCGCGCGGGTCCTGCTGCAGCTTCTTCCTGATTTGCTACACCGACTTAATCCGGTTTTATTACTGCTAGTATTGCTCCGTTATTCGTAGCCAAAGCCAAAATGTTTGCTATCAGTCTCCTTATGGTCAGCCCACATGCAACTAGACGTACATGGCCTATTTTCGCCCGTAGGGAATTAAGGTTTGCTCCTGCTTAATGTTTTTCTCGTAGAAAATTGAGACGCAGAACGATGGTAGTATAACCTTTAAGGCGTTCTCCATAAAAACCCTGAGCTCTTTCAATAACTCTGTTGAAGATGGGATCTTTTGGTCTCGCATATATTTTAGATGCTTGCAGGCTGTGCAACGTTATTAAAATGTGTCACCATTGGTTGCACGTATAGGTAGGTTGCGTCTCCGTGCAAATTTGATGCATTTTCTGGGTGTCTACGCTTACGAAATGACGTGGGGGTTGACTGATATTTTTGGTAATGGCTTAGTCATTGGTTTCGTTTCCAGAAGAAGGCAAAGGGCTTTTGCGCCTGAGTCCTCAATCAGAGACTTCAGAAACGCCTTTCCTAGTGCAAACTCTAAGCAACTAAGTACCCTATCGACCACATTGACCACAATATTTTGATCGCTGGTGTCGGCGGCCGCGTTTTGTCTCGCTTTAGCTCACCTACATCTTGTTCTTTTAGGTATTCCAGTAAGGCATCTTCTTGGAATTATACGTCTACTTCGCTGATGCGTCTTTAGAACTCGTACCGGTAAGCGGAGCCACTTCCCCGCATAAGTTTGTGGGTGCCCTGCACTTGCCGCTTCCGTATCTTCCGCCTAGGCGATCCGATTGTCAGTTTACCTTAAATTGTAAAAAAGCGCTAGTTATAGTTGCTCTTGTCTCAGTACAAATCATCAGAAATTTGAAAGCGTTTATCTGCTTAAAGTTTTTTCAGTTTATTAGACGTTCAGAATCATTTGGACTCTCGAAGATAATTACCGGTTGCTCTTCATTGCCCTTATCGCCGGCATTCAGGCGACTATTACTCTTTGCACTAGCAGGAAATTCTTGTTGCCGTTGCTCTGGCCAATAATTTCATAAAAACTTTCACCGCCTTCTACTCTTTTGTAGCGATGGCCTGCCAGGCTATGCTATCATCTGGAGGTGATTTAGACTCGGCAGTTGCCTTCTCCAGGAGAGAGTCTTGCGACGTGCCTATGCACATCTTCATGTTCTCCTCCATGTCCTCTTCATCCCTTCCCTGGTCGACATCACTCACGCTCAATCAGCTTTGCGAGCCTGTCTTCTTTCCTCTTACTTTGTTTTGCTTCAAGAGCTCATTTACCCACTGCCCAGTTTCTCAGGGGACGCTCAGTTTCGATTGGTTTTAATTTACGTGTCCTTTTGGTTATAAGCTTCCCGTCACCTGGCGCCAACTGAAGTGCGCTTTTCTAAAATACTCTCAGAAGACCTGGCGCGAAATACAAAATTACATCGCATACAATATCTATCAATATTTTTTTTTCGAATGTTTACATTCGAGCGGTAAGGTGTGTTCTTGCAGCGCTCCGTTTGATTGGTGTACCTCAGCGTGTTCTGGATCGTACCTGGTGCAGTAAGTAGACTGGTTCAGTGCAACTTCGACTGCTGGTGCATCTTTTGTGCTTCAAATCGACCCGTTATGGGCCTTGTCCACTCGCCTAAGGGCGATCCACCATCGGGGAAACCCATGGCAGGTACGACGACGACGACAACAACAACAACGGCACCGCCACCGGCTAACGTCAACAACCGCGACTAGCCAATTAGCAGTGTTCGAAACATTGCGGCGGCCGCCTCTGCCGTCTCTCCGTCAACAAGTGGAAACGGAACCAACACGAAGAGGAAGGAGAACGAGAAGGAACAACTCGCCGACGAAGAAGAGGTTGATGGGAGAGGCCCAGCGTCGACCAAACGGCAGGCGACCAGCCCGCCATGCGCCCTACAGCAGATGCCGTCGAGGGAGGGGAGAGACGCCGTCACGGCTACGATGTCGCCAACTCCAGATGTACTATAACAACCGGCGCCAGCGATAGGTGCTGAGCTTAGCGCGGCCGGTGGACAGTCAACCGACAACGGCTCGCTCGTCGTCTGCGAAGCTGGCGCCGAGAGCGGCGCTAATGTTATGGCGGATACAGTCATTTCGGATAGCGCGGGAAAATCGGTTTCGCTGGGAGATAATATCGTGGCTGAGGAGGGGGATACTCCTAACGTCGATGATCCAGATGGCTGGATTAAGGTCGGCCCGGGTGGTAAACCGTCCCTAACATAACTGGTCCTAAAGTTGTAACCAAGGAGCGTACCGAAGCCGTTCTATTCTCAGCCGAGGACAAACAACTTGAGAAAATGTTTACCAAAGTGTGCATGGATATAGCCAGGCATATCAAAGGGGAAATAGATGAGCCTTGCTTTGCTCGCAGCGGTGAGCTCGTCATTATTGCCGCTGATTTGATGGATAGGGCCACTTTTTAGCTGAGTTTAACATCACTCGCGGGTATACCTGTCCAATCACGGACGAGCAACCAAAGATCCACCGTTAAAGGTAAAATATGTGGCGTTCATCCGTCACTCAGTGACGACCTGATTGTCAATGAGCTAAAGTCTTTGGGGGTGACCGAGACCATTCGGGTGCGGTCAAAAACATCAGGACAGGCTTTGTTATGCCTACTGACAGCGTCATTCTTACCTTCGCCGGCATTGAATTTCCTGCTGAAGTTCGACTCGGCTTGAAAACTCACGGCGTGGTGCTCTACAGGGAGCCACACCACTGCTACAGGTGCTCTAGCCTAGACCACATCAGTCCAAAATGCCCCTGGTCGTCCCCTCGATGCCGCCGCTGCGGCTCCACTAAGCACCTCCGTAAAGACTGTACACAGCCCCCGAAATGTTGTCTCTGCAAGGGGCCTCACGAGTCTACCTGGGGATCGTGCCCTCATCGCCTTCAACGAATGGCGCAACTCAAGAGATCAGCGCCACTACGCATCCAACAAAACACCTCCGCTACCACGGTGAAGGTCTGCGCACCGGTAAGCGACATCCAGCCATCGGCCTCGTTTTCAAAACGGTCTTATTCCGCAGTCGTTCGTAACGGGATTAAGTTTCCTTCACGACCTGTGGACCCGCCTCAAAAGACTCCTGTGGCCATTGAGGAGCGCTCCTCGAACGTTGCTGTTTCAAAGCGAAGCGACGGTCTAGACAATATGATCTTCGCCATAACCGAAAAGATACTACTATCCATCATCGACACCATCGTTACTCACATCAGCAGTGCAATCGAAAGAGCGATTGCGCGCATTCTTCTGGCTTGCTCCGCCAAGCCGAACCCGCTAGGTCGGCTACGAGCTCCACCAATTCCACCGACGGCCCAACCGATCTCACGGAGGGCCTGCGCGAGCAGCTTAAAGATGCACTTCAGTCTGCTCTAACCTTCGGTTTGGCGGCTCTGCGACCGATCAAAACCGATAACGCGACGATTGCGGCCACCGCCGCTGCCGCATGCGACGTCGAACCGAAGACTAGTTCTCCCTCGCAATGATGTCACAACAAGACATCCACAGGTGGGCCGTTGCCTCTGCCAGCAGCCGCGACAACAACAGCTCGGCTCCTTCATCGAGGGAAGGACCCTATGCAAGCTCCGTCGCAAGCGCACTGGCACAAACCTCACTTCACGACGTTATCCTCGCGACGTCTAAAATCAAACGCGCATCTAAAATGATTTCCTGTTTACCTCGGGGTATCCGCGACAACGTGTCTCTCGAGCTCTCAAACCTGATTAACGAGGTCTGCTCTTCAGCCAGTAGGGAGTCATACAGAAAACTACTTCAATTCCCAACCACAGTAGTCTGCATTCCGCGCCAGAAGGAACGCGGCCGAACCCTTACATCGGTACTTCGCGAGAACCTGAACCGATTCCGAGCGGGAAATGGCCCTGTAACTATCCCCCTTGCCTCAGCGTCAACTACTCGACTAAGCAGCGCGTCTCTCAAGTAGACGCGCTGACGTCATTACAAATTAAAACCTACGTTTTCCCTACAAACATTTCTAATTACACATTAAAACCCATTTTTTTGTACAAACACTCATAATTACAAATTAAAACCCACTTTTTCCCCTCAAACACTCATAATTACGCATTAAAACCCCTTTTTTCCCTACAAACACTCATAATTACAAATTAAAACCCACTTTTTCCCCTCAAACACTCATGATTAAATATTAAAACCCACTTTTTTCTTACAAACAGCTTTAATTACACAATAAAACCCACCTTTTCCCTACAAACACCTCTAATTACACATGAAAACCCAGTTTTTCCCTACAAACAGTTCTAATTACACATAAAAACCTACTTTTTCTTCACAAACACCCCTAATTACACATTAAAACCTACTTTTTTCCTACAAACATTCTTAATTACACAATAAAACCCACTTTTCTCTACAAACACCCCTAATTACACATTAAAACCTACGTTTTCTCTACAAACAACTCATAATTACAAATTAAAACCTACGTTTTCCCTACAACATTTCTAATTACACATTAAAACCCATTTTTTTTTCTACAAACACTAATAATTACATCTTAAAACCCACTTTTTCCCCTCAAACACTCATTATTACACATTAAAACCCACTTTTTCCCTACAACCACTCATAATTACAAATTAAAACCCACCTTTTTCCCTCAAACACTCATGATTACACATTAAAACCCACTTTTTCCCTTCAAACACTCATAATTACACATTAAAACCCACTTTTTCCCTACAAACACTCATAATTACAAATTAAAACCCACTTTTTCCCCTCAAACACTCATGATTACACATTAAAACCCACTTCTTTCTTACAAACAGCTTTAATTACACAATAAAAATTACAAAACCAATCTTTTCCTTGGCTCGCGTAGTTCAAGGAAAGCTCGCCCTTGGCGACGTTTCCTCTGCGGCGAGGGCTCTTCTGTCCACCGACACAGTGGCCCCACACTCCGACGAAACAAGGCTGGCGCTGATAGACAAACATCACCCATGTCCACGTAACTTCTCCCTTGCACCGCCTCCCGTGTCCGCCGGCCAGTCCCACGAGATCACTGTGTCTGCGATAGATGTTATCAACGCCATCAGAAGCTTCGTCAACAGCTCGGGCGGGGGACCCGACGGCCTGCGACCACGCCATCTGAAAGATCTCATCGGCAGGGATGGCGAGGAGAACCAACTCGTCCTTAGTCTAGTGCGCTTCGTCAATCTCGCTGTAAACGGAAAGCTCCCAGATTTCGTGCTCCCCGTCTTCTGTGGTGCCTCGCTCATGGCCTTGCGCAAAAAAAACGGCGGCATTAGACCAATTGCCGTCGGGCTGACACTGCGTCGGGTAGTCAGGAAAATCATCACCAGGAAGAGCATGCCGGACATTATCGGATTAATCTCTCCGCATCAACTGGGCTGCGGAATCAGGGGAGGCGCGGAAGCGGCCGTGCACGCAACAAGAGCATTCATCAACCGCAACAAGAGTGTCCCAGGCAAGGTTATCGTCAAACTCGACTTTAACAACGCCTTCAACTCGCTAAGACGTGACCACTTGCTCAAGGCGGTTCGCTCCCTCCTTCCCCGACTATATTCGCTAGTACACCAGATGTACAGGTTTCCAAGCAAGTTGATTTGGCAAGGAGAGTTTATCGAGTCTTGTTCCGGTGTTCAACAGGGGGACCCTTGTGGCCCCGCTCTATTTTGCGTCGCTATTCACGAACTTCAATCGCGTCTGTCTTCCGAACTCCGACCGTGGTTTCTAGACGACGGCACACTCGCCGGTGACACTCTTACGGTGCTGAGAGACTTAGCGCTGGTAAAGGAATTCGAGGCCGTCTCAGGGCTCACACTTAATGACTCCAAATGTAAAGTATTTTTTTCTTTCCATGAAGACCCACCGCAGTTCCGCATTCCAAGAGGTGCGCAATCTTCTGCCAGCAGCCAGGTTAATACTTGTTAACGAGATGGAGCTCTTAGGAGCCCCAATTCTCGACGAATGCATAGATATTTCTTTATCTAAAAAGGGCTCTGATCTCGTCCGCTGGTGTTTTAGACTGCGACTCTTGGACGCTCACCCAGCGCTTTACCTGCTACGCGTTAGCTTGTCAACCCCGAGGCTGATGTACCTTTTCCGCTGCTCACGGGCTTACGCCAATTCGGACTTGCTTCACTCGATCGACGAGACATTGCGAAATAGTCTCCAAGGCATTTTGAACGTTCAGCTCAGGCAATCGTCTTGGGTACAGGCTTCACTCCCGACGTCCTCGGGTGGCTTGGGAATCCGTATGGCCTCGCAAGTCGCTATTTCTGCCTACCTTGGGTCCCTTAAAGCCACCGAGACTCTGGTACAAGGGATCGCACCACCGAATGCTCACCCAAGTTTCAGCGACCAGATTGAACAAGCTTGCCGCGACTACGAGAATAAATGAGGTCAGCCTCCTGAGAGCACATCGCAATCGTCTTTGGACTCGCAGGTCGTCAAGGCGATTCAAGAGCAACTGTTGACTCAGGCGAGTAACACCAATGAGCGGGCACGACTGAGAGCCGCGATAGATCCATGGAGCGGCAAATGGCTTCAGGCCATTCCCTCACCGCAGCTGGGGACGATGCTGGACAGTACCACACTCCGCATCGCCTCCGGTCTGCGCTTGGGGGAATCAGTCTGCTTTGCTCATAATTGCGCTCGATGCGACCTCCCGGTGTCTTCCACCGGCGAGCATGCTCAAGCCTGCAAGAGGAGCGCCGGCAGGTCCTCAAGGCACTCGGCTCTGAATGACGTAATTCACCGGGCACTGCAGACAGCCCTTATTCCTGCTGTTAAAGAGCCTGTTGGATTGTCGTCAAACAGCCAACTGCGGCCGGATAGTCTGACTTTAGTACCATGGAGCGAAGGCCGATGCCTCGTCTACGACGTCACCGTGTCGTGTACGCTGGCCGCATTCTACGTTCGTCACACCAGCCGGGAGGTCGGAGCAGCCGCCCGCCTCGCCGAAGACCGCAAGCTAGCCAAATACCGTGAACTGGAGCAGAATTTTATCGTCCAACCGGTCGCTTTCGAAACACTGGGACCAATTGGAGAAATTACAAAGGCTTTCCTTGCGGAGTTGGGTTCCAGAGACGCGATGGCAACCGGCGATAGGAGAGCATGACAGTTTTTGCTGCAAAGGATATCGGTTGAAATACAGCGTGGCAACGCAGCGTCGATCATAGGTTCATTGCCAACAGGCAAGGGACTCACTTTTTTGCCGTAGCCAAAGCGGCGTCAGAATTTCACATGTAACCAAATAATAATAAAAAACTATCGTTCACCCTATATATCTATCTTACAAGCTCAGTCCTAATGTCAATTACTATCTTAATAGCGACCTAGGTGAACAAGACTTAATTTTAATCTCAGAAACGCCTTTCCTAGTGCAAACTCTAAGCAACTAAGTACCCTATCGACCACATTGACCACAATATTTTGATCACTGGTGTCTGCGGCCGCGTTTTGTCTCGCTTTACCTCACCTACATCTTGTTCTTTTAGGTATTCCAGTCTCTCTTCTTGGAATTATACGTCTACTCCGCTGATGCGTCTCTAGAACTCGTACCCTCAAGCGGAGCCACTTCCCCGCATAAGTTTGTGGGTGCCCTGCACTTGCCGCTTTCGTATCTTCCGCCTAGGCGATCCGATTGTCAGTTTACCTTAAATTGTAAAAAAGCGCTAGGTATAGTTGCTCTTGTTTCAGTACAAATCATCAGTAATTTGCAAGCGTTTATCTGCTTAAAGTTTTTTCAGTTTCATTAGACGTTCAGAATCATTTGGACTCTCGAAGATAATTATCGGTTGCTCTTCATTGCCCTTATCGCCGGCATTCAGGCGACTATTACTCTTTGCACTAGCAGGAAATTCTTGTTGCCGTTGCTCTGGCCAATATTTTCATAAAAACTTTCATCGCCTTCTACGCTTTTGTAGCGATGGCCTGCCAGGCTATGCTATCATCGGGAGGTGATTTAGACTCGGCAGTTGCCTTCTCCAGGAGAGAGTCTTGCGACGTGCCTATGCACATCTTCATGCTCTCCTCCATGTCCTCCTCATCCCTTCCCTGGTCGGCATCATTCACGCTCAATCAGCTTTGCGAGCCTGTCTTCATTCCTCTTACTTTGTTTTGCTTCAAAAAGGCTTTTGTTGATCTCCTGTAGGTGTTTGATACTTAGCCATGACTCCGTGATTTCCCACACCTGCGTGTGCTGACGAGCGTAATAATACTACTGCTTAGATAATACGGTATTTGAGATGACGATTTTCGTGTGCCAGTTGATATTTTTACACTGGTTGGTTACAGTGGTTGGTGAACTAATGACTCACCAACAATTCTAGTTGAATTATTTCTTCAGATCGGCAATTTTAATACCAGTTTTTCCACCTTGTTTAAGCATTACTAGAGCTCGTTTACCCACTGCCCAGTTTCTCAGGGGACGCTCAGTTTCGAATCGTTTTAATTTACGTGTCCTTATGGTTATAAGCTTCCCGTCACCTGGCGCCAACTGAAGTGCGCTTTTCTAAAATACTCTCAGAAGACCTGGCGCGAAATACAAAATTACATCGCATACAATATCTATCTTACAAGCTCAGTCCAAATGTCAATTACTATCTTAATAGCGACCTAGGTGAACAAGACTTAATTTTAATCTTATTGGACAATGATACCAGAAGGAAGCTAAGAAAGGAGGGTTTATTAGCGTAGTCACTCTTGTCATAGAATTCTATACTAACTCATAATATCTAAAAGCTGCGGCTTCTTCTCCCAAGTAATAATAATAATAAATTACAGGTAAGTCAATTCTAGTGCAAACACACATGCTTAGATCAGGAAGAGAGATATACGATTGCCGGCTTACATCGTTAAAACCTTACGCAAAATATATATTTGCATATATAAAATCAAGAACAATGATTTGTACTTGACCGACTTAGTCTACTTTAATCTCTGCATACACCGGTGTTCCAATGCATTGGTTCTCTCAAAAAGTAGAAAAATCTCTAGCCAAAACGTTTGTTTTTCAATTATATATAAAAACAAATCTTTATATATATATATATATATATATATATATATATACACGCTGCTTTCGCCGGCCGTTTTGCTTTTTCATTGGTATTTGTATACTATAATGCCAAACGATGCATATTCAGACACTGTCGTGTGTATTTAAAATAGTCGATTATTTAAACTGTGTGCTTTTTTAACTCTCACAACTGTGGCTCAGCGCATTCTTGCAAAGGAAACGTTTTTCTCGTGACGGACATCAGTGCATGTATTAATGTCGGTCAGTCGCCACTTAATACCTTGTGTCTGTCGCAATGTACGTATGATTCCCAAGCACTTAAAAAATGATTTCGATGTCTGTCACAGTTATTAAGACAAGGTTTTTAACGTTTGGTGCTGCGACTAGATATTACCAATTAATTTCGCACGATTTGGACAAAAGTTGTATTACTCACATTTGCACAATGATTACAAGATGCTGCTTACTAAGATTCCGTTTCGTGATTTTTTATTATAAAATTGATGCTTTTTAGATTGACTTTACACGAACAGAAACTGTTAGCTAAACAAACGCTACAAGAGGCCCACACGCCAAGCGAGCTGCAACTTCGCGTTACGGCTTTGCGTCACTTAAACAGATCGGCTTTACGTTTATTTCAACTCGCCGTCATAAACTGATATATCTAGGTCTCGAACTACACACTAGGCAGATGTTAATAGGTGAACTATGAACAGATCAGCAACTTGCAATCATTACAGCAGCCCATTTAGAAGGTCCCAATGTGGTTTTGTGGCCATATAGATTTAATCAACACCGGTCGACCAAATCGATCCTGTTGTTTGAACGTTCCTTGGCTGAAGCGGAGGTCCTAAGTGCGCTCTGGCAACCTGTCTTGTAGCAATGGGATTATACTACCACTGGCATGTCGCCGAAAATCGATACCTTGTCTCGTGTAGGAAAAAATCGCCATCGACTATTTGACTGAATTCCTCTCTAAGACTATTCACCTTGTGCCTCACAATATGCATTATTTAAAGGAAGTTTTATAGGCACGCCGCTGTTGGAAACGCTCCAGGACTGAGGTGTGAGGTGCACTGTATATACTATGACTTCTCTCGTCGTAAGGTCCACTATATATACTATGACTTCTCTCGTCGTAAGGTACACTATATATAATATGACTTCTCATAGTCAGAATAGTCAGCTGAGGCCAGACGGAAAAACTCTTACCCCCTGGGCTCGTGGTCGTCTTCTCGTGTGGGATGTTACAGTGTCATGTACGCTGGCCAAAAGCTACGTTCAAAACACGAGCCGTGAGGTGGGCGCAGGCGCCTGGCTCGCAGAGAACCGAAAAGTGACGAAATACCAGGAACTAGCATCGCAATTTATAGTTCAGCCGATTGCCATAGAGACTTTTGGACCGATCGGACCGGAGTCTATGAAGTTTATTAAGGAACTGGGCCGGAAAGTCATCGCTGCAACTCAGGAACCCCGAGCTAGCGAATACCTGTTGCAGCGCATATCGATCGAGGTTCAACGCGGCAACGCCGCGGCCGTGGAAGGGTCTCTTCCGTCAGCCGCAGGGCTTCCGGAGATCCCGTAGAAACTGTTTTTATTCCCCATAATTGTATGCCTATGACAATAAATATAATACTATATAGCTATGACTTCTCTCGTCGTAAGGTGCATTGTATATACTATGATCTCTCAGGTCTTTGGTAGAGTAGACTACCGTTTCTACACCAAGAGCCCTGGGAGGTCGTAACAGTACTGAGGTATAGTGCGAGGCTTACCTCAGAAATTGCCAGATTGTTGTCCTAGTGGCCAACGACTTCTCGACTCTCTCTTTTTCTCCTTGTCCGATTGGCGTATCTTAGGCCCCTACAATTTTGCCCTTTTTTTGGGGCTCTACGTATAGAATCTCAAGCACCGCTTGCCTCTGTATATTATGTATAAAATAGACGCAGATGATGTTGAAGTTTATGAAAAAATTAGTACACACAAAAGTTGTTATTTGGTGCAACGAACCTCGACAATGATCTCTTGCATGGGAGACAATACCCTTATACCGTAACTAAAGAACATCCAACGATCTCGATGTGCTAGTCTCTGCCGGCCTGACGATTCGTGAACATGTAACGAGTAGTGCCCTCGTCAGCTTCGATCATCTGCAATCTGGAACTCAGGTCATTTGGCATGTGACGCCTAGACTATTGTGTACATTTGTATAATTCGCTTATAACACTGACTAGGTGATATTGTTCTGTCATTGTGCCGCCCTTTATATGTCGCTCTTTGAGAGTGCGGATGCGCTTTCTTTGCCAGCACACGCTGTAATATGCCACTTTACTCTAATGATATACCAAGAAAATATTTTATCTTCATAAACAGGCCGATGTAAACGCTTTCAGACGCATTATTTCTTCTGATGATACTTAATATTTTTTACTACCGCTCAAAATTAATGGTTAAGGGCAAACCAAATGTGACTTCTACACACCTTGTAAACAACGTATATCAATGTAGAATAGTTCATTACACGCGACCATGTATAAATCAAGAGAGTGTTATTTAATATATAGGAATTAAATGCATCGACAACGCTACAACTCTAACTGCGCCTGGGGAACACATTCATAGATGTCGTAATTATGAAAGGATATTAGTTTCAAAACAATGCTGTGAAACAATATTATGTTGCAATAATTTTGTCGATCAAAGAACTGACCCCTGAGAGCTGTCCAGCACGCAGATCAAGTCTGGTCTGGAAGGCTAGTGCTCTAGTGATGGTTATTATGCACCAGGGTGCTCCTGGGTAAGCCACTATTGTTGACCGAATTTTCTTCAAGCGACGCTCATTGAAAATGAATCGTAAATCATACCGCGGAAAGGACTGTTTAGCTCGAGCTCAACAGGCTCGACAGGCTAAGCAGATCAAGCCTTCTTGAGCAGACTCCCGTAATACGGTTATCACCAGTGTATGTGCTTTTGTTTCCAAGTTGATGAATGTTGACGCAAACTTCATGGGTTAACAAAAATTGACTGATACCATTTGTTATATTGCACTGAACTTGACACCACTTTTGCGCCCACTATAACTAGAGATGCAATGACATTGTTGTGCCTTCATTCTCGAACTTCTGTAGTCTTTCTAAATTGAAGAATCCGTTTATGTATTTGGACGTAGCCACTTTTTTGGTGTAATGTACCGTTGATGCGGTGGATTAGAAGATGGCACTTAGAAACTTGCGGCTCGGTATTGTTGTTTAAACAGTAGACCGATAGCTGAAATAAACTATCTGTAACAACCTCTTATGAACAGTTCAGCTTAAGACGTATAAGCAACGTGTTCTGTAGTTCCTCATCCAATAGCTTTATGTATCAAGCTAGTTGAGGTTTCCGAAAAGCAGTAAGTGTATTTGGCTAGGGCAGGTGCTTTAGACAAACGAATATAATACCCAGACCTATTTAGAATAAAATAATGAAAAATTAAGATTTGAAGTGCGCAATTTAATTTGAAGCGCCGACACTATATATATATATATATATATATATATATATATATATGCAACAAGTAGGGAGGTAGCCTATATCTTACATTAAACTGACAAATTAATCTATATGTGCTGGTAAAATAACTACGCACAATATTAAACTACTTCATAATAATAACACTCTCATACGAAGAATTAGTTCTTTAATGGCCAAATAATGATGCGTAGATTTTATGTTCAAACATGCAGGTGATCCCAAGTTGGATTTTTTGGCTCTGCGGTGATTATGGCTTTAGACGATACCCTCTGTCTTGGGGTGGTCACACACAGTGTTGAGTGCTTCCAGGATCTCGTCAGTCTTGTTGCGTCTTGTTGAGGCGCACATGTTAACGAACACATGCATGAAGCCCAGCGCATGTGGATTGCGGGCTAGTCGAAAGCAGAATTCGTCGAAGCGATCTACGACGCGGCGATAACAGTCACGGTCTTGATTGCTTGGCTCAATCTTTTTGAATACGTTTGTATCGTACTTTAGGTGCTCGACGATGTCCTCCATCTGAAGTATTCGACGTACCCAGCAGTGCATTACTCTCTTGAGTATACGGAAGTCTACTAGCATTACTAAAAACTGTGTAAATACATATACCCACATAAAACCACCCCAACCCTCAAAAACCATTGAAGGTAATATGCATGCACTAGGATTAACATTTGCTAACACCGCTCTACTCCACAATGCGGGATAGGGAAAGAAGTTAGAAACAAGACAAATAAAGCTAATAACATTTGCATTGGGTGCCCGTTATAATTGCGTCACGAAGTTTTGTGAGGGTGAGAGGAGATGTCAAAATGTATGCAAAGGGTAGTAAGCTAAGATTTAGTATGAGAATTCATAATATCACAAATAAACGATGAGTTAAACAGATGCAGCTGGTGAAGGTGGCACTAAGGATAGATAAGGATGGATAACGACTTTTCAATGACCCAAACTTTAGAATCAAATGTAAGAAAGGACCAGGTCGATATTACAAAAAAAAGGTTGTCATAATAGAAAGCAAATACATAGTAGGTATTGGAGAATACATATCGATGCCTAGGTAACATACACGACTTTCTAAAATTCGCCCAACAAGATTTTAGGTCTAGTACAACTCGTGCTTGGCAGAAAAGTTTGCATCTCTTGAATTGCACAAATTCCAACATTGAAAAGGTGGTTTTTAGCAGGTATTTCTTACTTGGCGTACGATCAAACGATATACTCTGCCCGTGTGTTGAGCCCCACACTACCCGTAAACAGCACTGACATTTTGCCCATCTAAAAAAGGCACTTGCTGTTGAGTGGTTAGTGTAAACATGCAGATGTATTAAAGAGAAAAACGTAAACCTACCTTCTTCTCGAGAAACCTTCTTCTGCTATATAGCTGCCTGAGGTCCTCCTGCAGCTTCATACGGGTGTCCGGATCGGTCGTAGCTTGAATTTTTCTCTTAAGAATAGCAACCGGAACCTGGCGCGAGTCCATTGAATCACATGGAGCTGGCGGCAATCTAATTGGTTTCGCCGGCTTGTACCCCTATTATCATGATGGGCAACACACGCGTTCTTTGTGATTGTTATAGATGTAAAATTCCTGCCGGCCTAATCTAGGCTAGCCTGCCACCGCCGGCCTAATCTAGGCTAGCAACAAATCTTCTTTCATGTTTAAATAGTGATTGCATCAAGACTTAGCAGAACTCAAATATCCAAACCGCGTAGCATGAGGGACCCGGTCATGCTTAGAGCAGATTCAGACGTTGGCAATACCTTACGGTAAAGCAAATATACGAATCGCCCGTCAAAATGCAACACGTTGTTTATGATTTCACCATAGAGTATCCAACGATAACTAATATTTTAACTACAAAATGCACATTAGTCATAGCAATGAGACGCTGCGGACGCAGTACGAAATTGTCAGGGGGAAGACCAATCTGTCGACGGTCGAAGAGTACGGAGATGTCAATTGGAAAGATTACCCTCTGTGAGTTCCAGGTCTGTATTCCGTGGTAGAGCCCGAGGCCATGCGAACTGTGGATAGGGCTATATATATATATATATATATATATATATATATATATATATATATATATATATATATATATATATATATATATATATATAAGTTGCTTAGCCCTATCCACAGTTCGCATGGCCTCGGGCTCTACCACGGAATACAGACCTGGAACTCAGAGAGGGTCATCTTTCCAATTGACATCTCCGTACTCTTCGACCGTCGACAGATTGGTCTTCCCCCTGACAATTTCGTACTGCGTCCGCAGCGTCTCATTGCTTAAATCCTCGGCATCAGAGTCCTGTTGGATTAATTGCACATATAAGTACAGTCGATTCACAACTTATTTGTTCCTAAAAGCAATACAAATTACAAATGTGAAATTAAATACTTATGCTATCTGTTGTTGTAGAGTTACAAAAAAAGCAAATATAGAAAAAAGTATATTAGTGCAATTTAGAGCTTTACCGATTGTCGTTTACCAGTCGTGATTAGTTCGGTGGAGTTCTGTACATTATACAGCTGATCCTAACGCTAGCGCCTGAAGCCTAAATCAATGAAATCAGTTGTACAATATTTCCAATAAAAATGCTAGCAATAGCAATGATACGCATGTTTATGCATGCCTATTGTTACGCTATCAGCACTCGCGTATTGATTTACCTCCATCCATTTGACGGAATAAACGTCGCCGATGTAGGTTACGCGTAAGTCGTCCCAGTAACAGGCATACGAACTTTCCTCGGGTGACGCCGCTGTTGTGGCAAACACGTTGATGTTGGCTGGTAGGATCTCGGAGAACATTGAGCCACTCTCGCACGCTTCCAGGTAGAAGACGAGTTTAGAGAAACGATCCTTGGCATGCATCTCCTTCAGCGTGTCGACGAGATCTGCGTGCGCGTTTCGTAAGTACGACTCATTAGATCTGCTGTACGCCGTCACTGCCGCCGTGCTGCACGCATGCATTCTCGGGCCAAAACTTCGGCGCTCTCAGTTCGTTTTTGTTTGTAGATAGAGTATTTATTTATCCTAGCCTCCCATTTGATTTATTGTTCGCTTGGCATTCGCAGCCCATATCGTCATCTTGAAAGTGTAGTACGTATTCCATCCATCATCACTTTTATTTCACTCATATTGAGTATGCATGTTGACACGTATACTGTATATTGTCAGCTGCTCTTGGCATGCTATGCAAGCCATACAGTGCAGTAATCTCTTCGCAATAACCAGGCAGGCAGACGCATGATACTTCGTACACGTCTGAGAGCACCGTGTACTCCTCGTGGCAGTTCGTATTCGAACAGACCAGGGAATGGTATCCATTAACTATATATCTGGTATAGACGTGGCGTACTGTAGTACGTACTGGAATCACCATAATTTCAAGCCGTTGAAAGCGAAAGACTGGCTACCGGATTCAACTCGATCCCCAAATTCTGCCGCCTCGGAGAATAGGATAAAATTAAATCTTTTTTCTCTAGCAAATACCTTGCTAGCGGTACAGGTTGCAGGTAAACAAACATAAATATACTACAAATAGCCGTCTTGCAAGTTAGGAAAATTATCGAGCGACTACTGCCAAATGCAGCGCAATCTCAATACTCCAACTTCAGATAGTTGCCGCCCTCACACGATATTTGCTAAACTGTCAGGTGTTAGCAAATTGTATATGCAATTAAATAGATTTGCACTTTTGGACAAAACAATTTTACTGTTTATATATATATATATATATATATATATATATATATATATACATATATATATATATATATAACAATAATATTATATATATATATATATATATATATATATATATATATATATATATATATAAACTCACCAACTAGTTTTCTATACATGCGCCTGGTCACAATATATAATATAATAGATATAATAACAGGTTACGTATACGCCGCCTGAAGGCATTGCGTGAGAGCGCAATCAAAAAGGCAGTTCGAAATATTCTGATGGGGGGGGGATATTAGATATAATAATAAGGCTGTCCTCCTGGTATATGATCAAACACGTGTTGGAGGTATCGTAAAATGTGCGAACCCTTCTGAAGGACACAGTAGTGATGTATGCAGATGTCTTTGTGGCCGCCCTGAATCGATCACACAATCTGAATGCTATTAAGTGCATTCGTTCTATTCAGAGGGGTTCTTTGCCTCTAGAAAGTCCGATACAAACGGCAGAACGGCAAAAGCGGTACCTTCAAAAACGGAGGGGTAAAAGGGGTTAATTGGCTCCCAGAAATGTTATAAGTTGCGATGGCGAGTTTTGGCTCCATCATCCAAATGGCAGTGCAAACAGCTCTATTATTTTTTAAAGACGTAGGTAGCGTCTTCAATGAGCTGCCTGCCCGGCAAATAGGCAATTAGACAAATATTACCGCAGTGCCCCTCTCGCATCACTTGCCGCGAGCAGAACACAAATGAACTATTATGATGTTATGCGTACCGAGTATGAGTAAATAAAATACACGATGATGTTATTTAGGCATAGAAATATTGGATATTCTTCATTTAAAAATTACAATAATATATTGGCCAAATGAGCGCTGTCAGAGCTGCAACCCACAATGGCTTCAAATGGAACATTTTATGCGAGTTTTATTAATTGCAGCAATGCGTTTGGTAGAATATGTTCCGCACGAATCTAGACAAAATCCTCCCAGATTTTAGCTTCCTAACATTGCCGAGCATGATTTTGGACGTTGCTGCCAAACTTTTGTAATCAGCTACGAGATTTACCGAGCAAGATGGCTTAGTGGCAAAGCCTTTGCCTTGCATTCGGGAGGACTGGGTTCGAGACCCAGACCGGCCACTCTTAAATTGGTTTGCATGGTTTCCAATTTAGACAAGGTAAATGCCGGAGTGGAAAGATTAGCCATGACCTGAAAAAACCGTAACGGGCAATTGCCTTACGGGAAATCTTTAAAAAAAAAATAGAGAGGCTATGTTTAACTTGTTATATAGCAACATGAAGCAAGTCGACAAACGCCAATGTTAAGCAGCTGGAGCACATGATTACGAAGCGCAAAAAATAAGAGTCAGCACACGGAGTTTGTTGCTTATCTGTTTGAAATCGTTACGCCCAGGCTCCACGGAAACCCCCCTTATGTTAGATGTTCACGCTAACTTGCTACCTTGTTTGGACATACTCCTTAGGCCTAAACTGTAGGCAAATGCTGGACAGGTCGATCCATGAGATACTAATGGTACATGGATATCACTTATTGCAATGCACGAGAAGATATTGCATGCTTGGAACGATCACCAGATGCACGTAATGCCAATCAAGTAGAATCCAAATGAAATTGAAAAAGACGCAAATAATTATGGGTGAAATAAAAAAGTAGCTGTCCCAAAACGCTCCTGGCCTTATATCGACTTTGGGGAAACAAAAACGAAAAAACACGTACCTTTCCGGAACCGATTCCGTGCATCGCTTTCTTGTCGCCTTTTAAAATCTTTAAGAAGTTTTGCGGTGTGACATCTTTCCTAGTGTAGTCCTTGAGTACTCCCTCGTAAACGTTAGGTCCGTGTGGATGGTTGATCACGATGCCCCGCGTTGGATTTGTCACACTGAAGTAAACGAAAGATAATGACTCATTAGTATCAACAACGTGGTATCATCATATATATCATCATATATACATATCATATATATATATATATATATATATAGAGAGAGAGAGAGAGAGAGAGGCTAAGAGAGAGAACATGATAAAGTATATATATATATATATAAAGCACGTTTAGATTCTGCGCTTTAAGATTTTCAGGTCTAGAAAATGAATCAAATATGATAAAAAAACGAAAAAAATATTTAATTATATCAAATTGAAATATGTAAATAATGTTTCATTATATATGTATAAATTAGATGCGGGGCACTTTGTATTCTCTCATGCACTTACAATTGCCTTTACTTACCGTGGCCATTACTGACATAGACAGATCTGAACTATTGCAATGCTCCATACTATGTGGCATTCTCAAACTTATCGTAGCCAAAAGTTTGCTTTATTTTTAACTCAAAACAACTTTCTCGACCCGATTTTTATTGTGTCTTGTCTTATTGACAGAGTGCCTCTCTCTCCATTGCTTCGTAAACTTAAACGACTAGTTACATATTGCTGTAAATATACATGGCCGTACACCGGAATGAATAAAAGCATTCACGTATTCTCTACACGGTTTAACCCATAAATATATACTTGTTTTCCTGAGTCAACTATTTTTTGTGCGGAATTGACCTGAAGCTTTACTTCTCCATATTCTCCGAAAATGTTCACTCTACTCCGCTTTCAGCTTTAACTAGAAAATAAATGAAAATATGTCATCGACTCTTGCTCATACCCGTAATTCAGTATACGTTTCAGCTGACCTTGATAACCTCTGGCATCACACTTAGGTCGTAGAAGCTTCAGTGCGTAACGTTCATAGTTTTTGCGGTATTTTCTCCTAACCAAGCCTGGATTGTATTTGTCTTGGACAAAGCATTTCGCCTTTTCAAACTTACCTACTAAATGTATTATGACCCTCTATTAGCTACTGTTTGGAGAACTAGCTTGTTATCACTGGCATTCTACTTAGGTCAGACATACAGCTTTAACAACGCAAATACCCGAGTCGCGGTACGACAACGTTCTAGGTAGCAACTACCTACACATGTCTTCAGAAAAACCGCGCCTACTTACTCAAATGAAACCAATGTGTCGGTACGACCTTTACGATGCTTAATGACTCAACCATTATATTACAACACACCCCTTCATATACTAACGGCGACTTTGTGCTACATCATGTGCAGATACACTCGAGCCAAGTAGAAACGCTCCATACATACCAGATAGGTACGCATGCAAAGTGTTCGCACTTACCTTTGTGCAATGTCGTCGTACATCATAACGACGATGCGTTCGTCGGGAACGCCGTGCCGATGAAGTACCTGGTACGCGTGGCAGACGTCGGCCTGGTGCCGATAGTTATCATAGCCGCTCGATCCGGCCACCAAAAGAGCCCAGATACGCGGCTGGTTTTGGCCATTGTCCTCAGCGGCGGCCCTCGCTGAGACTCCGAGGAGAATGTAACCGAGGGCACAAACCGCTAGAGCGGTCCTGGTTGTTGACGTCGCCGACATTCGCCAGCCGTTGTTGAACTTCTACCAGTGCACTGTTTGCTCTAACTGCACCAGCGCTTCCGTTCCTCTGGCAGGTAGTGCGACCCCCGCATATATACATGTATATGTGTCTCTGCGTGTGTGTGTGTAGATTTACAGTAAAATACACTTGCATGCGCAAAGCCTCCAAATCCCTATAGGCGTCAACACTCAGTAATCCCATTTAGGCCCTCTGCGCAAAGTTGCGCGAAACCGCCATCCGGAAGTCTAGTAGACTCTGTTGTTCCATCGGGACAATCATTAACGATTTAGCTTTTAAGCCGGACCGCTGAAATTTGTTCGATAAATTCTATGAAAGAAGTGACGTTCGTCGCCACAAGCACTCTCTCTTAATTACAGATATAACCAAATCGTTAGGCGAGCACTGCCGAGTGTGCGAACGTATTGTAAATGATTGATAAATCATCACTATATATATATATATATATATATATATATATATATATATATATATATATATATATATATATATGTATATCTGCATACGTCTTTCGTGTAAGCTTATTATATCTTTTTTCACGCTGTTCCCTTGTCATTTTTTTTCATGCTTCTGGCCAGATCATACCTATCCCGTACTGTCAGAGCTATGATTAAGATACGGGGAAGCTACGGTGCGGGACACTGTAGCATCACAGGTTAAGCGTGCCCATGGCGTGAGATCATAATAGTATGATCACGTTATCAAGTTTCTTGCTCTGTCCAGTTTAAGGCTCTGAAGTGCCGGGTCTTTTAGCACCCTTGCCTTTCTAAGGACTTTTTAACAATCATCATTTAACACCATCGTGAACATTTTCTAGAGCCTCCTGGGTGTAGATCGTCGGTATCGACTTAATTTTCGCACGCTGCGAAAGAAAATGATTTGCATATTGAAGTTCCTATCCTGCTAGCAGCAGCCATGCGGATAGTAGTTGAGTGGTCCAGCATGGTATCTAAATATAGAGATAGAGGGCTTAATTGGCCTTCAATTAAGAAATCTCGAGCGGCTATAAAAACCGCCTTTTTACGGTTTCTGCACTAAGGGGCTTGGATATTATTTGCAAGCTTCCGGTTGCGTTGTCCGTCTAGTTTGCGCTAATTCAAGTACTCTTCCGGGAAGCCGGGGTCCAGTCTAATCCTGAATTTGCATTTGACTTGCATTTTATGTTTGCCAATTAGCTTTTGTATATCGTGGCTTACTAACCGTTTTGACGGAGAACTAGTGTAAAGAAGCAGCGTAACATATTGGAGCTAAATCTATTGCACTTCTTACCGACCCAGACCACCCTGTTAGATAGTAAACCTGCCCTCTTTCATACATTGTAGTTAGTGTGACGTTTACCACCTCGCTCGTGATCTCTCTAGTGAAAGTTTCATATGCTTTAAGTCCACTTGGCCAGAAGGTTGTCGGTGGACTAACACCTATGTTGTTTAAGCGGGGGCGATACTAGGCTGTATCTCCACAGGCACTGCCGCTTGTAGAGACATTTCCTTGAGATAAGTGCTACGTCTTCTAAAAAGGCTTTTGGGTCGTTTTGTACTTGAGGGGTATTTTGCCTAATGGGGCCTCTTGTAGATCGATGTCGTTATTGTTCAGTCGAAGTGACATCGCACATGCATGCGTCGAGGGCCTCTTTGTTGTTGAAATCCCTAGGTTTGGTGTAGGTCTGACGCTACGATATCTGCCTACCCTCCGAGTGCTCCGCCATCTAGATACCAAGCGTTGAACGGCCTTCGGATCTAGGGTCTCCCTGTTGAACTAGTAAAGTTGTCGGGCTGACCCCCAGTCAAGATTTAATGCCCACCGGACTGCTTTTCGCATTGCTTCATAGACGGAACTCCATAAATACACATGTGCAACGGTGGGGCTCGAACCCCCGCGCACCTATGTGTCTCCTCCATTCGCGAGGCACAGACGAATGCACCACGCCGCCGGGCTCGATTCTCCCTGTTGAATTGCATTTTCTGAAATAAAAGGCGTCACTATTACGCGCGCGGGTTCTGCTGCAGCTCCGTCCTGAACTGCTACATAGCTCTAATGCGGTGTTATTGCTGCTAGCATTGCTTCCTTATTTGTAATCAAAGGTATATTTGCTATCAGTCTCCTTACGGTCAATCCAGGTGCAATTGGGTATATATAACCTATTTTCCCCAGCAGAGCTGAGGCTATAGAGCAGCAAGGTTTACGCTTGCTTGATGATTGCTATCGTAAAAAGTTGAGACGTAGAACGGTGGTAGTGTACCCACTCAGCTCTTTCAATAATTTTGTCAAAAAACAGGCTAGCGTGGTTTAGCATATCTTTTAGGTGCTCGTAGGCTCTACAACATTGCTTTTAAATTTACGTTTTTAAAATGTATCTGGCTCTATGTGTAGGTAGGATGCGTCTCCGTGCAAATTTGCTGTATTGCCTAGTTGTCTTCGCTTAGGGAACGACGTGGAGGTTGACTGGTAATTTAGGTGATGGCTTAGTCATTGGGTCCACCTTCAGAAGGGGGGGGGGCTTTTGCGTCTGAGTCTTCAGACAGAAACTTTAGAAACGCCTTTTTTAGTGCAGGTTTTACAAAACTAAGTAGCCTGTTCCCGGATTCCATTTGAGCCAATCGTAAATGAGAAGCTTAAATAAGCTAAGTATCTTTATAAAGCCGTTGATTAATTGTGACGCTTGTTGTTGTAGCACCCTTAAGAGCCCCTTAGCCAAGCAAGCTTGTAGCATGAGAGGCACTGTAGAGGAGGACCTACACATAGCGTAGCTTGGAAGAGTTCACTGCTATAAACACTTGTGGTATTAGAGCTCCGTAAAATCGTGGTCGGACCCCTTTCTGAGTTCTTCCACAACATTGGCGTCCACGGTCGTATTTTGAGTTTATTATTCTCGCTTTACCTTATCTACACTTTGTTCATTCAGGTATTCCATTAGATTATCTTTTTGGAATTTTACGTTTACTCTTCTGATGCGTTCCTAGAATGCACTCGAATCCGTGAGCGGTGCGATCCCAATTCCTAGTTTACCCAGAATTGTAAAAAGCGCCAGGTCTAGTCGCTCTCGTTTCTATATAAATCGTCAGTAACTTGAAACCGTTTACCTGCACAAAGTTTTCCCAGATGCATTAGCCGTTCAGGATAATTAAGACTCACGACTTGCTCGTGTTGACGCAATATAGACATTGGGCTCTAACATGAGGCATAAGAACATCTGGTTCTCCTGCATACGTTAAGAGCGTCGTGAGCAGCCCGGCAACGGTTTAGGTTTATTTGTAATACTTTTATTCTTCATCACATAGCTTGGTTTTAGATCGTCTTTGGTCCGCCGTCCAGTCTGAGCTGCTGTTCTCTCCTGTGTCTGCCTCACTTGACGCAGGTGCGGCCGGAGGGGTGTCGCTGGAGATGGCCTCCTTTTCGTCGGGCTCGACCTCCGGTTGTGAGGGTGCCCTTGACCCGGAGGGTTCGTCCCTAGGCTCCACTCCGTTTGTCTTGGGGCGCTTTGTTGGCACGTAGGGCTGTTGCTCAGCCTTTGCCGTGCATTTTTGCTCACGCACCTGCTTTCTGTACACCGGGCAGGATATCCGCGCGCTGACCCTCAGCATCGCAGGTGATGCACTTCATGCTCGCTGAGATGCAGTCTCTTGTCTCGTGCCCAATGGTCCCGTAACGCAGACAGAGGCATCCCTCAATAGGTTTCTCAAGCGCGCAAACTTCTGCGCGATGGCCAGGGCGCTGGCAACGGTGGCATATTGGAGGCCTGTACCATAGATCTGGGCGACAGTTGCGCCCTGCCATGTGTCACTTCCAGATTCGCGGCGAGGTCGGCCTTTATCTGGAGCTCGCTCGACAGGGGGTTGATGCTCCATAATGCCACCTCTAGGGTGGGGTCAAATACAGCAGCTTGGCGAAGGCCTCTGGTTCCGCGCCGCGGATCTCAGTACTCAGCCGTTCTTCTGCTCCTGGTGTGATCTCGCCCAGTCGGATTGCTACATCCGAACGTCTCAACGAAGTCTGCCTTAAGATTTTCTCCGACGGTTCGCAGCGTGTTAGCGGAGGTTTTGTCGTTGCTGACCTTAACTTGTATCGAGGTTATGCGTTTATGAGGGAGGGACGCGGGTGTTGGTGGCTGGATACTCGGTGGCGGTCCGGTAGGCCCTGCTTGAGCCGTGCGAGGTCTGTGCAGCGCCAGTCTTCCAGGAGTGGGTGACTGAGCCACCAGCATTGCTATAATTCGGTGGAACGTGATGGTGTGCATGTCCGGGGGCACGTAGAGGAGGGGCAGGGTTTTATTTGGAGTTTGCTCCGCCATTAGGAGGATTCGGTGTATAACCGCTCGCATTAGATTTAAAGATGTTTCGTCCGTAATAGCATCTCCCCGATTTGGTGGCAGAATGCCTACCACTAATCGATGTCCTTGCTCGAGGGCAGGCGCGGAGCCCGTGATAGTCTCCACAGCCTCGCCCAGGACTACGGCAGTGCCCGGAGAGGATGACGTTATAGTTTGAAGCGAGAGGTAAGCGGCTAGGAACTTTTGGAAGACTCCTTTGCTCAAATTTTCCCCGTGTCGGACCAGAAGGCCTCGGATTCCTTTGTGTGAGACGAAGTCCTTCAGTGATAACGGAACCCTTTGGGTCGCTGTGACGGGTCATGGAAGCTTTGCTACTCGCAAGTAGTCCTCCACTGTTTTAGCGTTTGGTATCTGCTCGTCCAGGTGTGCCTGATGAACCGCATTAATTTTTGCCGCGCATTTGGGGCATTCGTCGACGGGCGACACTAGGGGAGAAAACCCCGCCTCCGCACTTCTGTTCCTCGCGCTTAATGCCGCGTCCCTTTCCTCTCTAGCGGCGTTAAGGAGGTTAAGAGCCTCGTCGCGTTGGGCTACAACCGACGCCAGCTCCTGTCGCATCTTGAACTGTTCTTGGTCCGCGCTAAGCCGGGTTTCCCGTAATGTCGTTAGGATTGTCTCGGCCGCCGATTGCACCTCGAGGAGGCCAAGTTGGATCTTTTGCGAAAGGTATTTGAGCTCCTTAAGGGTGGTCCCTGGCTCGCAGTGGATCGTAATCTTAGCACAGTTGTCTGCAAGGGCATCGTAGGCGTTTTCAAAGGCTTGTCGGGCCTTCTTATCTGGTCCGGCAGCGCGGTGTCTGAGTCGGGGGCTGAGAGTAGGTAGAGTGTTTGCTTCTTGTTTGCGAGTGGTGATGAATCCGGCGTGGTCATGGTCCGTTTCGGCAAGCGCCAAGTCGGTGACCATGTCTTCGGGGTTGAGGTTGAGGGCCGGCTGAGTAGCGACAGTGCGAGTTCCGACAGGGAGATGGGGCAAGGTGTCTTTGGTAGGCAAAGAAGGTTCGGTGCCTGTAGCGCTAGAGGCAGGGGCGGGAGGGTCCTGCTGCCGAAGCGACTTGAGGACAGGGGGGCGTTGTAGCGGCATCGCTTCGGCCAATTAACTCCTGAGAGAGAAGGGGTGATGGGGGAGAGCTTGTTGCTCTCAGTTCAATGGTGTCTCGCTCGTAGTTGCGGCGTGATTAGAGGCTGGTATATTGCGGATAAAAGTTTCTTAGTATGTCTTGGAAAATAGAGTTATTCCCTCATTCCAGGCAGTTGTTCTAGAGGGTGCCGGTGTCTCCATTATAAAACGGCTCCTTGTTGAGAGGGTTCTTCACGCAAAAGCCGCTTTAAGGTAGCCGCAGCGATTTCCTTTTAACTTACGGCAATGTGTTCGTTGACACTTTCTTCGTGCCTTAGAGCTGGGAGGTAAGTGTATATAGGCAGGATCGTGCTCTAAAGTATCGAGTGGGCTGTTCACCAGTCACTTATTAAGGTAGACCAACCAGGTTTAACACTGGAAACAGCTCAGACAACTGTAGTAACTCGTGCTAGCTCTGACGGCCCGTATGGAAAGCTCGGCTTACCTTGGCGGGAATAGCAATGTCTATCTGGCAAGAGATGCCCTTTCTGCAATAGTGTCCGGTGCGTCTCCTTCCCTACGGAGAGGGCTGCGTAGGTGACCTTGTCGGGTGGGCTGTACCCGTGGCGCCGCCCTGGTGGTCGGAAAAGGAACTAACTCCTACAATTCCGCTGAACACCGTCAAAGACAACAGACGCGTTTGTGGAAGCTCCGGACACCCAACAACACGGCAGCGCACAGACACTAATGACAAATGTACCAAATTCACTCGAAATCCGTTTCGAAACACACTGGAGCGCGTGACCGCACTCGACGACTGCCATCCGACGCCTCTTACCAGCTTCCTGGTCGATATCGTTTGCCGCACGCTCAAAGCCTGTTCTCGCTCCTCTTACTCTGTTTTGCCCCAAAAGCGGGCTTCGTTGATCTCTTCGTAGGTGTATGACACTTAACCGTGACTCTGTGCTTTCCAAAACCTGTGCGTGTTGACAAGCGTAAATTGCTTAGATAACACGATCCTTGAGATAAAGATTTCCGCGTGTCAGTTGACAGTAGATGTATTCAAACTCACTGGATAAGGTCATGACTCACCAACAATTAAAGAATGAAACACTTGATCATAGTTGGACTATTTCTTCCGATTAGCCACTTTAGGTCGAATAGAATAGGTTAGCGCGCTGCAACAAGAATCAAAGACTCCACGAGGTTACTAAACTGGGTTCAAGCTTATAAAAGGTTCTTTTTAAAATAAAAAGTGATAATTTACCAGAGCTCTTAACACGTGCATCCATATATATATATATATATATATATATATATACATTTGATCGCTTAAAGATTCGATTGTACCTGTGATTTTTTGGACGGCGATTTTTAGCCTAGTACGTGAGCGGGGAAATGAGTCAGACTTCAAGAACAAGCGGCCGATTTCGCTCACCGTTATAGCGGCTTGCAAACCGTTAGAAAGCGTATGTTTCTAAATATCAAATCGCTGACATGCAAGGATTGACCACTAAAGAACAATTTGCTCATTGTCCGGCTAGAAGCTGCACACTTCAACTGTTGGAGACGTAGTTATTGCAACACCATTATTGCAAACGGCCTTAATACCGGAAAAATCTTTACGTATTCCCTAGTTAGTCTATTGGCGTTTTCGCTGCTCTATACTGATCGTTGAATCAGGGCCTTCTTTTTTTGTTTATAGCGCAAAATCGATGCACACTTTTTTTTATCATATTCGCCAATGTACGCTTATTGGACTCTATTTGAATCTTTCCTGGTGGGCAAACTTCCCCAACTCCCCTTAAGATGATCCCACTATCCAGTCTGTCAAGCGAATAATAAATTCGTCTATAGAGAGTACGGGTTTCCGAGTACTGTTTACGAGCTTCCTGTCGACCTACATATAGTACATGCAGCTGAAATAATAATAATAATAATAATAATAATAATAATAATAATAATAATAAGCAAAGCACGCGGACGCCAGAAAACAATTTAAATATGCTGGACTGGAAACAAAATATATTTTTGTGCCTATTGCCATGGAGACACTAGGACCAATCTGCAAGGGAACCGAAGCATTTCTCAAAGATTTGAGTAAGCGAATTCAGGAGGTCACGAACGACCGAAGAGGGGGTCAATTCTTGAGGCAAGCGTTGTCCTTGGCCGTTTGCAGAGGGAACGCGGCATCTATTTTAGGCGCCATGGAGTGAATTAATCATTTAACAAAACATTGCAATAATACGTTCAGACCTCACAACTGTAATAATAATAATAATAATAATAATAATAATAATAAAAATAATAATAATAATAATAATAATAATAATAATAATAATAATAATAATAATAATACCGAGCGTAAATTGATTAGACAATACGATCCTTGAGATAATGATTTCCGCGTGTCAGTTGACATTAGATGTATGAAATCACACTCACTGGATACGCTAATGGCTCACCAGCAATTCAAAAATGAAACACCTGGTCATAGTTGGACTATTTCTTCCGATCGGCCAGCTCTTAAAAGGTTCATTTTAAAATAAAAAGTAATAATTTAACAGAACGCTTAACACGTGCATCCATGTTATATATATATATATATATATATATATATATATACAGTCACTGAAAAAATTATAGGGCCATCCATGTTTGCCACATTTCACGCATTTACTATAACCGATTGTGTAAAGATCATAATGATGCATGCTCACAGAGTAACAGCGGATACTTTTATCGACATTTGGAGTATCGGGTTACCTTAAAACACGAGATTTCGACATTTGGCACAGCTACGCTGCAAAAAAATTAGTAAGTCACCACCAAGATGCATGTCTTAGCGAGTGAATTGACTGGAATAACAACGTTTGGGCTCATTTCACGGCACCTAACAACTATACTTAATATTTAGTGAACTTCCCATTACGTCGGATAACTTCAAAAATGCGGTTTGGTATAGTGTTGAACAAATTTTGGATGACGTCCTGCGAGAGCTCGTCCCAAGCCTTCACAATTGCTTTTTTAGTTCTACCTGGTTCGAAAATTGTTTTTCGTCGGTGTAAACCTTTCGGGCGAGCCAGCCCCATACATTCTCGATAATATTAAGATCAGGTGAGACTGCAGGCCAGCGTAGGACCTCAATGTGGCGTTGTTCGAACCATCTTTCGATCAACTTAGCAGTGTGAATCGGGGCATTATCGTGTTGAAAAACAAAGTCGGGTCCTCCCATCAGCTCAAAATGTGCGGATTGCTCTTCTAGTAGATCCCTATATCGCGTCGAATTAACACAACCGTCTAAAAACACAATCGGCGACCTTGTATAATACCCGACAGCGGCCCAGATCATCACCGAACCGCCACGTGAGTGCCGTTTTGACAAAAATCGTTCTTCCTTGCGCACATCGTGGAAATAATAGTTAAATCTATCCGGTCCATCACAATTGAACTTTTTTCATCCGAAAGGAGCACTCGGTGCCATTCAGTGGTCCATAACATCGTAACCTGGGCAAAGTCGAGACGAGCTTTCTGATGCTCAGCGTTCAATCGTGGTTTTCTCTTAAGTTTTTTTTCTCGTGAGCCAAAGTGTCTTCCTGAGGAGGTTTTGCACATTTCGCACGTTCGTTTGCACACCGGCCGCCGCCGCAATTGCCTTTGCCGAGAGCGCAGAGTTCGAGACTATCTTCAAAATTGCGCGCTTGTTTCGTTCCGAAATGGCATTTGGACGCCCCGGACTCTTTTGTACGCCGTATTTTTCACCCAAATTCACGAAGTTGTTCACTACTTGGCGAGAACGCCCCAATCGACGGGAGATTTCCCGATTAGAGAGGCCGACATCCTTATAAGCCTTGATTTGGGTCTTTTCGTCACTCGTGAGACGCCGACCCAAACCCATCGTTTCAGCACAGAAAAATTTCTGGTGGGAGGTCTGCTTTCCGTCGAGCCGTGAAATGAGCCCAAACGTTGTTATTCCACTCAATTCACTCGCTAAGACATGCATCTTGGTGGTGACTTTATAATTTTTCGCAGCGTAGCTGTGCCAAATGTCGAAATCTCGTGTTTTAAGATAACCCGATACTCCAAATGTCGATAAAAGTATCCGCTGTTACTCTGTGAGCATGTATCATTATGATCTTTACACAATCGGTTATAATAAATGTGTGAAATGTGGCAAACATGGGTGGCCCTATATTTTTTCAGTGACTGTATATATATATAATTTCACTGTACCTACAGCCTAGACGGGTGGTCTGGCCATTCTAGTCACATACCGAGATACAAACAAATTTGAAAAGCTTGTAAATAGTCCTCGAGGACATCGCGATCTGGTTCTCACTATACGGTTGAAATCCGTAATTGCCAAACGTGCCACAAAATCGCAAAGCCATGCAAGCAACAGCTCTTTTCCAAGATTCTTCATTGCGATGTCAGTCAATGTGAAGGCAATACCTAAAAATGTGGAACAACCATAAAGTCATAGAACCGTTAAATGAACCGTTAAATTCCAAACCTACTGTGATATCTGTTATAATAAAAAGCATGTTTTTTTTTCAAATTGAAAACTTGTCTAAGCATTGCTAGAGTTCGTTTACCCACTGTCCAGTTCCTCAGGGGACGCTCAGTTTCGACTGATTATAGCTTACACGTCCTCTCGGCTATAAGCCTCCCGTTACCTGAAGATAACTGATGTATACCTTTCTAAAATACTCTCAGAACGCGTGAAGCGAGGTACAAAATTACACCGCTTACATTATCCATCTTAAAAGCTCAGCCCAAATGGCAATTGATATCTTGATAGCGACCTAGGTGAACAAGACATAATTTTGATCACATTGTACAACAACACCAGAAGGATGCTAACAAAGACGAGTTTATGTGTGTAGTCACTCTCTTCGTGGAATTCTATACTAACTCACAATCTCTTAGAGCCGCGGCGTAAAGACATCTCCCTAGTAAAAAGAAACTGTATTAATAATCATATAGTGATCGTAGCAGGCAAGCCAATTCCAGTGCAAGCAGATATGCATAGATACGGCGAAGAGATATACAATTGTCGACTTACATCGTAAAAACCTTACAAGAATGAAATGAAATAGAAAATGTAATTGGCTGTAACGTTCCTAGTTAGTCAACCAGTTAGTCAATCAGTTAACGAACTTAATTGCTAATGATAAATATTCTGATTTTTACTCAACGAATTGCGTTGCCCTCGCTCAGCACGATCAGCGACACCTAGGCGGAAACGAACAAAAAACATTTATCCATAAACCACAACCGCGTCCTTTATAGTGGACAACTGGTGGCATAGCCTTCTTAATTCAGGTTGCGTAAAAAAAATGCGTGCTTTGTATTTGATTTGTGTCATGAATTGTGTCTGGCTAACACGGCAGTCACACACGGCGCTTAATAGATTGCTTCGACCAACATAAATCGAGTTGCCTTCCGATGAGCTTTCGACGTGCCGGGGGAGTAGATGATAGAGCTCCTGCCGGCCGCACAAACGGGAGCAGGACGTCAACCGATTTCAGTCACCAGGTGCATTCGTTAGCTTGAGAAGCACTGAGAAAAAAACAGGCTACAGCGTGACGTGTTAGCGCCTCTACTGAATGTGCAGCACCGCACCCGCTCGACTTGCTTAGCCATATTTTTATTAACCGATTAGTTTTTATATATATATATATATATATATATATATATATATAACGTTCCAACCAACCTGCTTGTAAAAGGATATGAATATATATATACACATAAGCATATATGCATGCTCTATATTTACATGTACTCTATTAAGTTAGAAGGTTAATATGGCAATTCATAATGCCTGTGACAGAAGTCCCGTTCCCTCTACAAACGGCCATCGACAACATATTATGGTTATTATTATTATTATTATTATTATTATTTATTCAATTTTTCAGTATTTCCCTACAATTGTGGGACTCAAACGTGTACCCGCGTAGGCTCACCCCCCCCCCCACTTTCTCAATCCATAGAGCCGATGATAGCGGCGGCGTTTCCCCTACACACTGCGAGCGAGAGTTGCTGACGCAGAAACTCGCCCTCGCGCTGGTCACCCGTGTTAGCACTAATTTTGACACCTAGGTCTTTGAGGAGGATACTTGTGCTCTTGCTGATCGGGCCCATCGTTTCCATGGCGACGGGTACGAAGTGATATCTCCTCTCCAAATCAGGGTATTTACGTTTCTTTGCGATCTCGGCATTATTATTATTATTATTATTATTATTATCATCATCATCGTCAATATCCGCCATAACCGCGAGTCAGTTGTTAGTGAGCATAAGAACGTTGGACGCAGCAAGACGTCGACAATACGCAAAGGCGTCTTGCTCGCTACGACTCCTCTGGGCGCTCGGTCATCAGCAACAAGCAGCCTATCGTAGGTAGTAGAGTCTATCGATAAAAAGGCAACAACTGCATTTCTCTCACCCTCACTCTCTCTCTCACTTTCTCTCTAGTCTCTCGGGCTATCATCGAGCTCTATCGATGGACGAACAAACAACGGATAGGATGGATTATCGCTGGATCGATCGCTGGACCGACCGTCGGTGCCGCTAAACCGAGTCTCTCTCTCTATGAGCTGCCACCGGCTGCCACCGGCTGGTGACGCTGGTTACTATTTTTGTGTCACATCTCTATCTGAAAATGTGGGGGAAAAACTCAGTAATGGGCGTCGGCCGAACATTTCTTTGATATTTGGCTAGCGCTACCCAAAGCAGCATCATAATCATCACACAAGGGCGGACACACACCTGTTATTGACCGCCTCAATTGATTGATTGATTGATTTATTGTTCGCTTGGCATGCATACCTAAATACACATGTTACCCTTTTATATCAGAGGCGCTTAGAGAGCGGCAGCATATATGTAACCTACGCATTCGTAAAGTCTATGTCTACTTCAATACCTTCTGAGTATTTGCTTCCTATTGGGACAACCTCTTCATTGCAAGGTCGACCAGGTTCTTTCTAACATTTGCACATGGGGATTTGTCCTTAAAGCAAACAAAAAAAATAGACGCCTGTCGCCGGGTAATGTTCTTGCTAAGAGGTCACCTGTTATCGCGACACTGGAGCGGTGACTTTTAGAGAGAGGCAGCAGGATCCGCTCCGCGTGTTTGACTGTCGCGGGGCCGGCATAATATTGCCATAGCAACGTCGAAGCTACTGCCTTGTCATTGTCGCCTAGCCGGCAATGGCAACAGACTCGAATTACCGGTCAAATCTGCTTATATATATATATATATAGATATATATATATGCGTGTCGGCGTGTTTGTAAAACTTCTGCTTTGAATAACGTGCGCTAACCTGACCTCTATCTGTCTATCAATATATCTATTCATATAATTATGCATTATCATCCTGATCTTAATGATCGTCGTTGTTGACGTCATGCCGTTACCGTTGAGAGGTCAAAGGGCCCTAAGCCCACCCGTTGACCTGGCTAATCTACGGGCTGGTCTGTTCGATCAATATATATATATAATATATATATATATATATATATATTGGTCTACGTGTTATAAAAGCTAAGCCTATTTGCTAATCCATGAAGGATTAGCAAATAGGCTTAGCTAATCCTTCATGATACGTGTAACATATACATAATGTATTAAACGAATATAAATTATTAAGTTAAGAAGTATATATATATATATATATATATATACATATATATACGTCTTAACTGGGTGAATAGCAAGTGAGCTAGTGTCACAATAGACCTTCGCTTCCGTAATGGCAGTGTAATAGAGAAACGGCTACAAAGGTTATTATATTTTAGCAAAAGTTTAGTTGGTTAGACCAAATAAATGTTGACAAGTAATAGATCCGAAGCTGGTCTAAAATTAGTTTGGGATTGCCGGGATCGGCGCCGTCTTTTAGTATTGGTAATGGACAGCATTATACGGCGCACCCTTAAGGGAGCGCAAGTTTAGCAAAGCTACAACACGCTGCCTCCTAAATAAGACCCAACGACATATGGCATTCAGCATAGCACGGACAAATCGCACGCCTTTCACAGCAGTTAAACAGGTCCTCTCTAGAAAAATTGCAGAAAAAGAGTTACAAAAATTGGCATTAAGAAACCCCACTTAATTAAAGGCCGGAATACCAATCAGCAGAACAGGCTCCCTAAGCAAATAGAGCCAACAATAGGATACAATCTAGCCAGTCCATCCCAGACATTAGACAAAATCAATCCTCCCTGATCTTAAAAATGGTACCGTATGCCGTATGTGCACCTCAGGGGGGGGGGGGGGGGGGGGCTGACGATTTAAGGCACTGCTATGAACGCTGGGCCTTTTTCGACACTTTTGTCGGCTGACCCTCAGCTACGATTTAACGTCCATGGGGCTGCCTTTCGCATTATTTCACAGACGGACCATAAATGCTAATGTGCAACTGTGGGGCTCGAACCCGTGCACCTACTATGTGTCACCTCCGGTCGCGAGGCGCAGGCAAGTGCACCCCCCACGGCATTGGGCTCGACGCTTTTGTTTTATTTTTTGACACTAAGCGAAAGCTACTGTCCCGGAAGTTACGACTGAATAACACCCTGAAATGCCAAACCCTTGTAGAGGCGCTTCTCAAGGATCATGAATCCTGGGTAATTGCAAGAAGAATCGCAGAAACTGTCTCCGCGGCCATACAAAGTCGAACAGCTTAAACGGCAAGAAGAGTGGCTAGGTTAAGTAATCTCGAAAAGACAGCATTGCGGCCACCGCCCGACACGGAACAGAGAGGACGAGCAGATTTTAGTGGATTTGTGAGTCCCAAACTAACTACGGCTTTAATAACAACGCCTGGTGTGCATCACGCATTTACCAGTTACCTTGATTAAAGATAATATATTTATATATACATATATATATATATATATATATATATATATATTGTATATACTTTTGCATGTATATAACCTCAAAATACTTACGTGCCATTCAGTAATCCCCGTTAAGTCTTTTGCGCGAATTTGCGCGAAACTGTCGTCAAAAGAGTCTAGTCATTGTCCATCGTGACAAACACTAGCGATTTAGCTTTTAAACCAGACAGGTAACATTTGTCTGATAAATCATATGAAAAAAAGTTTGCTTTCACAGGCACTCTCTCTTAATTACAGATATAACAAAATAGTAGGACAATATATATATATATATATATATATATATATATATATATATCTGGGCAAATCTAGATAACACGCTATTCCTCGGTCAGATGTGTTTCTATAGAAGAGACCTTTATCTGCGAGGCAAAGGAGGGACTAAGCTTGAATTCACAGATATGTATCACACGCTCATTCCATATGCTTAGATGGGCGAGTAAGCGGATGCTTACATGTCGAGAGATAATTAGCGCTATCACAATATGAGAGGTGGTGTTGCATTATACCAAAAGCTATATGTGTGTTATTTTTTTCTAATGCGTTACGTATGCAGTCCTGACTTTTTCCAACACAAGGAATGCACACCCACACGAGGGCGATCGGGCACACCAGATCCCTGGTTAAAGTGCGCACTACGTATCGAGACCACGCCGCTTCACCAGTCAGAGGAATTATAATTGAGAAAAGACACATTTTTAAAAGAGGTAGATTTTTATTTTCGAGTATCCTTCTTCCCCTACGAGCTTGGAATTGCCCTAAGGCATATATTCAATTAACCGAGAGCCTGACCATGCTGCCACCAGGACTCTTGGACTGCCACCGGACGTCAAACAAGTTGGGTGTATTGAAACCAAACGTGGTATTGTGCTGAATGCCCATACGTGAGAGGCTTACATTAGGTGTTCAGAGACAGGGCAGCGATATCTGTTAGAACAAATACAGTCAGCTCACCAATGTATTGAGGAATTCTGGAGCAACTGAAAAAGCAAAAGAGAAGGTATATATTGTCTAATATAAGCAACCGACCACAAGGCGTGCATTCTCAGTAAGCCTTTCATCTCAGAATCTCTTACGCATTGCTTTCTAGCGGCTTCTCGCATTGCTTTCTAGCGGCTTCTCGCATTGCTTTCTAGCGGCTTCTCGCATTGCTTTCTGGCGGTTTGTCAAGTTCTTTAAGGAATGCGTTGCCGCGTCGTGGTCCAGCGTAGGTCATCATAACACTCGTGTGAACATTAGCTTCAACTGGGCAGTTGAACAAGGCATTCTGGATGATGTTTTTTTTTCACTATGTTTTCGATAGCGTCTGTTAACAGTTATCAGTACTGTAGACGGTAGATGTAGACTGTACTCTGGCAAAAAATGCTCTGCGACTCAAATTCCAGAGCTAATGAATCTTTTTCTTAATCTCGTTGACGCCGTGATATAAATACATCACGACGCTCATATAAAAGCAGGCTGTGCAAATTAAAGCCCCTGCGCCAGCGGTAGTAATCGTTTATTTCTAAATTCATACACTTAAACGTGGCCGGACGTCAACTAAAGATAAAGCGCCTCTTGATGTTTAAGATACAACGAACGTTCACTAATATATATATATATATATATATATATATATATATATATATATATATATATATATATATATATATATATATACAGGTAGTTCAATAAGTTCTTAGAATAAAAACCGAGAATTTTCCAAATCATGTTTTTAAGTTTTTCTTATTTGATATACTCCCCGAGAAGCTCAATACACTTTTCCCACCGAGATTTCAGAGCTTTCATACCTCTTGAGTAGAATTCCGCGTCGTTAGACTGAAAATAGGCATTGACAGCAGCCTTAACCTCTTCATTGCTGGAAAAACGCTTTCCACCGAGACTATTCTTCAAATGTCCGAAGAGGAAATAATCAGAGGGGGCCAGGTCTGGAGAATAGGAGGGTTGTTCAATAAGTTCGAACCTCAGTTGAGCCAGTTTTGCCGATGCTTGCCGGGATTTGTGTGCAGGAGCATTGCCCTGGTGAAACGGGACAACCTTCTTCTGCAAAGCGGGCCGTTTCACGATGAGTTCTTGCTAACGGCAGTCCAACAGTCTTGCATAATATTCTCCTGTGATCGTTTTGCAGCTCTCAAGGTAGTCGACCAGCATTATTCTACGTTGGTCTTAAAAAACGGTAGCCATCACCTTTCCGGTCAATGCCGTTGTCCGCACCCTCTTCGGAGGTCCTTCATCAGGTGCACACCATTGGCAAGATGCTTCTTGGGTCTCGGGAGTGTAGTGATGAACCCGGCTTTCATCGACGGTCATGAATCTGCACCAGAAATCCGACAGATTGTTCGACATCTTGGCCAAATTTCGCTGTAAAGCCAAAACAGGCGCGTCTTTTTGGCCTTGGTTGAGCAAATGCGGCAGCCATTTTGCTCTAAGCTCTTTCATCTTCAAGTTTTCGTGTAGGATAAAATGCACACTGCCTAAACTAATCCCTAATGCCTCCGCTATTTCCTTAATGTTCATTCGCTTATCTGTGCCAAGAATTTTTCGCACTTTCTCTACGTTTTCCTCATCAGTTGCCGTTTTTTGGCCTCCTGGACGTAGTTCATCCTCGGTGCTCCTGCGACCTCTTTTTAACACATTAATCCAGTTGGAAACAGTGGCAAAACATGGCGCAGAGTCACTGTACGTCTCGTCTAACTCAATTTTTACTTGGGTCGCATTCCAACCTTTAAAATAAAAATGCTTGATAACCACTCGAAGCTCTTTTTTCTCCATTTTTAAAAATCACGCCGATACGTTGCACGGGAAAAGCTATCAAACGAAATCGCAACGGCCAATCACCATAATATATTGAGTGCTAGCAGTCGAAAAGTTGCAGTTCCTATTAGCGGTGAAAGCGTGCCAAAATTCGAATTCTAAAAAGCTCATTCTAAGAACTTATTGAACTACCTGTATATATATATATATATATATATATATAGCTGTGTGATAATGTATATGAATGTTGGCAAAGTTTAGATTTTTTGCGCATTTAGGAACGTAAAATGTGTTGTTCTTACTTTTAGGCGAAATTGCAGAATATCATAATCACGATACGGGAAGCAGCGTACCGGCAGAACATTGTGTACGCACGCCAGACGCGCGACTTGGTGTCGGCATCTGCTATAGATTTTCAAGCTCCCACTAGAAGTGCCCAGATGCACGATTTGTGTCACACATTGTTTCGAGGTTTCCTAGTTCTCACACTATGCTGGCAAGCTCTATTCAATAAATGCTTAACCACCTGGAAATTCCACAGGCCTGAAGGGAAGTGACTTCAATAGTCAATCCCAAAGAAAGTTGTGTATAAACGAAACCGGAGTCTTGGAGAAAAATAGCAGTAAAGCGCTGCCTGCACAAGATATCCTTAGAAATAATAGCGAGGAGAGTGGAGTTTTTCATGGAAAAAGGCGGGAGGGGTTAATACTAGAAAAGCAGCACGAATTTAGGAAAATAAAATCAACTCCCACAGCAATTGGGGAGCTGCTCTGCTACTATCTGGGATACGCTGGCCGAAAAGTTGCCTATATGCTGTGTTCGTAGATTTAAAGGCGGCGGTTGACATAGCGCCAAGGGATACGATAGTTAAAGAGCTGGTTAAAAAAGGAGTGCCGGGAGAATTGCTGAGGTCACTCATCAGTATCATAAAACACAACAGGGTGCTGATTGACAACGGTGTCGGCATTGCAGTTGAAGTAACTGAAATCACAGGTATTGCGCAGGGCGATGGACTGAGTCTACTGCTGTTTTCCGTAGTTCTAAGTGGACTGCCAAAACGGATAAGGACGAGCTGGATCCCGAGAGTGGGCAAAATTTTTCTTGTACGCAGTTGATGTGGTAACCTCTAGCTGCAGCCTTTTCAGGGTGAAATAAGCCATGGACGGACTAGTTACGTCCATGGATGAAAAGGGCTTAAAGGTTAATTAGGAAAAGACAGTAGACATAACATTTTGAAGGAGCGGCCGTCTGGCCAGGGGTGACGTACTTCATATCAGGCGAAAATAATTAAAATTTGTACAAAAATTACAGTGCTAGGACTCAGTTTATAAACAAGGGGCGACAGCTTTCAATTACAAATCCAGGAGAGGGTCAAGAAGGTTACCATCGCAGCTGCGGCAATTAAATGACCACATATGCTTTCGGTTCATGCAGCAATCGCTCTTTGGGATACAGATCGCCCGGATCGCCACATATGGTATTTCACTAATATGGGATAAGGTGGAAGTGGACGAATTGCGTTTAATTGATAAGGTGAGGTTTTTTTCCTAAGAGGGGTTTTTGCGCTTTTACAAACGTGCAGAAATAGGGTGGACCACGTGGTAGAAGGTGGTGACCCACTGCTGACAGAGGATCTGCAAAAACGATAAAATCTAAAGAAAACGTGCGCTTTTGGCGTTTATATGCGAAACTGACCAACTAAAATTAGTGAGGTAGAAATAGGGATTTATGGGACGAATCTGTCATCTAACTACGGTTTTGTAGTCCACGTATTTCATCACGTTCAGTGCAACGTAGAGGATTTCCATGAACCACAGTACTAATGTTGATGCAAACAATGCTGGAGCAAATGTGATAGATATCACGCCGCGGTAAGCTCGCGGGTTTGGTCCATAGCAGAACTGGCAAAATGGTAAATTGATGGTTGTGTCGATATATATATATATATATATATATAAATAAATAATCCCTCGAGGCCTTCTTAGCGTGGGATTGCTCTTGCAACGGTGTTGGGCTGCCTAGTTTCTAGCTTCGACCACGACTTTATGCTAGCTACGTTATTATGGATGATCTACTTTTCATCGGCTGTGTTCTTTTCTTTTAAAAATAAGAATTGTATTGTTCGTATATTTCACGAGTAGGAGCGGTTCATAGTGTCAATCTCAGTGAGCCTGTGCACGTTTTAAGTACCCACAACTTCGCACAAAGTTAGGCTAGCGAGCGAACGCGAGGCTTTCGCTATGTGTGAGATCTCGTCGACTGCCAATATGCATACAGTCTCCGAACGCAGTCATTTTATCGGTATGGGTGGTTGATGCGGACTGTTTGTGGTTGATTTTTACTTACTTAACCGTCTACTACATAAGCACTCGAAGCATTGCATTGTAGTACACTAGAACCGCTTGAGACCCGAAGGCAGCTCAAAGCTTCGCCGCCAAGGCAGTCACATTCAATTCTTCGTGATAGGATTCGTGAAGAAAAAGCTAAATTTAACGACAATGGTATTTCTAGGTGCCGTTCTTTTTTCCTTCACAAAACAACACAGCGCACAAATACAATATTTTACCACAAGCCGCGTGGCACACTATTTTTAGTTTTACGATCTGCAGAAATAACGGTACTGATTTATATTAACGATGTATGATTTAGCCATTCTATCTATCGTATTCGTCTTTTTACCAAGTTATTGTGGATTCGTGTTATCTACTTACGAGGAAACTTATAAGAGAGATTTGTATCAATATGCTTTGACGTATAGCCGTATTTATGCGACAGACCAATGTCTATGCAGAGTCGCCAGATATGAATGACAATATCATATATGTCAACAAATTAAATTCGCATATCGATGTTTGTATATGATAATTGTATATACCTTAATCTGATATATACGTACACGTAGATAATACATATATTGCGAAATTACCGAACTTTGTAGATCACCAAACCTACCAACTGATAAAAATTGTCTGCACATAATGTTAATAATTTTATGATTAACAAGAACTTTATGTGAGAGAATGCTCTTATGGCCATGACGATTAAGCACATTTATATTGAAAATGATAATAATGTACTAAATGAAAAGATACAGGTGTGTATATATATTCAAAAGAGTCAAACGTAGATGGCCAATGCACAACTAAGCTGCAGTTTGGTCTGTGATTATGGCATGAGACAGTGTCATTATGGTTTTAGGAATGCTCTTATGGCCAAATGATTATGTATATTTATATTTAAATAAATAATATTGCATTGAAATGTGTACATACATGCATTTATATATATATATATATATATATATATATATATATATATTCAAAGGGGTCAAACATTGAAGAGCTGCGCACAAAGAACCGCAACCGTATTTGATCTGTGATTCTTAATTATCATGGGATTAGACAATGCCCTCTGTCTTAGGGTGGTCACAGACGGTGTCGAGTGCTGCCAGGATCTCTGCAGCCTTGTTGGGCCTCGTTGAGGCGCACATGTTGACGAAGACGTGCATGAAGCCCAGCGCGTGTGGATTACGGCCCAATCCAAAGCAGACTTCGTCGAAACGATCCACGACGCGGCGGTAACACTGGTGATCTTGGTTGCTGGCCAGCGTCTTTTCGAATACGCTTGTGTCGTACTTGAGGTGATTCACGATCTGGGCCATCTGTAGTATCAAAACCCCCATGGGGGTTGTACATTACTTTATCAGTAGAAGTAGCAGTGTATTACTGATTACGAAGGTACTGTGTATCAGCATATCTTTGGAATAGAACAGTAGAAAGCTCCTTTATTCATGTAATGAAAAGTAGGAAATGACTGGTCGCAGGCAGGGCCTGTGGAATCGATCTAACCGCGATTGATCTTACTGACTAGGTTTGCCGTGCATGGTTTTCACCACGTGATGTGCGCGACCTCCGGGTTTTTATAACCCCTCGGACTCATGTGTGTGCTAACGTCGTAAACTATCTAGCGGTTGATACCTGATATCTGCCTCCAGTAACCTAGTCCCGTCCCTAGCCAGTATAGATTACCAAGCTCGTGTCATAACTTCATAGTTTTTATATACCTTTTACATTTCTATTATTTTATAAGTCCAAATGTGTGTTTGTATGCATATGCATATATTTTAACTGTACTATTTGTGCACAACATGTGTGACAATAAATTTTACTGCTAGACAATTATTGATGTGTTCCGGTTAAAGCAATTGGGCATGCTTTGGCCATAGCCAATAGCCAAAATCTATGATATTTGGCTTCTTCTTTATTTGTGGCCCTGTGCATTATGTTATTCTTAATGATAGATGAAAGGTAACCGCGTAAACATACCTTTCGCTCGAGAAAACTTCTTCTGCGGTACAGCTGCGTGAGGTCGTTCTGCAGTTTTAATCGAGTGTCCATATCGGGCGCAGTTTGAATTTTTCGCTTAAGAATGGCGACTGGGACCTGCCGTGAGTCGACTGATTCACACGGAACTGGCGGCAGTGTGATTGGTTCCGCCTTCTTGTGACCCTATTATTGAAAAGGGTATTACCGACGGTCGTAAAGCTTTACCAAGAAAGTTACCACCGCCCTAAATTACGCTGGCATTAAGTTTTTGCTTTTTATTTGTAAATCATATTTGTCTCAAACGTCAGCAAGCGCCAAAGGTTAATTTAACTCTTGAAGATCACAACAGGCAATCGCGTAAACTAGATCCCGCTGTAAAGCAGGTCATGCGAGATAAAGCAATTCAGCGAAGTGCCGGCCGGAAAAACTGCAAGTTAGCATACATATCTATAAAGTAACTAATATTGAAATTTATGATTAACAAATTACTTTTGTGGTATTGCCGTTGATATAATAATGTTAATGATTTTTGTCAGTTTAAATGTTTAGCTGTCTTCCTTGCATCGAAAGCATACGACAAGGCACGGCTCTTATTGCAACAAACTTAACAGTCTATAAGTGCGAGGGACGTTTAACTGAAACGGTACAACACGGCACTGTGGGTATAATTAAATTCTTCATTCAAAAGTGATCACCAGAGGCCTGAGCACAACCACCTTACTGCCTCACGAACTGAAAGATCCCTTGTTTTCAGAGTTCCCGTTAAGATGTTTCTAGCGGCCCAAATTAATGGAAGTCGCCGGACACTATGTCCGGGCTGCAGGGCAAACTCTTAAGTTGCTCCCACATAAACTTGTACAGTTTGTTGTGGTACCGTTGGAGACGTATGTATGCGCGCTATCGTAGAGCAGAACCACTGCCCAGGCCGTTGGCTCTCGTAGGCTCTCTACTAAGAGTCTCACACTCCGTAGTGTGAAAGCGTCAACCATGTCATTGTTAATGAATTTTCCGTGCTCGAGGAATTTGATAAGTATCGGACTTCGGACGTCAAAAAGGACACGTTGCTTGCTGAGGACACAGTTTTGATTTTTTTGAGGAGGTTTCCGCGTATGGTTCCATTGCATGCTGTCTTGCTTTGTCTCTGGCCCATAGTGGTGGCACCAACTCTTGCGACCGGACCGACCGGTTCGAAAAAAAAGCTGGGCCCTTATGATACCGGAACAGATTTTGCAATGCTAACCCCATGCGCAGGTATTACACTACGCGCACATCTTTCGGTAATAACCTGTCGTGCACAATAGTCCACACTGTACCGACGCTGGCGTCCACCATCACTACCAAATCACTACCAACATTCGCATTGTGATGCGCCAGACGGGTCCCACTTAAACACTCCCAGCATGTCCTCAAACGCACTGCCGCGCCAATTGGACGAGAGATACAATTTGCGTGCTTCTCTACTCCGTGATGCGCACAACCACGCCAGACATTCCGTTCGCGTGCTTAGATATCTCACTATGTTATCCCAAGGCGGCATATTCAGATTTCAAGCGATTTAGTGGCTACGACGTTTTGTACCTTTTCATTCGAACACTTTTCATACTAATCTTAAAGCATATATATATATATATATATATATATATATATAGGTCTTGAAAAATGCTTGTTAGCGAGGAGTTTTTTTTATATATACATAGATAGAGTCAGTTGCTCTATTGGGAATATTCAATAAACCAGTTTGGGCCTCTGACCCAAAAGAGAGAGATACTATGTTAAAAGAAACAAAAATCGGCATGGATTTATATATATATATATATATATATATATATATCTAACCCAGAACGGGCGGATTATGTGTTTAAGGATGTGAGATTCGCGTCACCTCTAGCCATGTTACGAAATTCTGACCTGAAACTTAGAGAGGGTCATCTTTCCAATGGACAAGTCTCCATACTCTTCGACCGCCGACGTTTTGGTCTCCCGCTTGACAATTTGGTACTGCGTTTGCAGCGTCTCTTTTAGCAAGTCCTCCGCATCAGAGTCCTGTCACACATCGCATAAAGAAACAAGTGCAAACTAGAACTAGGGCAAAAGGTGATAAAGCGACATATGCGTGTAGTGAATGGTGAATCGCACGCTGCAATTCAGAAAAAACATCGCACGATTGCGATGTGTGCGTGATTATGCGAAACTGGTGCCTGGAAGAGATAGCTTAAACACGTATTCGTTTTAGAATTATACCATAGTCGCAAACATGTAACTAATTGCCCGTAGAGTTTAGAGCTCTGCGGGCTTTCACCTGTGTGTTTATCGGTGGGGTCCTATGAGGGCTGATGGAAAGTCGCTCCTACTTTAGTAAACTCTACTGGGACCTGATTCAGCAAAACCATAATAATAATCCTAGCTTAAACGTTCACACCTCACAATTGTAATAATAATAATAATAATAATAATAATCGGTCACAGTCACGTGTGCGTACGGCCATTGCTATCTCGACGCACTCGCCTAATGGTTTACCTCCATCCACTTGACCGAATAGACATCGCCGAGATAGGTTTGACGAAATTCGTCCCAGTAGCAGGCAGTAGAACTTTCAGTGGGTGACGCCGCTGTTGTGGCAAATACGTTGATGTTGGCTGGTAAGATCTCGGAGAACATTGAGCCACTCTCGCACGCTTCCAGGTAGAAGACGAGTTTAGAGAAACGATCGTTGGCATGCATCTCCTTCAGCGTGTCGACGAGATCTGTGTGAGCATTCCGTAGGTACGCCTCATTAGATCTACTGTACGCCGTCATCACCACTGTGATACACATAGTTCTCTGCTAAAACGTCGGCGCTTTCAGGTCGTTCTTGTTTTTAGGTAGACTATTTGTTTATCCTAGCCTTTATCGTCATGCGTATGCAAACCGATTTATAGTCTCACAAATATATGCACTAAATCGGATTAGTTGGCAAAAAAGAATCCTGCAGATTACGTTGCAGTCATACATTTGTAAACAACAAAGGAAATAAATACTTGATGAGCTATATTACTACGTTACCTTTCCCATGGAGGTACGCATCCGTGGGGAATAAAATCAGATTAGGAGCTCCGTGATCCGCAAAATAGACAAAGATGTGATCTTCTGGTTTAGAGTCAATGACCTGGGTAAAATCAATGTTTCTATTGTTAGTCATTTGTTTCTATCTATATGCATCGAGCAAAACATTACACTTGTAAGACGAAAATGTTTGGTAATTTGCTCATATGAAAAGTGGAGCCATTGAGAAAATTCTGGCGCTAAAAAAAATTGGCTTACGGAGAGGTGTCAGTATGATCTTTGTTTATCCTTGTAGAGTCAACGACGCAATGCCTCCCGCTGGTAAATAAGAAGCCAATCCTGAGCAGTTGACCAAGTCCATAGAGCACAATGCGGGATGATAGTCAGGGATAGAGCTGATTAAAGGAGAACGGCAGAGACGCCTCTCCCACGGTTTCGATGTAATGCCAAAGTAATACCGAGCCTGGGGGGGGGGTGGGGAGGAATCCGGGTTTAGTGGGTTTGCGAGTCTCACACTAGTCACGCAGGCTGCTAGTAGCGCATGTGCATCATGCATTCCCAAAACCTCCCAGAAAAAAAAATAGAGCACCATGCAAGCGTGCATAATAATTGTGAAGTTGGTCTGTCATAAAACTTAAATAAAGAACATAAAGCGCCCGGAATCCGTTGCGTACACAGACTGGCCGCAGATTGTTACGTTTTGACATATTTCTTAGACCCAGGCTATTAGTAAGTTCTGGACATGTTGGGTTTTCATGACGCACGGTGATCACAATCTATAATGCAGGACCGCCATAAAATGTTCGGTGCCTGTTTGTAACTCTTCGAAGTAACCCTAATGCGATGTACAAAAAGAAAACAAGAGCTGCATACCCGGAAACACACATACGGATATTCATGATTTACGGAATGTTTGATAATGATATACATTAGTGTTATAGAATAAAAACGCATCGTTTTAACTCAACATTCGAAAACTACGCGTACCTTTCCGGAACCAATTCCGTGCATCGCTTCTTTGTCCCCTCTCAGGACCTTTAAAAAATTTTGTGGTGATACTTCGTCGCCGGTGTAGTCCTTTATAACTCCCTCATAAACGTTTGATCCATTTGGATGGTTGATCAGGACGCCCGGTGATGGGTTCGAATCACTAGAGTAAACGCAGCACGATCATTAGAATTGACTAGGCTAATGAAGTTGAGATCGTTATTATACTCCAGTGACTTGCGACGTAGATCAGAAACATTAGACGTTTTTGTCGACGCCTACTGAGCCGGAAATTTATTTAGACTCACAATCTGGAACCGCCAGCTTTTTTACATTATATATATATATATATACAACGTATGTTCTATATATATATATATATATATATATATATATATATATATATATATATATATAGCATAAGTTAAAGTCTATAAGGATGCAATACGTTTACATGCAGACTGCAGTTAAGCGTACAATAAATGTTGAGTTGCCCTGTCATAGAACTTAATAAAGTGTGCACTCAGAATCCTTTGTTTAATTTGTAAACAGTAGGCATAGGCCGCAGGTTAGCTGAGATTGTTACGTTTTCACATATTTTTATTGACCCATGCTATAATTATATAATAAAATAAATAATTTTGCATTTTTATACACGCGATATATCTATATATAAACTATTTTCGGTGTTTATATGACAATAATATATTACAATAATAATACAAACTAAATGGGTTGCAACAATATGCAGTAGTGAATCAACTATTACACACCAAATTTCAAACCACAGTCAAAGGAGTAGAAAGCACCTGGTGAATGTGTGCCGAAAAGCCAAACACTGTTTTGTAGGACGGGTTCCTTGGAAGCCCCAAGAAAATTACATATAGAACTAAAGGTAACTTATTTGATTGCAGAGCTTTTAAGCTACTTGGATCACAGTACTTGTATGATATGCATGCCGAATATCCGTCCTTACCTGTGTGCGATGTCGTCGTACATCATAACGACGATGCGTTCGTCGGGCACGCCGTGCCGGTGAAGCACCTAGAAATAAATGATTAATAATTAATCATTATTAAAGAGACTGTTTTTAGGTCAAGGCTATCCTTCGCCTCCGAAGGGCCACAAGTGAAATACCTGGTACGCGTGACAGATGTCGGCCTGGTGCCGGTAATTAATGTAGTATTTCGAACCGGCCACCAAAAGTGCCCAGATACGCGGCTGGCTTTGGCCATCGTCTTCGGCGGCGCCCCTGGCTGAGATTCCGAGGAGAATGCACCCAATGACGCACACTGCTTTCACTGACATTGTTGCTGTCTTCGACACTGGCGGGCTGTTGCACAACCCGCTTGCTACCAATGTGCGATGTAGTATTTGCTGTGACTAACCGCACTGCACCATCCTCCTTCAGCAGCAAACAGCGTAGCCACTAGATGATGGTCAAGAAGCCTCGCAGGCCACTGTATATATATATATATATATATATATATATATATATATATACCACGGTAATTTTAACATATTTACAACTGCCTGCGTTCAGTAATCCTTGGCAAGCCCTTTGTCAAGGCTAAGTCGCAGCTAGTGACATTGCCTTAACACCAGAAGATCACCAGTAAAAGTCGCTTGAGTAATCCTATCAGTAAGCCTACCAAAAACAAAAAGAGCTCACGTTCGGTCGTCGCCAAAGGCACTCGCTGTCAATAGAGACGTGACAATTGTACGGCAGTGTGTGGCACATTTAGGGCGTGGCAGAGCGCATGCAACGAATTAGATACATAAAAGGGATGAGTCCTGCAAATAGAACTTTTATCAGTCACGAGACGACCTACGGTTGAGTTAGGCTCGTCGACCGACCACAGGCAGAGAGGCACTGATGTTTACTACTTATGCTTACTCATGGTCACATATCGAAAGAAACGGTGATCACGATGACACATAATGAAAACTGCTCGATTTGTGAGCGTAGGTAAAATGGCCAACGCCAGTGTACACTGAGCACAATCATGATTCAGGAGCTGGACCGAGGTCGTTTTATTGTGTAAGTTGCAACAACGTTTAAACAAAATCGAAACATTTTGACACGAACAGTTTATGAATCTGATCCGACCCATCGGACCGGTAGGCTGCGCTCTGCAAGAATTTTCAAAATTATTGAACAAGGGTGTTTACGATTTAAGAAAAACCCTCGTCACGTACTAATACTGTGAGAAAATCAATACCCGCTATTTATCCAGCTGTATACCGGATGTATAAACTGCCTCTAACCTTCTGTGTTAAGGGGGAAACGCACAAGTCGATGTGTGGGGTACAACAAGGCGACCCGTGTGGGTTAGCTCTCTTCTGTATCGCTATCGCTGAAATACAGGCGAAGCTCCGGTCGAAGTTTCAACCGTGGTATCTTGATGACGCAACGTTGGCAGGAGACCTGGCAATAATCTAAGCAGATACCAAGACGGCGCAGGAATTTTAAGCGTGCTCCGGCTTACACGAAAAATGCGCGCTCGTTCTACTGTCGGAGGAGCACCGCGACAAGCCTATTTCGAGTTTGCGGGCAATACTGCCCGACATTCGGTTAGCAACATCAAGTTAGGACAATATCGAGCTTCTGGGAGCTCCCCTTACTGACGCTACGCTGGATAGTGTACTGCGCAGAAAACTTGTTGAAGTCAGCCGACTGTGCAGTAGACTTCAAACTCTGCCCACCTAACGTTATATTTTTTACGACAAAGTTTCTCCTTTTCTCGCCTGACGTACCGTTAGTGTTGTTAACCTTTGTTTAAAACGACCGATCGTCTCAACAATTTTGACGGTTTTCTGCGCAAAGGACTACAACGGCTACTCAACGTTCACCTGAGATCTGCTACCTAGGCCCAGGCATCATTTCCTGTGAGCACGAATTCGCTGCTAGGGATTTGTCGTAATCTTGTTACTTGGAATTCTTGACAACATTTAAGGATTTAATCATTTCGATTGAAGTTAAAGATACCCAGTTCAGCTGGCCAGGGCCTCTAATGAAAACCTAGAAGAGTTTCGAGTTTGCTGGGGAGATCTTTAAGGGCAAAGAAGTTATTTGTTTGATCTAACGAGCGGAAAGTAACTACAGCCCTCCCTTCGCCGCAACTGGGGACGATGCTGGATAGTAACACACTCCGCATCGACTCGGGTCTACAGCTTGGAGAGGCTGTTTGCGTAGAGTATGTCTGTAATCTATGCCGGTCCAAAGTTACCGCTACAGCGACCCACGCGCTGTTCTGCCGGGTCAGTGCCGGTCGTCATCCAAGACATTTCGCCATCGACGAAGTCGTACACCGGTGCTCTGCAGAGCGCCCAGTTTCCTTCAGTGAAAGAGCCTCTCGGCATGTGCGTCAGCAGCCTTCTACACCCAAATTGAAAAACCTTAGCACCATGGGAACGGGGTCGTCTGCTAGTATGAGACGCGACGGTGTCAAGTACACTTGCCAGCGGTTACATTGTGTGCACAAGTCGGAAAGTTGACGCGAGCACACGTCTTGCTGAAAGTCGCAAAATGTCGCAATACAGGGAGCTGTCGCCGCAATACATAACTCAGCCGATCACCATTGAAACGTTAGGGCCAATGGGTAAGGCGACCGCCAAGTTCTTCAAGGAGCTCGGAAAAAAGGTAACTGCTGTGCGCGAAAGATGCGCGAGCCGGGGGATGCCTGGTGCCGCGTATCTCCATGGAAGTTCAACGTGGTACTGCAGTGGCGGTAGTGGGGTCGCTTCCATTGCCGGGGGAAGGACTGCCAGAAATACCAAAGCAGTAACAGGTAATATTTAACTATTAACACATGAAACATTATTATTGTATCACTTTTCACATACAGCACCCCACGAAAATAGGATAAGTTGAGTCTCTCCGTGATCCGCAAAACGACAAAGATGTGATTTTCTGGCTTGGAGTCAATCACTTAAAAAATATCAGTATTTATCCTATTTTATATAAATAACGAAACGTAAAATATACATATATAAATGAATATTATTATTTAAATTTTATTCTAGAAGTTCTAGTCATTTGAAATAAAGAAACAGTACCCGATTTTGGTCTGATTGTGGCAGTTAGAGCAATCGATCACCATCAGATGATACACAATATTGCTTTAATATTAGTCACGTTAACAGTGCATTCCCTAAACCCTTATCACATTAGCATTGTGAAAGTCAAACTCACAAATTAAACGTGTAGAATAACATTTCGCCTACCTACAAGCGATAATATCTACACTCCAACTTCTTGGCATCACAAGATATAGCTACATGCATTGTGTATATCAATATAAGAAAAATAAACTTGTAAACTTTCTCTGCGGATTACCTGCCCCGTCAAGCTACTGCTTTAAAAGCAGTGCATTTGATTTGTGACACCCGCGCCACCTTTCTAATACCAATTCTCAGTTTCCGCCTAGATATGAAGAAAACTAAAAAACGATTTTATTTTCCCGCGTATTGGAGTGTAAGTTATAATCCAATCCATTGGCATATATCGTCATTGTTGATGTTTAATAAAAAAAAAATCGAGTCGATTTTCTTACAGACAACAGTGTGAGAAACTGGCGAGACGAGAATGATAGAAATACGGGCCTGTCAAGAGCAGGACAACTGTATCCAAACACTGGAATGTATACAGCTCTTTTGTACAACTTTCTGCGAAGATGAAGTGGATAAGTGCCCCGAAGAGCCTTGATAAACCATTGGGGATAAAGCCCTATCTCTAAAGAGTATGTACGTATGTAGAACCTGTCACACATGATGAGACTTGGAGGAGTTTTGATGAGCCTCTACTCACGTCTCAGAGCTCGCGTTAAAGCACCTTTACCGACATAAGTGAAACGCCAATCGGCTAACACTGAGAGTCGCCATCTTCTTCTCCTCTAATAAAGTGGGTAGCAATGGTACAATTAGAAAAAAGGTTTACTACAGTGTACCTACAGATATACCCCTCAAAGTACGTAGCAGCGTGCGAGTTCTTCTTCGTACCAAAAAGACAAAGAGTTTTGAAATAAAGACAATTTAAATCACGCAATCACCGATACAGTCAAGGTGAACCTGCAAATAAATAGAAACACGCCTTTGGGTGGTTTACTTCGATGCGTGAATCCACTGCCTTAGAGAATAAGTAAACGTTACAGTTGAAAACTAACAATAATAATAATAATAATTATCCTGCAGGTAATAATAGTAATCCTGCATATAGTTGTCGTATTGCGCATATTAAAACGAAACTTACAAGCGGCTGCGGAGAAGACAATATTGAATGTAACTAAATGTTTCCGACGACAAAGCCACCCCTCTGCTGAGCCTACCTACCGCTAAATATAGGCTGTTCATGTAATGTTTATTTACAACACGTTCATATTATAACGAGTGTCTTCAAATCCAAATTACAATAGACGTATATCTTATATAATATTTATTTTATATTATTTAATTGATTAAATCATTATATATATATATATATATATATATTAGGGCCGCAGTGGCGAACCCCAGTTTAGTTTTGGTGCTGCGGTTGCAGCCTTAGACAATATCTTCTGTCCTAGGGTGGACACAGACGGTATCGAGCGTCGCCAGGATCTCTGCAGCCTTGTTGGGCCTCGTTGAGGCGCACATGTTGCCGAAGATGTGCACGAAGGCCCAGCGCGTACGGATTGCGGCTCAATCGAAAGCAGACTTTGTTGAAGTGGTCCACGACCTGGCGGTAGCAGTCACGGTCTTGGTTGGCGGGTACCCTCTTTTCAAATACATTCCTGTCGTACTTGAGGTGCTCGACAATCTCAGTTATCTGAAGTATCCAACGCAACCGGAAATGCGTTAATATATATATATATATATATATATATATATATATATATATATATATATATATATAAAAGAAAACAGAAATCACAGCATGGTTGGTTAAACTGTTTGCTGTGCAATATTATGAATCAAAAGAAAGCGCGTGAACCTACCGTCGTCTCGAGAAACCTTCGTTTGCTAAGTAGCTCTTCGAGTTCTTCCAGTAGTTTCATCCGAATGACCGAATCAGGTGCAGTTTCAATTTGTCGCTTGAGGGAAGCGATAGGAGCCTGTAGCGAGTCGACTGCATCACGCGGAACCCGCGGCAGTTGGAGTGGTTCGGCCTTTTTGTAACCCTATTGCAGAACCAAGCAACACAAGTGTATTATATGCGACTGCAATACATTTGACATACGGGTTGAGGTCATTGCTGCTCCAGTTAACGTTAGAGTATATATACATGTATATGACTTTTTTATACTATCAAAATAGTTATTATGTAATACCCATTAAATACCTCGTCTCTCGTTACAGACAGAGACGATCACTAACTTCAGTATTTAATGCACTTAAATTCGAACCGACAAGGCACATGCATGATAAAGAAAATCGACCGTCGTCACCGAGAACGTAAGTTCCTCTTAGACTTGAGTTACTTGACTACGCTACTGACCTGAAACATAGAGAGAGTCATCTCCCCAACAGATAGGTCTCCATACTCTTGTACCGTCGACGTATTGGTCTTCTGTTTAACAATCTTGTATTGTTCTTGCAGCGTCTCGTTCGCTAGGTCCTTCACATCAGAATCCTGTCATATATGACCAAAACACTTATGTTAGAAGAACGGTCAATATAGCGAAGTTATATAAATAAAAATGGTCGATTATAACGCGATACACGGTAAATAGCAAGCAGAGAGGCAAAATGCGATACATGTACATATATGTCGTCAGTTTGACAGGATACTTTGTGCAAAGGGAACGTAACTATGTCGTCCGCGGATGGTGAGCGCTCTATCAAGTACAAAAAAGTGTCACGTACACCATTGCGATAAATGCGTGATACCTAGAGTGTTTTTTTCTTGTATTTAATGAAACCCTTTTTCTAGTACTCGAGCATACATACAAACAGAGCTGCTATATGCGCGACTTAGAGCTTCGTCGACTTTAGTGAGTGTGTTTAAATAATACGATAGGAAACGCCTCTATTTGCACAAACTGGCGAGGGACGAAGGGGAGGATTCGAGCACAAAACAGAAGATGCAGTAAGTCAAGTGAACGCGTTTGACAAGAACACAAGCAAGCTTGCAAGCTTTTCCCGTCTGTTCACATTGACACAAGGTCATCGGCAAAGCGCGCACATATGCGCATTCTTATACCATCACTCCCGCACGGTACTTTACCTCCATCCAGCTGACGGAATAAAGGTCGCCGAGGTAGGTTTTGCGGAATGCGTCCCAGTAGCACACATACGAATCTCCACTTGGTGACGCCGCTGTTGTGGCAAAGACGTTGATGTTGTCCGGTAGATCCTCAGAGAACATTGAGCCGCTGTTGCTCGCCTCTAGATAGAAGACGAGTTTGGCAAAACGCTTCTTGGCGTGCATCTCCCTCAGCGCGTCGGCAAGATCTGTGTGCGCGTCCATAAGTACATCTCATTAGAGCCACGTTGCACCCTCACCACCGCTAATATCGGGAAACTGCTAATATCGGTTCTTATACATTTTGTTTGCGTATCTTTAGTAGAATTCCAGGCGAAATGTTTGGCAGACAAAAAATTGTCGTTTCGTATACAAATTTATGCAATACAATATGTTTTAGTTTATCGAGGAAACTGCGTTTTTACTATGCTTGAGTGTTCATAGAAAGTATAGCTAAAAGAAGTGTCTCGGTGTACACATTTACCCACACTTACATATTTGTCTTAATGCACCTTGGTCACGTGTTGCATACTACACCCGCAGATTCTATCACATTTCACACGGGGCAACACGCTCATAGTACACTTTATTTATTGAAAGCATTTCGTATGCGGCAAACAGATCAACTACGGAGTGAATGCGGCTTCTGCAGAGCTTTGTCCTGAGATCATTGTTCTGAATGTGTTAAACCCAACAAGATATTTCTAAATAGACCCCCCCCTTCAGAAAACGGGAGGAACATACCACAATACCGGTAACAGTACGCCTTTTCTAACCGAGAAGAAGACCTTCACCTGGAACACCAATCTCAACGCCGCAATGTTAGAACAGCATTTTGGTGCTGGCGCAGCCAGATGACCCTGCCATTTCAAGGTCTAGTACAGATTCAGTCTTAAGCATTTGGCTTTGTCTAAGACAAGGCAAGTTGTCAAGTCTTTCAAAGTTTTTGCTCCTGTTGTCAGCGCCAGCAGAACCGGTAAGTAAAGCGACACTTGATGCGACAGAACTCGCTTTGTCTTAAATCGCCCGCGTTCTAAGCCCTTATAGGCGCTCGACATTACGGCTTGAGTTCGGTGACTCAATGTATCGATTCCTGACATCTGACTCTTACTGCGGAGATGCTCATCAAACGCTGCTGCTCACAATCATACAATACCTGTGTTGGAATGGGCCCGGTCAGCTCTTAAAGCGGGCGCACACAGACCCCAAATGAATTGATGTCAAAGATTACATAAAGTTGCTCATCCAGATGCGCCACTTACTTTTAAGCTTGTCTGGTATTCCATTCGCCGTGCATCGCAACAAAATATAGACCCTGAATCGGCTACAGATGTCATCTTGTTAAGACGACCCTGCATGTTTGTTTGGCGTTCAGCAGAGCGTACAGCCTGTGGCAAAACTCTGGCACTAACCTTTTTAAGTAATATGTATCATGACATTCGACATTTCGTCACTCGCAATGTAAAAACTATCTCAAGCAACGTCATACTGTCTTCTTGGTACAAGAAAAGAGTAGTAATAAAGGGCCCATGGTCGCCTTTTCGAAGTAAGTAATCCTAATTCATCACAAAGCGCTTGCGACACGCATACGTCATAATAAACTGGCGGTATATAAGAGAAAGATCATTGTGGTGGCAGACGACTCCGGGTTCAGGAAACTTGACAAGGGCAGAAGCGATGAGGTTTAGCGTAGGGGGTGAGAAAGGATTCTCTCTCGAATATGTCAGCATATTCCCGCATCTCAACTTGCTTTTCCCACTCAACGCCCACACGGTTCCTGTGCATATGCCGGGAGAAATGCAGCAACGTCGTAACGCCGGCATTGTCCATACTTAGACAGGGCGTGCTACGCCGTTTTGCCCACTCGACAGCCTTCCAGGAACTTGTCATAAAGTCGGAGCTGAAGTTCGCCAATATGGTCACTTATTAAACACAAGTGAAAAATTATAATATATATATATATATATATATATATATATATATATATGCATATAAATACACATACATGTTAATGCATTACCTGAACTATAGAGGAGATCGTCGATAAATTGAATGCAACCATTTCCTCCGAGATCCGAAACAAAAACGAAGATGTGATCCTCTGGCTTGGAGTCAATCACCTAAGGAAAATTAGAATTTGTCTCATTTTGTAGATACATACGCATTAAAAAAGTGAGTTATACATATGCCAGCAAGGAAATATAATACCTTCTTGATTGCCAATTTTGAGTGTCCGCCTAGATACGTAAGGACTTAAAATGTGTTTGCATTTCCCGCTTAATGGAATGTCAGTTACAACCCACTTGCAGATAGTGCTATTGTTGGTCTCTACGTAAGGCAGTTCGAGTCGATTCTCTCACAGAAAATAGTATGCGCTTCGTGAGAGCATGGTAATGAGCATGTCGGCGGCAGGACAGCCGTACCCAGACATGCGTACAGTTCGTTTGAATAATCTTCAGCGATGATTATGTGCAGTAGAGTGTTTTGGAGAGCTTCAAGCTCCCATTGAGGAAAAAGCCCTAGGTCTGGGGAGTGTGTATGGGTAAAAAGTTGCACTCGACAAAAACTCACACATAACATATGTAATCGCTATAGATCCCTTTGGGCGCGAAAGCTGCGACCCTCCAGAATATCATTTATGACCACCTCGGACTCACCAGATCTGCTCAGTGCCTGCAGTACCTTATGATACCCACAGGACAAAACAAAGCGCAGGCCTGTTAGATGTCGAGAGCTGAGTACATTTTCATGACGGTTTGCTAGTAAGTCCTAGAGCTCGCAGTACTGAGGCGTCAAAGGAAAAAAGTAAAACGCCAGCGTTTGCCTAGCAAGTCCATGGTCGCAATTTTCTTCTGTAGGAAGAAAATTGTGGCAATGATCGAGCTGGAAGAAGGAAGTACAGTGACGAGCGATTGGCATGCTACAGAATGCCTACCAAAAGTCTTCACTGCGCTTAAAAGAGCCGTAAGACTCCTCTACCACGACCGCGCCCCAGACCACAAGGCTGAATTCATGGAAGCTTTTATTGCCACGACTGGCAAGCTAGTGAAGCAAGCAGCTTTTTTTCGCCTGCCTGAACAACGGCGCGCGAGTACTTCCTCATTCCGTAAAGGAAGAGGCTTTAATTCACGCGAATCGATGACGTCGATGTGAAACTGGAAATAAATCTAAACACTCGTTTGGCAAGTGTACTTCGATGTATGCTCTATGACAATCGTTGTGAGAATATTTAAGTTATGATGTAGTATAACTTGACCAAATTGACAATAGTGAGCTTTAAGCGGCTGAAGCAAAGCGAGCACTTGGAGCACTTCAGTGCTCAGCTACCCAGATAACGGTGTAGACAGTTAGCATGAATATGCGCCTTATGCTGGATAGTCGTGTTAACTGAACTGCAGGGTCACTACTCTTGAGATCCACGACGGTCATTACCTATACATATTGCGGGAGCTGGCACCCGAGAAAATTCTGATGTAGCACATGCTTCAGAACAAAAACGCGGTACGTTGTTTAAAATAAGTACATATATAGTTTGAACTAGATATATTTGGACTACATGCCGTTTGCACGTCTAACATAGAGTCGGCAGCCTACCTATTGAGCACCAAGCAATTAAACGGAATACAAGTTAAGGCTTCATGTCCACTTATAGCTTCAAACAAGGCAAGGATTCAAGGTGTTAGAATCGCGTTCACAGAGGCGGAAATCCTTAAGGAACTCCGAGAGCTGGGCGTGACTCAAGTTCGTCGCCTGCGCGCCATTCAGAGTGACGGACGTACAGGGAGTACAGCGATGACGGTACAGACGGACGGAAGCCCGTAAACTGAGTAATGCTCACACTCTACCGATAACCGCCGGTCTCTATCTTTCTGGGTTAAAAATCGCACCCCCTACTACTCGAACTGAGCCAACCGATGGTCTGCTTCAAGTGCCTCCAACTCACTCGGCTATATAGCAAGTCAGTTTGCATGCTCAGACTTTTCTTTCCCAGTTAGACGAATATACTCATCAGTGAAGTATCAGAGAATATACGTATGATGACCTCATCTCTACAGACACGTTTTTACCTGACAAATGTATCGCCAACGAACTACGAGCGAAACTCCCGCCTTCACCCGCCAAACCTATATGGCCTGAACCACCATCCGGATCCACAAGCAAGGAAGAAGAAAAGTTTCCTTGCAGTTCGATCGATAAGAAGTTCATCGGCATGATTGGACTTTATCCGTCCGAAGCGACTAGGTGATTTGCTGTCCTCTCAAAATGCAAGATACTCAACGCAGCCGCAGTAGAGCTCTTAGGGTGGTACCCCTGATCCAGGAAGGTGTTCCCCCGTGCTGCAGAAGTGGCTGGGTAATTGAGAATTGCTTCAGAGCACGTTCCGCAGACAGGATACAGACAGTGGCATTTACCTGCTAAGGCATGCTTACTTAGCAACACGCCATGACTTTTACCAGAGCCGGCAATATTAGCACTGCCTACAAAAGTTGCTGCCACATATCAGCAGTTTCTGGCAGAGTTTGCGATCTCCTTCCTATGCTAGAGACTTCCCACTGACGCCTAGCGGGGCTACGCGATTTCAATTCTATAATCGCTTACCAAATCATGCAGACCAGGTTTCTTCTAGGCTGAAAGTAAGCACGTTCGCTTTGACAAAATTGAAATACGAATTGATGAATAAATCACAAATGAATAACGCGTAACAATATGACAAAAATGAAAACATATACTAAAGATCCATACGTACCTTTCCAGAACCGATTCCGTGCATCCCTTCTTTGTCACCTTTAAGAATTTTTAGGAAATTGTTCGACGTGATATTGCTTCCGGTGTAGTCTTTGGGAACTCCCTCGTAGACGTTTGATCCATTTGGATGGTTGATTAAAACGCCGGGTGTTGGATTCATAGAACTTAAGCAAATACAGCATAATAATTGGTATCAAGGTCGTAGTATAACCTTTTAATGGCTCAAATGCTCTTACATATCACAAGCTCAAAGGCAGCAGACGTTTGTAGCGCACTCTCAGAAAAATGTGTCTTCAATTCAGAGTGTAAAGTCGCGGGCTTCATGACACTATATTGTCGACAATATGGTATCATCTATATATATATATATATATATATATATATATATATATATATATATGTTAGAAAGTGCCTGCAGATACAGCCTGTTATGATAAACAATGGCTCGCGAAAGCTAGCAACTAACACGAATAAAAGCGATAAAGCTCTTATCCATTTTATCTATTAGCGAATAATGTTTACCGGTGCGGTCGTCGTCGTCACCGTCGCCCGGCTGGCCGGAAATGCGAATCATTCTTATAAACGCGCTTGAATATACGAGCAGTGCCATAAACAGAATGCGTTGTCGGGCTGGTGGTAGCCGCTTTTTTTCAGGAACGGTGAACGTTTAATCGAAATAGAATTCAAGCATATAACGTTTGATCTTACTTGTATGCGATGTCGTCGTACATCATAACGACGATGCGTTCGTCGGGGACGCCGTGGCGGTGAAGCACTTGGTACGCGTGGCAGATGTCGGCCTGATGCCGATAGTATTCGTAGCCGTTCGAGCCAGCCGCCAAAAGAGCCCAGATACGCGGCTGGCTTTGGGCATCGTCCTCGCTGACGGCTTCAAGGCGACCAACGTACGCATATACAGAACATGTACACAGAATACATACAAATATAAAGAACACTGCTATGGCTGCCTTCATTGTTGCGGGCTGCTGTACAACCTGCTTCTGCTGCCGTCGACTCAATTCGGCACTCTTCCGCCGCTAAAGCGAACCTACTACAGTCTGGTCGATCACCATTGTCTAGATCACCAAATGTCTGTATATATATATATATATATATATATATATATATGTACAAATATAGTACCTATCTACGTGGACAGCACAACACAGCTTGTCTGTGGCCATGCTAATCTTAAAATCCTTGCAACGGATTGCCAACCCCTTGCCCAATAATCCCTGTCCAGCATTTGTTCGTGCCGTGGGGCAAGCTCGCCGTTCAAAAGACCTAGTAGATTTTTGCCGGTTCGCCATTCGCCGCGATGCTTGTCGGCAATTTAAAACCAGATTGGTGAAAGTCGTTCGAGTAATTTCCCACTGACAATGGGGGTTGCGCTTGCTGACGATTGCACTCTCGTTCGTGTACCGGCGTAACAAACTCGTATGATTGCGCGCTACATACGATACTTGGCTAGATTATACTCTACATCTATGTTAGATAGCACTTCACATCGGCGAGATGCACCCGGAAAAGGTAGATTATCGGGGTAGTCACGAGGCTGCGGCTAGCTAAATAAGACCAACCCTAAACTATTCAAATAATTACTCGAAGAGTATCAGTCGATTCTAGTAGAATAAGCGGTCGACATAGTTGAGAGTAAAGCAGGTAGGTCGATATTAATAGTTCTTAATTGCTATTGAGAAGTATTCAGCTTTCTCTTGATGCTTGACAGTGTCTGCAAATATGCTGACGTGAGATGCGCATGCGCAACACAGCAAGCTCTCGTCCCAATTGTAAGGCATAGTATTGGCCGCCTTTATCTTACTATGTATGTGTATTATTATTTGTGTACGGCTAAAGGCGTTATTCCAACAAAACAAACAAAAAAACATTAACAAAAACTGAACCATACGCACAGAAGCAGCGCACGGTGTGCCTAAGCAAATGCATACGACGCTTGTGTCTTAAACTAAGGCAAGCGTATGCGAAAAATATCCGTTTGCAATTAGTTTGCCACGTAATATATATATTCACACACCCTTTAGCAGGGGGCTTTATTGAGATCACAGAAGAAGGTTATCGCAAGTCGGCCTTTAGGCGGCGTGTTGTACATGGTTAAGTTTACGGACTAAGCGCCATGCAAACATTTTGTTAACAATCGCTTTCCTGGCAATCATTTTAGCCTGGAGATTGATTCTCGAGCGAGTGTTTGTAGTATTCATGTCAAAAAATCTCCCTGCTTGCTCGGGCCGTTTACATATGCGAGTAAACGTGCATATGTCAATTCTATCTAACATTTCAACAATATTGTCGAATTTAACATCGTTTTCGCTAATGTTACAACGATATGCAACACGTTTAACAAACTTGTTATGAATACCGGCCAGTATCTTTTCATTACGAGAATAACCTAGATTCCACATAGGTGAGGCATATACCAAAATCGGGAGAACATATTGTTTATATAGTCTTACATACAGAGAGGGTTGTTTGATCACAAAAGAACGCAGAATCCAGTTCATTCTCCTCGTATCCGACGTTGCTATTTCTAGAATGTGAGGAGCATAGTTTAAATTGGATGCCGTTAACACCACCTAGGTCTTTTATAGATCTTTTTGCAGTTAACTCCCTAGTGCCCAATGTATATATATGAGCAGGATTGTTGTGGCCAAAGTGAAGGACAGCACACTTATCTACCGACAGTTTAAGATCAAGTCCTTTGCACCATTCTGTAAATTTGTCCAGTGTTCCTTGGAAAGAAACAATATGATTTACATTATCTACAGGTGTATACATTTTTACATCGTCAGCATATATCTTTACCTGCACATGTTGAGGTATTATGTGTTTCATAGAGTCAGTATACAATATGTACATTAATGGCCCAAGTATGGTACCCTGCGGACAACTAGATGTGACTTCTGCCGTTGATGATAGGCAATTATTAACCCTAACTCTAAAAAGTCTATCCGACAGAAAAGCCCTAATCCAATTAACTATACGACTACCAACTCCGTATTGCGGCAGAAGTTTAGGCAGCTTTGAGTGCGTGGTGCTTTCGAAGGTAGATTTAAAATCGAAGTACACACAGTCAAATGCTCTTCCATCATTTAAGAGCAGACACCAGTCATTTTGGGTCTCGAGCAGTTGCAAGAGCGTCGAGAGAGCGGGACGATACGCAAATTGTTCCCTCGAAATAAAGCCTTGTGCATTTGCGTTTCGATAGATCTCTTCGGCGATGGCCTTCTCAAATAGTTTGCATGGGACGGAGGTGAGTGATACTGGCCTTTTATTATTCGGATCACTTTTTGTCCGCGTTTGTGTACCGGACATACAATAGCACACCGAAAGAGACTATGTACAGTTTCTTCCTCCAGGGATCGGCGGTGAATCATAGAAAGTGGAACGCATACGTCGTAGCCACACTTTTTATAGACAAAAGCTAGGAATACCGTCAGGGGTTGCGCTCCTGCTTGTTGGCAAGCTTGCGGAGATGCTTAAGGATGTTTTCAGGAGATGCGTCGACGTCGTTCACAACGCTCACATTTTCGGGCGTTGGCTTTGATATAGGTGGAGCGACGTGTGCGTTCCGCGTCTGCAGTTCTTCATATGTGGGATAGGTAGCTGCAAAGACATTTCTAAGAATTTCTGCTTTCTCCTGGTCGTCAGTGGCGATTGTACCGTCGGGTCTTTTAATCGAGGCAAGACTGTCCTTGATCCTCATACGCTTCTGCACGTATTTGTGCACAGCATTGGGAGCAGTCGACTGCGCGACGCTGCTCTCTTCCATAATTCGTTTTCTATCGCAGCATTCTCTTCAGTTTCTTCTGTAGCGCTGGACCGTTTTTCTGGCTTTATTCAGTTGGCGGCTGACCCGTTGAATGCCAGAGTTTAGCTTTTCATCGGTATCTGAGGCCTTCTGAGGCACAAATACTTCAAGCAGGAAGAACTTGTAACTCACAAACTTATTGTTCATGTCGTCCACGTTAGGGCAGGCTGAGAAAAACATAGTCCAGTTTGTCGCAGTTAGATTAGTGATCATCCCTTCGTAGTCACCTTTGTCATAGGTCCCACCAGAGATCACAGGCACCAGGGGTGATAGAACCGCACGATATGGTGAATGTAATAATTTGGTGATCGCTGGCTATTGACGGTACTGATACAGAAATGTTATCAATTGAGTCATCATTTGCCAGGACGACGTCCAGTAAGTTCTGTCCACGAGTGGGAGCAGCGACAAGTTGCTTCAGGCCAGATTCACAACAAAACTGAAGAAATCTTTCCTGGATTGAGAGTGCACTGTTAGTCGATTCTTCGGTTTGTCGTGATGATGTTACAGTACACCAGCCAGACCAGTTATCTTAGGTTGATTTAGATCGCCGGAGAGAACAACGCCTATGTCGCCAGCTACGATGTTCTGTAGATCAGCAATCAGATTCTCTAATCTTGTCGTCCGCTTAAGATGCGAGCCGGTCGGACTGAGATATGTACAGACAAGTCGTACTCTTTTTTCTACCAGTAATAAATCTGCCGCAATTAATTCAGAGGAAGTGTTGCTTAGGTTGACCTCAGCACAGTGAAGCTTAGAATTCACTAGCAGTGCAACGCCTCCACCTGTAGGTCCAACACGGTCCTTACGGAAGACTTCGTATCTTCCACAGGCAGCCAACTCAGCAGACGTTATCCTGTCGGTTAGCCAAGTCTCAGTAATGAACGCAATATCAGTCTTATCAGTTTTCATAAACGCATGTAGACAGTCGATAGCTCCAGGTTTGGCTAGTGATCGGGCGTTTATAGATATACATTTGAGTTCATTATTTACTTCACAATATAGTAGAATAAGAAGTATAGAATAAGAAACACACCGGCAAGAGACACTGGCAAGTCTAATAAGCACAGAAGTGCAGAAGCACTTTTCTATCACGAAACTCGACTTGTTAGATTCTAGCAGCCGCTTTAGCGCGACGACGACGACAACAACAACAACAATCGTCAACAAGCAGTGCAGGCCTTAATAACGATTTTAAGCTGACAAGCCCACTTATGAAATTTGCTGTAGAGCTTTAGACATTTCAAAAATACGTCAAGAATAGTGCACAATGTGCAGTATTCTTAACATCAGCGATCAACATCAGTAATATGATGAACAAATATGGCGCTACTGTCCGGCATGGTCGACCGAAAATGAAGGTCAAGCGGCCAGCTCGAAATTTGGCTCTTTGGTAACCACAGCCACCGAGAAGGCACACAATACGGCACTAAGAGTAACGTGAGCAAAAACACAGGCAAAACTATAGGAAGCGGTAATAAGCGTTTGAATAATAACTGATTAAATGCTACGCATCGACAACTGTTAGCGTCACGTAGGATTGTGTACACCTAGCACGATGCATCCGAGAAGCCACACTTTTCAATGACGCTACTACTATTTTACTATTAGCCACAGCTCCGCCAGCGATTAAGAATGAAACTGGCTTACCAATGCAGCGAATCCGTAATTCGCACTACTGCAATAGCTGATACACTCTAAACGAAAAATGCGATAGCTTGCGAATATCTCAAGTGAAAACAATTACACACGCACCAGCACATGCTAATAATAGGATCGTACTTCACACAGGATCATTTCTGTAGTCGATCTAACGTACCCGCCTGTCGAATTCGTACAACACCCAGCACAAACTAGTGTTGCCGGCGGGTGAATATGCGTGTCTGGACTCTTTTTTAAGGAACTAACTGGAAAATGCGGTACGCACACGCGGACACCACCGCAGGGAGCTCGTCTGCAAGTGTGGGCCGGCAGTGTGGGGCTCCTAGTCCACTAAAAACCAGTCATGTCCCAACCCCATGATGTCATGCAGTAACGTTTTTATTCTCTTGGCGCGCAGGATGTTCTCCATGGTGCGAATAGAGATGTGGTTTTCCCAATTCTGGACAGATATGACTGGAAATCGCCGTGTCCGGTAAGGACCTGAGTGATGTAGAACGTCAACTCCCCACATGGTCGGTACATTTAGGCCCTGATATACGGAATTAGAGTGCTTACCCGGTACTCGGGCGCTCCGTCCTGAATGGAGTCTCATTTGGCCTGCCAAATAACGAGGGATTATATTCTTTTCCCCCGGCTTTCTCCTTTTCCGGGTCTTCCCACAAGCGGCGTCGTTCATTTGCTTTCAAGTCCCAGGGGACTGTACTAGCCAGAACAAGGACGGCCGCTGTGCTGACTGTTCTACAGGCCGCCATTGTAATACGCAGAGCAGCCACTCTTTGGGCTTTGCGTAGCGTTGCCCTGTTGTTGGCTGCGGATAGCACGTTTGACGCCCACACCGGGGCTGCACATAAAACTATGGACTCAGCTACCGACATAATAAGGCGCTTTCTTGACTCCCGTGGACCATAGTTGTTTGACATCAGCCGGGCTACCTTGTGTGAGAGTAGCTTTTTCTGCTAAAAGACGTATGTGGGGTGTGCCCCGTAGTCCCCTGTCTAGGTACATTCCAAGAAACGGGCGGTATTGACAATCTTGATCTCTTGATAGTTTAGAATTATTTCAAGGAGGTGCACTTCCTTGGCCCAAATGGGAGGATGCCCTCGCTTTTATTCGGCGCCAGTGTTAGACCAACCCCCTGTCTGGACTCTGGACGAAACAGCCAACAGTGAATACATTCTTGGAATAGACAGGAACCGATTTATACGTATCTCTTGCTGCTCGGCAAGCAGTGTTTCTGCAATATACGATTCGTAGGAGTTATTTGCGACGACCATTTTGAGCTATGTGATGCCACATAACAATATAGCTACGACAACAACAATAAGAAAAAGAGGAAGGAGTGGCGGCTGTAGCGTCGTTTTTTTTCGATACAGCCTGGCAGTTGCCTCTTTAGTTAAGATAATTCAGCGGCCAATTCTAATAGTTTTTTTTTATCGCTGCAATAAAATTTCTAGTAGCGCGGGTTGTCTAATTGCCTTCGCCGGACCGGCACTAGAGATTAGTCTATCGTTTATCACGTCCAGGTTTTGCTTTTCTTCTCAAGTTTCACACGTCGTTTCTCACAGACGAGCAGGACCTTACAACTTTGTTGGCCACCGATTGGCCAGTTGGGGTATACACACACACTAAACTGACCAAAACGAGCATCGTTAGAGAGAGAGCCCAGTACGACTTATGATTGTCAGGGAAGACACACGGGATGATCATGTCAACTCAGTTCAGCGGGCTTAAAAGAGAGGCGGCTAACAGACTAGGAGAGGTAATCTCCCGTACGTCCAAGAAACAAGAGACAGTGGAAAACTTATAAGTAAGGCATTAATCGCCATGCGTCTGCCTAAAGACAGTGACATTCTACAGGAAATTATTGGAGGAAATTACTGAATTATTGGAGAAAACCATTGGGAAGGTAAAGGACATTATAGAGACAAGCAAGCACCATGACCGCGAGAGCGACATATCGTGCTATATGAGTAGCCATGGGGATCAGCAGGGCGCCCGAAAGCTTCTTGAGTGCCTTTCCCGTAAGTTTAATCTAAAGATCACGATAACAACATGAAAAGCGGCAGGAAAAAGATGGACGAGAAAGAAAAAAAACAAAAAAAGTAGGACTCAAGATCGCCCATCAACTACAGCAATCATTCTGAAGAAACGGGACACGGCAACATATGCCGACATGCTTCAAATTCAGAAAAATTTCGACGTAAACGAACACGGAGTTGTCGTCAACAAATGGCGAAAACTCGAAAGCGGCGACGTAAAGCTAACAATTACAGAAAAGGCGGCTGGAGGTGCGCTGACCTTTGCGGAAGCACTCTGCAAACAGGCGGCTCTCGATGCGGCTAATATCCAAAAAAAGAGGATCATTGTCCGAGGACTACCGGGGGATGCGTCTGAAAATGAAGTAGGAGAAGCAATGGTGTCACTTCTATGAGAAGGTGAATGTTTCACCCTGGAGGAGCACAGAAAATGACACACAGGGTCTCTATCAGTGATGGTTAAAGCCATAGAGGGCGTCGCACGCAAGCTGTTAGCTATCGGACATATCCAGCTTGGCTGGACTCGGTGCCATATTTCCGAGTGGGTCACGATTCCCTGCTGCCCACGCTGCCACAGAATCGGGCACAGTGCACACGAGTGCGAAAACCAGATAGCCCAAGGGTTCATATCTCATAACTCTGGCAGATCGGGACATATAGATCGAGATTGCCAAGAGTCATCAGCATGTTATAATTGCAACGTGCTGGGACACGCTGCTAACTCCATAACATGCCCAATCTACAGAGAGAAAATGATGGGAATGAGAAGAAAACATACCTGGTCCGCTTCAAAGATTAAGAAATCCCTACCGGTCAACCCCCAGGTTCTCCCTGCGCCACCGAAGGGTGAGGAGAGAAAATGGCGCAGAACGAGAACCAGAGGCCACGCAGACTGATCCAGGAAATGAGACGGATTTGGACGGCTGACATAGATGAGCAAGGCTTTCGGAAGGTCGCCAACAAGAGAAGGCGCAGGCGAAGTGGGGCTCACCACCCGTTGGAACTCCTAAGGTAGCTGAACAAATAGACTGAGAACCGGGCAGCAGTACTACACAACAGCAATAATGACTAGCAATAGTATTAATGTGCTGCAGCTAAACTGCAACAGAAGCAAGCAGGTTCATCACATGCTAGACATGATTGCTTTGCGGCATAAGCCTTCGCTGTATGTGGTAAGCGAGCCAACAAATCCCTGGTTGCGACAAAGAATGGATTACGGATGTTGTCGCACGTATGTTGGAGTCTCGAAAACAGTGGAACAGACTTGGGGTGCGTAATAACAGGGATCATCACACGATAGGTTGTGATAGTATTAGAGACTTCTCCCCTTAAACTGTGAGCAATATTAGTTTCACCTATAGGACCAGGTTACGGGCGATGACAGGAGGTAGGAGGGTTTTAGCAGGTAATACAAATGCTTTGGTAGTCATCGAGCTACCAGCCGGCGTGTAGTCCTGCGCAGCGTGCCTAAAAGCATTTCCCCCTCCTGTATAAAAAAAAGACAATATTCCTGACAATTGATCCCCGAGATCGTATATCAGCTGTAGTATCGACTATCCTTTACAAACAAGAGCTGTGTTGTTAGCAGTTATTGTTGCTAATAGTTTGCAACACTGTTTTTTCACACTGTTTTCTTTTTTGTATGAACGGATTGTGAGATTGCAACGAAATTAACAACACATTTTTCGTTGTTCGTCGTCGTCATGCACATCATGCCCTTAATTTCAAGCCATTCAAATAAATCAAGCCGAAATGGTCACCAAAAAACACGAGTTGCTATTTTTTTGCAACGCACTATATATATATATATATATATATATATATATATATATAGCATTGCACCAACGATTGTTGTAAGCAGCATGTTTTCATATATGTAAATAGACACGTTCCCCGGAGACAATTGTTGCTCCACTTGCTTACTAAATAAAAACTGAAGTTATGTAAATATGTTAACAGAGGACGTGATAATTGATATGAAGAACACATTTGTGGGGGCAGTTTAATGCGTTTTGACGAAAATCTCTCTACTCAGTCCACCAATCGCTAAATATAGACTGTTCATGCTGCCTAATGTTTCATTAATTTACAACATATTCATATTAAAGCGAGTGTTTTCGGAGCCAAATGATGGCACATACAAATCTAGCTAAATGATGGCACATATATATCTAGCCAAATGATATTACACATATATCTTATGCAACTCTTCTTACATAATTTATTAATTTATGTACGTATATATACGTATGCGTTCATGTCTGTAAGTAACTAAACGTTTTAAATGTTTGTAAGTAAAACAACTTTGTCTGAAACATTAATGGGAAGCTCTGAGGAAAATCCCAATTTGGTTTTTGCGCTGCAATTGCAGTCTTAGACAATATCTTCTGTCTTAGGGAAGACACAGACGGTTTCGAGAGTTGCCAGGATCTCGCTAGTCTTGTTGGGTCTCGTTGAGGCGCACATGTTGACGAAGACGTGCATAAAGCCCAGCGCGTATGTATTGCGGCTCAATCGAAAGCAGACTTTGTCAAGTGGTCCACGACGTGGCGGTAGCAGTCACGGTCTTGATTGCTAGGCACTGTCTTCTCGAAGACATTCTGTCATACTTAAGTGCTCGACAATCTTAGTCATCTGAAGCATACAACGCACCCGCCAATAATTATTTCTCTTTTTCTTACACATATATATATATAATATATATAATATAATTCACACATCGTATATATATATATATGAGGTCTCAGCACGGTTGGCTTATGCTGTTTGCTGTGCAAGATTGAAAACTAAAGAAATCAAGTGTACCTACCGTCGTCTCGAGAAAACTTTCTTCTGCTAAGTAGCCGCTTCGAGTTCTCCTTGTAGTTTCACACGGGTGACAGAATCAGGTGACAGTTTGAATTTTGCGCTCGAGAATAGCGACAGGAACCTTGTCGCGAGTTGACTACATCGCGTGGAACCCGAGGAAGGAAGTTGGAGTGGTTCGGCCTCCGTGTAACCCTATTAGAAAACCAAGCAACACACGAATAGTGTGTGACTGCCATAATTAACATACTTATC
>QVRM01000125.1:0-62829 GCA_003439945.1 Dermanyssus gallinae | reverse complement strand
ATTGCCTGCAACATCTAACTCCTGTGCTCAGCTTCTCTGCCGTTTCCTCGGTCAGCTACAAATGGCGTACCTAGCCACAGTCACGGAACCATATTTGGTACAGTGTTATGTTAGCCGGTTTTGCATTTCCATTGACAGTTACGGTTAGTTCTTCCTCGGATATCCACCTCGATATGCGCATCCGTACAGGCTCCTCTCTGTCAAGGAGGGGGGGGGGGAGGGGGCTTCGAGACCCAGACAGGCGGCCGCTCTTAATTGGATTTCATGGTTCCCAATTTAGACAAGGTGCCAATGCCAAACACTCTCACTACCACAGTCGACGATCACAGTCATTGCTAATTTTAAAGTCAGTTAACAGATTTCGCCGTTATATAAATCGTTTCGTCCCAACTACAAGTATCATACACGGACCTTTTTATTCTCATAGCTACGATTGGTACGCCTTTTCTTCCTGGTAAAGTACATCATGTTCTCTTGGTAGCTCTTCAACAGTAGTGTCCTTTTGAGTAACCATAAAACCACGGATAGAATAGAATTAATCACCGAGCAAGATGGCTTAGTGGCAAAGCGTTTGCCTTGCATTCGGGAGAACTGGGTTCGAGACCCAGACCGGCCACTCTTAAATTGGTTTGCATGGTTTCCAATTTAGACAAGGTAAATGCCGGAGTGGATTAAAATTAGCCATGACATGAAAACAAAAACCGTACACGGGCAATACCCTTACGGAAAATCTAAAAAAAAATGAATAGAATCAAAGGCAGAACTAAACAAAAGAAGAGGAGGTGGTATCTATTCATAGACTCTATGTAGACGATTTACTGAGTGGTTTCGCCGGAGTGTTCGGTAGCATTTATCACAGAAGGCACTTTAAGAAAATTCATTCTGAGATTCAGCAGACAAAATTTGCCGTTGATAGGTGGCGTTTGGTACATGTGACAGCTTTGGGGGTAACCGCTAGGCTGCGACTATCGTCAGCGTCGCTTCTGTATCTACCATAAACAATACCGTACCTCGTTGGCAATGCCCTAATTAATGAGAAAACAATGAACATACAAATCTCAGAAATGAATAAAACACATGCAGAAATTTCCTACTAAATAGAAAAATTCAATTGCAACCGAATGTCCCCTTATTCTGTCCGCATGACCCCTACTCTAGTGCAATCTTAGGGGCTACCTGATATACGTACGATAGAGTATAGTTTTGTGGAGAAGACAATCTACTGATTTTTTGTTTGCAAGATCTCCTGCACTATCTTCAAGAGAAAGATTTCTCTTTTTGTCACCAAGAAAGGCATCACCACTCACAATCTTTGAGGACTATGGGCCTACCGAGAAAAACGTTCCGACGATACCTGAGAAACTATAAATGGATTTATCTCATTCACTTCGGCAAATTAAATTAGGTCACTAATAAGACGCTTCCAAATTCGTTTAGAATTCGCATTTAATGAAACACCGGCATTTTTTTCATTTTCGTACGACTACTAGTGGACAGCGAGCACTCTAGCAAAAGGCAGGCCTTAGGCATGAAACTTTCTCAGATTCCCAATGCATATATGTGTAAAATGCCGTTCTCTGCATATGTGTAATATATATATATATATATATATATATATATATATATATATATATGTGTAATATATATATATATATATATATATAAATGTCTCTACTCAGCTGTTGAGCCGGACGGTCGCACTGGTGCGAGCTCCCGCTTAAATTGCCTAGATTGCAAGTTATGTATATCCGGCTTTTTTAACGGGAGTTTTGTCACAGACCATCGTGACTACCAGTGTAACCGAACTGTGAGATCCAACACCGTCAAACAGTTCCATTTTGCAGTTAAAAGATGCAAAATTGTTATAATTCGCCGCGTCACTGTGTTAGATAGGTTAGCAGTGCGTTCACCATTGCAAAGGTCCTGTCTTAAGTGCATATTAGCGTTTTTAAGTGGAAGTGATTGTGCCGGTTTTTAGATTTAGGTAAGGTGAGTCTACCTATATAGTTGTTTTAGTGACATATAGCGGCCCTAATTATATTTCACTAATCTTAACTTCCATATAGGTACTGGCTACAAAACCCAGGCAGTGCATACATATTGTGGTGTATCGATACGCTTTGTTTTCAACTCTAAAATCGAACACAGCGTAGAGAGTAAAATAAGCAACGATATATTGGGCAGCCATATAGTGTTTTTAAACCACTATATATTTTAATTGACTACCTACATACCTACTATATACTTGTGATAGATGCTTCAATTCCACTGAATCGAAGAGACAGCAATTAATCTGTCTGATGCTAGTCTTTCATCTAACTACCACAAATATATATCTTAAACCGACACTTACTATTGTGCATATTAATGTGCAATTTTTGACTTCTACTTTCGACGCTCTTTTGCATAAATACAGTGCGTGACGAGATAGGACATAGTGCTCCCTGGGTAGAGACAAACCGAATGATGGTCTAAGGACCGCTTATTTTAGAGATTTTAACAACAACATCTGCGTAAAATCGCGCCATCGTTCGCGTACAAACTTTTAAAGAAATCTTACCACCGCTGTGGACCAAGACAACGATGGCATCACGTGACGGCCACAACACCGCCGGAAACTCAGCTGCCAGACTTGCGGGCGAGTATGCAAATCTTGCGCGGGCCTCGCGAGCCACATTAGATTGACCCACAATCAACGAGAAGTTCGTGCCACCGTCCCCAACTCCTAACCGATCACAGACTAATAATTTGATTTTAAGTTCCTCACAAAATGACAATGCTGCTTCTAATAATAGTTTTAACTCCCCTAGTACTTCACGCGTCTCCCAGCCAAATTGTAAAAGTCCATCTAGTACTTGCTTAAAGGCTTTTAAATTTAAATCAGGTCTTAATTTACACCTGTCGTCGTGCCCTATCCGGACGAATATAATGAGAACATTTTAGCCCCCCCTCCTCTAAGAAGGCCAGATGGAACCCACAAGACCGTGAACTTTTAGCAACATTAGAAGCAGATTTTATATTAGATAATAATAACGAAACACCTAAAGAAATTGACCACCTTTTAGCTACTAATTTTAACCCACGCACATCTGGGGCGATTAGAAGCCAACGTAATTCTCAGGCGCATAAGGATCTGGTAGAGGACCTCCGTAAAAAGAGGTCTCACCTGGATTCCAACCCTGACGGATCTGAGCTTCCTGGGCCTAGTCGGCCGCGATACTCTGAATCAGATGGCCCCTATAATCCTATCCCAAAAAGATATTATTATATCCAAAATACAAGCCCTCACAAACACATTTCCCAAACGCAACCTAATTTCAACAGACCTTACTGATCTGTCAAATATAATTTGCTCAGGTAAGGACCACACTATCGCCTTAAACGACTTTCTGAACAAACATTTTACACACACTGTCCGACGTCGTGCCTTTAGAGAAACTCCTTCCACTGAAGCGGACGGCAACACACCATACACAACATGCAGGCCACCGAAGTTGTAGAACACTGGGCCAACACGATGACCCAACCACCCCCTGAACCACTCCCTTGTCCCGTACATACTTCCAACTCTGATCTCTTCGAGGTTTCCCTCCCTATCTCCCTAAAGGAAACCCACGTAGCTCTCCGCGGATTTTCAGAAGCACTAGGCTTGGACGGGATTTGTCTCTCGTCCCCCCGTAAACTCCCGTTAAAAGTAGTCTGTTGTATTCTTAACATACTATTAATTAGCGATATTGCCTCAGCCCATGAAACTGCTCGCTTAGCGTTCATCCCTAAAATTAACAATGCCACACCCCCAAGCGATCTGCCCTATCTATTAGTTCATACTTACAACGAACGCTTAACAAAATTCTCTCTAGACGCCTCCAGAACTCATATTAAGCTTCTCCCAATCCAGCGAGCGTTTCTCCCCTATAATGGTACCCTTCGAGAATCTTGCGGTTCTGGATGGTATCCTTAACGATGCCAAGTCTGCAGGACGTGAGCTCAGACTCGCCTCAATCGACCTCCGTAAGGCGGCCCGACATGCTGAGTCATGACTTCGTCCTGTGGTCACTCCGGACTCGCAGATACCCGGAGGTATTCATTAATTATATCGAACGCTCATCTAAAACTTTCATAGAATTTGGACAAGAATGTCGCACATTTCGGCCAACTAGGGAATGTTGGGCAGGGAGATCCACTGTCCCCCCTTTTATTTAATCTAGTTCTTGACGACATTCTTTCAAAATTAGACAAAACTAATAGCGGGTATCAACTTACTGATGACTTCCGCCTTATGGGCTTAGCTTTTGCGGATGATCTCATCCTCCTAGCCTCCACGAAATCTACTCTCCAACGGCTCTTTAATATTGCGGACCCCCTTTTGAAATCTCGAGGCCTTGAAATTGATACTAATAAAAGCTTTACTATCTCCCACCTATTTAATAGGAAGGAAGGTAAAGGTTTTATTAACACCGTATCAGAATTCAACGTTGGAGATCGGCAATTGCCAGCTAAAGGTATGAGCGATCGATGGAGATATCTTGGAGTCGACTTTCACAGCAATGGCAGAGTTATACTTATATACCAAGGATATACTTCCTTAATTTACTCAACAGACTTACGATAGCTCCCCTTAAACCCCATCAAAGACTCATCTTTTTGAAGGACTTTCTCATTCCCCGCCTCCTATATAAACTGGTTACCGGTCCCTAGACCATCTTACGCACTCCTTAGCGACCTAGCGATAAAGAGATCAGAAAGGTTGTTAAGTCGCAATGGCTTAAGCTCGAAAACTCGGTGCAGAACACCTACCTGTACACACACACACAGCACACGGCGGTCTGGACATCCCCTGCCTCCAAACATTATCCCCAGACTCCCGCCTGACAGCACTACAACACTCCACGCACCTTGGGGTCCAATGGATGCTAACCACCGAGCACTTCAAAAAGACCTTGCGAAAACAAGACTTCTCTGCGAGCGCTTGGGTACCTCCATTGAGACCGCTACACAAGAGACCGAGTACTGGTCTCAACAACTACACAACACGTCCGATGAAGGCGCATTTTAAAAAAGCACACGAAACGCCCTTTGTACATTACTGGATTAAGGGTATGCCCTACCTATCTGGTAAGGAGTATTTAAACCTACTAAAGCTCAGGATCAACGCACTAGCAACGCGTGCCAGATTGGCCAAGGGACGCCCGGGCTACAACACACGTTGTAGGCACGGGTGTCATGCGCCTGAGACGTTGGCTCATGTCGCTCAGATGTGCGATACAACACACAAACAAACTATAAAGAGACATGACGACGTCTGTGATTCGCGTGGCGCGTCTTCTCCGCGAGAGTGGTCATGAGGTGGTTCGTGAGCGAGTATTCCGTCGACCGGGCGCACTGGGTCTAAAGCCCGACCTCGCAATAACAACACCTACCGAAGGTCTGGGTTTTAGATGCCGAGGTTTGCGGCCCGAACCGAGACCTGGCAAAAGCGCGGCAGGACAAGATCACCAAATATGACGTCGAGTCCCTAAGAGCGGCGCTCCCCGACCCGCAAAAACCTCGCAAACCTCGGATCCATCACTATCTCTATGAGTGGTGTATGGGACTCCGAATCTGCGAGGACGCTCTTGGGGCTCGGCGTCACGAAGAGGAATCTTATGGATCTTACCGTTTTGACGTTGCAAGGAACCTTGAGGATATAACCCTCGCACCGGGTCCATAAGAGCGAGGGGCTACCATCAAGCAAGGACACGGACAGCTGATTCTTTACCTCACGTGACACCTTTTACCACAATTTTTAGTAAGACGAGCACTTCCGAGTGTGCAAACGTATTGTACATGATTAATAAATCGTCACAATATTTTCTATATATATATATATATATAACACTCCGACAATCAGACGTCTGTAATACGTCAAAGGTCGCATCCCGCCGTTAATGCTTGTCGTACTGTATTAGTATGGGCTTCGTTTCTGCAGAAGAATGCAGCATGGGAACAATTGTCAAATCAACAGCCATAACTTTAACACACAACTTCAACGTACGTATAGAACCTGAAATGGCTGACATATTGTTCGTAGTTGCCATGGAAACGTCTTGTTTGGAACGGTGCGTTGACTGCTCGAGCCGTTACAACTGCTATATATATTTTTAAAGTTTTTTTATAGATGTTTATTTATTGTATATATACTCAGGAGAGTCTCACATCAGGGACCTACTACACAGGTGTACATTTTACGTTTTAGACATCCCATATGCTTACAACTTGTACATGTTTCGCTGATAATTACATCACTTGTCCCATGCTAACTTACACCACCAGATTACTAGAATTGACAAATTTCACCAGATTGGCAAGTCTGCTGTCAGCCATTTCGTATTTCCGGCATTCCGTAAGGATGTGTATAACGTCATCATATTTGTTATACTGCTCGCACATAGGTGATGATTTTACCCCAATTTGGTTGAGCGTGCTTCCGCTCAGACCCTTGGCACATCTCAGATGGTGAAACGTAACAGCACATCTACGGGAGGCCCCGCTTAGGTCATGTGACCCTGCAAAAGTTGTCCCGTTCCCCATATGAATACGCTTTGTGAGATCCCGTTTGCCAGTTCATCCCATTTTTAACAACTGTGTTTCCACGCCTTAGCTTTGACATGACTTGGGGAAGGCGGCACCAGGCATACACGATTCACCTTCTTCTGTAGGGCGTGTCTGGCAACCTCGTCAGCGGCCTCGTTTCCTCGTATATTAACGTGAGCTGGAATCCACTGTAGTCGCAGCCGTGTTTTGAGATGGCCGGCGCAGCGAAGAACGCACTGGATGAGATTGGGTTTGGACCCGATGGGTCTGCAGCTGTAATTGCTTCCAGCGCCGCTTTAGAGTCGCAGAAGATAATCGTGTCCTTGGGATTATCGTCTTGAAGAGTAAATACAATCGCCTCATGCACTGCCACAATTTCTGCCGTGGTTGAACTCTGGCAATTGCCGACATGTACCGCTATAGTTGTCTCGGTTCCCAGGATGACAACTCTTGCTCCTTCGGTAAAACCTTGCTGAGACCCATCGCTGAACATCACTGACGAATGTGAGAGTAAGCTTATGTGGTGCTCGGCGGCAGTCTTCAGATACCAAGAGTCATGTTTATTCTTTTTTTGAATGTTGGGTATAAATAGTGACACACACATATGCTCAAAATTTGAAATACATGCTTATCACAAGCCTGCATCCCGTCGCTCAGTTCAGGAATGTCCTCTAGGGCGGCAGCTGCCTTGGTGTTTCGGCGTTCGTCCTAGAGAAATCTCAGTAGCTTAGTGCCACTTCTGGCTAATCTGATTAATATACACTTCATTAGAAACTATTGTCGTATGTTAGTAGGCATAAGGCCAGAGCGGTTTGTGTACCGGTCATAGGGAGTAAACTCAGCGCTGCTTTAGCACATATTGCAGTCATTGCGTCTAGATCGGTTGTCTCTTTTTTTGTTAGGTTGGTCATGAACGGCAAGACATAGTCCACTTTCGACGAGAAAAGCGCCTTTAAAATTTTCACGGCAGATGGTGAAGATATTCCCCAAGAGAGTCCGCACAGATTCTTGATTATGTTTAGAACGTTAAGGGCGCGTTCTTTCAGCTCATTCATTTGCGTCTTCCATCGACAGGTGTCTTCCAGATGTACTCCAAGGAACCGTATATCCGTGAATTGGTCAATTGTTTTTTCGTCTATCTTAACTACTGCATGCTGTCCTCGACGCATATTGAAAGCCATTATTTGGTTTTAGATGGTTCAATCTTAAGGCCAAGTTTCTCCACTTGAGATACGATTGCCTTGATACCACACTGAAAAGCACTCTACCCTGAGAGACTCCACGTTCAGATAGCTTAATATAATTTTATAGAAACGGCAATTGGCGTCGATCCCCAGTTTTTGCAGAGGTTCATGGACAGCTGTGTGTGTCAGTCCATTGTATGCGGCCTCGATGTCAAAGAATGCGACCAATACATGGGCATTGTTCCGGCATACCTGTTCAATATCTATGGCGTTGTCTTGGGGCGACCGTAGCGATCTGTATGCTGACATACTATCTGCAAGAGCCGATTTAGCTTCTGTCACAGACATTAATCTTCGAAGAAGCACTGCGCTTCAGAACGTTACCAAGGCGGGAGCATTTAACAATAACACGACATGATTTGATGTCTTCCGTTGCCCTACTCGGTTTCAGAATGGGAACCCCAACTCCAGATTTCCTACTCCGTCAGGAAAAAAAACCAGTCGCAAGTATCTCATTCATTTTGGTTAGCATAAACTTCTTGCCATCTTCTCCTAGAGATTTAGTTGTCTATTTGTGATGTCGTCGGGTCCAGCAACACTTCTTGAATGTGCCATTGCAAGAGCCATATCAAGCTCAACTACGTTGAATGGTCGTTATAGCTTCGAAGAAATTTGTTTATTGATATCGAATTCAGTTGGCTTAGCAATTGGACATGGTGGTATGTCCGGTAGGGTAACCGTTCTTAATAGGTCGTTCAATTCTGAGCGCATAATGACAATATGCGAGACACTTATGACATTTTCGGGCACTATGTCCCTAATGGAGTTGTTGGTATTCCAGATTTAGCAAGCCTTAATCCACCGCCACACGTCTGTAAGAGGCGTCGTTTGACTCAATGTTGACACATACTTTGTATTCAGTACGTCCTGCAGTTCTCTTGAGTACGAAAGTGCCGCTTTCCTAAGGGATTCGTACCGTACATAGTCACTTAGAAACCCATGCTTCTTAAATCGTTTTCGTAACTTGCTGATTGCATACAGAAATCGAGCCAGTTTCATCTTCGGTTGGGTAATTTGTGGGGGGACTCGTATGCGTTTGGTTGCTGCTTGATATGCCGTTTTTTTACCAGTGTATCCATGTTGGCAGTGGTTGCGACGTTTGGGGATATTATTTCCCTATACTTTTTCCAGTCGGTGTAGTTCGCTATTTGATCTTTATAGTCTTAATATATAGAAAGCGGTCCGAGAAGAGTTCTACTGGTTCAATATTCAGTCTGCTGATAGGGGTTAAGTTTTCACTAACAGCCACAATATCCAAGTGAGATTCCACAAAACCACTGAAGTAATTGCGCATGAATGTTGGACTTCCATGATTTAATACAGTTAATGACATAATTTGTCCATTAGTTCAGCTATTGCTAATTCTCGGTTATCCATTCTCGGGCTTCCCTACATCGGGTTTTGGCGTTAACGTCTCCGGTGATTATGATGTTTTCATTTGTGTGCCTTGTCTTTTCTTAATTCCTGCTCAAGCTCTTTGGCTTTTCGCTATTTGGAGATGTCTTCTTAGAACACTTTCCGATTTCGGGGACAACTGGAAGCTTGCAAACTACTTGTTCATCACTATCTGGCAGAACTTGAACTAGTTTACGTTTAACTTCCCCGCCCAAGTGGTTTCTTCTTGCACTGCGCCTAGTGTATTCGTGTTTGTGTCAGGCTTGATTTCCGTGACCTTAACCGGAATGCCACATTGTCTGCCGATTACTTGGGTGTGTCGGATCTGCTGAGCCTTTGCCCACGTTTGGTACACTGGGCAACTTCTACTTCTAGACGAATGGCTCATGCGGCAGTTGACACACCATGTTTTACAACTGGTGCCTTCCGCCATGATGTGGACCTCTGTTCCACATTTTGTGCAGAGTTTTCTGCCCTTGCGCTGACACGCAGCGGCTTTGTGATCGTAACGCAGGCAAATAACGCACTGCATTGTCGTTGACGATAGAACTACGGTGTACTCGTATAGCTCACCGCAGATATCAACTTGTTCTTTAATCTCTCTTTCGAAACGAGTATCCATCTTCGACGTGTTCCTCTTATCTAGCTGTGGGGTGCCGTCACCGCCTTCACTGCCCTTGACATTATATTGTACCCGTCTTACTTCTACGACTTCCTGCGATTGGAGAGCTCCTGCTACTTCTTCTTCGGAAAATTGTGGGAGCACTCCATATATTCTTTCTCGAAGTGGCAGTGTAGGTCTATTACACACAGCCACCCTTATATCGCCTAGCATTTGAAATGTCTTTGATTTCTCAAACTCTTCCATAGTCTTGGACCATATCTCCAGCCTGTTTCGACGACTGTTAACACGAGCATTTGCTCCAGGAACATCTGCCCTTACCGCCACGTATATTGGCAAGAACAGTTTGAATTTAAAGCCACCATCTAATTTAGCGCCGCCCTCGTCAATCGCCATGAGCTCGACGCAGTGTTGACCAAATTTTGATGTTGTTAATTTCGACGTTCGTTCTTCTGTGGATTTCTTCAACATGCGCTGCGAGGGCGTTTTGCTTTGTGAACTGCCAGTTTGTGGTGCTTCTACTGGATCATGCGAGCCCCCCCGGAGGAAGCGTCGATGTATCCATTATTTTCGGTTTCGGCTTTGGATTCAGCGAATGTAACTCATCCCAATCGTCAGATCCCGAATTTCTACACCGTTTTGTCGCTCGCCAGCTTTGCCTTTTCGGAAATGTGAGCTCAACCGTGACAAATATAGACAACACTATGATCTTAGACTGTTCGAGAATCAGTGCTTTCTACCAGCTCAAGTAAGTTAAATATTACTAGATGCTCTTATATAATAATATCTGAGAGCAACACCAATGTATGACCGTACTCACCGATAGCAGACGATAAAAAAAAGTATTATATTCTAAAAAGCTTTTTTTCTGCATACATTTCAGTCGTATGTTTCCCGTGATCCGTGTGCAGCTATCGGGCCTTGAGCCTTCGGCGCGGTACAGGGTGCGTCTCGAGCTTGCTCAAATCGGTAACAACCGATACAAGTTCCACGGTAAGATCTCTCTCTGCCTACCCTCTCTCTGCAGTCCAAAAGTATTGGCGATTTGATATGACTGCCATTGGACGGTGTGTTTTTCCCAATCTAGCGTGTTTCTGACGATCAGGGTATGAAGCATCTAGGCTTATATGGCTGCATGTTGATCCAGGACGCATACATGCAAGACTAATAGGTCAGGTTGTATTTAAAAGAGCAGTGATAGACGTAATTCAGAGGAAACGTTTGTTTGGCGCCCGTTTTGCCAGGCACGGAATGGGTAGCCAGCGGGAAGGGCGAGATGGCGTCGTCACAGAGTGGATTCCACCATCAGGACTCGCCTAACACTGGAGCTTTCTGGATGAAAGGACCCGTCGCCTTTAATAAGGCCAAGCTTACCAATAAACCTACCACGGATCCACGATATGTGAGTTCCTATCCGCTTACGTGGACGAATATAGCATTTTTACAAAATGAACATTTGTTTCATGTGTCCGTGATATTCTTAAGGGGCCGACCAAAATTGATTATGAACGGCAAATGTATTATTGCCGTATATCCTATTTTTACACATTCGCGTAGCACATGATGTCATACATAGTCAGAAATATAAAAGCAGAAGGGGAAACTATGCTCGTGGCCAAGATAACTTCGCAAACATGCTACTGGCCTTTAGTACGCACAAAAAGAACTGATCATTTACTCGTACTGTATTTTATACTTTTAAATAAAACACGTTGGGCGCATGCATCTCACTAACGGACAGTACGGAGTACTATAGAAATATAGTAAAAATAGGCAATGCTTTTGTTATGGACAAACAATGTTTTAAAATGATTAAACGAGTGCAATTATAATGCCTTTAAAACGAGACTAAATATATATATATATATATATATATATATATATATATATATATACATATATATATATATATATATATATATATATATATCGAGAGAGATACATTGGGCATCGTTCTTAATGCCATGGTAGTGTGGGGCTCCAAACACACTAAGTTCCAGTCGTCCTCCTTGTCCTTATATCAACATTTCTCTCACACATATATATATATATATATATATATATATATATTGACGTCCCAAATATGAGCACCGCGAGCAAATTGCTGACGTCTAACACGCTTTGCACATGCGTTATCTTATAAGATTGTGTTGAATAGCTTGCACGTGTACGAGCCACGAGTCGTGATCTCGCGCGAGGATGTTGACAGCTTTGGCGACAGTAGTTCGTTCGGACTCGACCAACGGCCTCTCTGCGGCCCGCCAGTGATACCGCCCGTGAGGTCGTCGGCGGCGGCGGCGACTGTTTCGGGGCGGTTAACAACGTCTGGCCATGCAGCCGTTCAGCGTGAGTGGAGCTTCCCACTACGCGAGACGCAGTTCGTCGCCGTCACGGCCTATCAGAATGAGCGGGTCACCCAGTTGAAGGTTCGCTACAATCCTTTCGCCAAGGCCTTTCTTGAATCACGCAGTGGTGACGCACAGACACCGATACCGTCGATGATGACTACGCCGACGACGACGACGACAACGACAACAAGAACTGCGATTGTAACAACAACAGCTACAACAGCAACGACGATGCTCACACCTCTGGCCATCAGTGGCAGTGGGTTCATGACCCCTTCTGGTGGTCGTCTGCAACAACAACAACAACAACCACAACCGCATCTTCTTCTTCTTCCTTCAGGACAGCGTAATTCTGTGGGACAGGATACGGAGCATGTGTATGCATATCCATATCGGGAACATCAGCAACATGAGCAACAGCGACACCTTCATCAACAACCACCGCTGCACGACCATGAGCGACACCATCATCATCATCATCAACAACAACAGCACCACGAAAGGCAGCAACAGGTACAACAGAATCACCACCACCACCACCACCACGACCACCTTCCTCACCACCTCCAGCATCACCTTAGTGAGCACCCTGATAGCCTTAGCCACGGTCACCAACTTCAGTTCCTACCCCTTCAATCCTTGTCGCCACAGCCACAACCACTGCTGCCACAGGCACCACCATCTTCATCTTCGTCATCGTCGACCTCATCCACTTCATCATCACCGTCGTGCAATGTTCTTCACCTGCAGCGGGCTCAGCCGGCCCATCACAGTGACCCGTCACTGGCCGAACAACACAACGTTAGTCGGGCGCCGGCCGACCTCTACGAGAGTGCCTCCAATCCGCTGCCGTCTACCAGCTTAGACGGTTTGTACTACTATATATATATATATATATATATATATATATATATATATATGTGTGTTTCAAATGACGCTTTTTTGATACGGGTTATCTTTATAAAGTAAATATTTATAATACATATATATATATATATATATATATATACTATTCCAAGATTTCATATATATATATATATATATATATATAAGGGTCAGTATCCGTATGCCCTTCCCAAGGAGGCTAGTTCCTCCTGTTTTCCGCATTTAGGTTTTTCTGCGATGCGTCACCTCACTGAAAGCGTTTGTTGCAGCGGGTGTGTTTACTAAGAACGTACAGGCGTACTAACTTCTCAATTCACTTGGCCTGTGATTATTTTGGCTTTCAGGCGTGGCGATGACGACCTCGATGGGCGGACCGACACCTTTGCACTGGTCGTCGCCGGGACTCTACCGGAGTCAACCTCCACCATCCGACTACTGGAAGAACGAGGCATTCCGACTCTTTCCGCCATCACCGTCGCAGCCCACACAGGCTTCTCGACCTAGCCTAGTGCCGCCTTGCCTCGCCGGCGAGGACACGCGTTTCGATGTCGGACCCGCCTCGATCTCGACCGATGGTCGAAGTCTTCTACACCCTTCTCCGACCGATGTAGTCGTCACCGTCGCAGAGGGTGCGGCATCCCACACAGAGTCGCCTTTACCTGGCGCCTTCACCGGTTCGGAGCGGTTATCGCTAACTCCGCCAGGTGCGTGTATCGGGCCCGCCACCCTAGCGTACCACCCACAGCATCTGTCGCTGTCTTCGTCGGCGTCTTTCCTGCCCACGTCGTCATTTGGCTTTCCGTATATCCACTTTGTGAAGGATTGCGAACCACCTCCCGCATCGCAAGACCTTGAGCAACTTTAGATATGAGCGAGCGAGCGAGCGAGCCAGCCAGAGAGAGAGATAAAGCGAGACAGGACATGTCGCATGACCCGTTGCATCGGGTCATGCACGAAGGCCGGGAACGCGGGGTTAAGGCGTTCGTGACCTCACGGAAAATGTGCAAATTTATATGTGGGCTTTAGAAGAAACTGGCCGGAAACGGTCGCAAGCAGTTGTGCGTCTGCTGGAGACCAACTTACTAGGATCACAGGTGTAGCGACTCACAAATAGGAACAAACGTAGGCAGGGACCAAGCAATTAGAGACAATCGCGATAGAGGATAGCCAATTATCACCAAGCGTGGAGTACAACGGGCACCGAACGCCAAAAACAGTGACAGATTATGAAAATAAATAATAATACTAATAGATAAACAACTACGAAAGCAAGAAACAACATTGACTCCGTAGCGATTGTTACTGTGGTAAATAAACATTGGAAGATTCACAGCATAGGGTAGCAATAAACTCTGACAAACATAATCAGCAACACGTAATAAGCAGCATGCAATTACATCAGGAGATAATAGGAAACTTCAACAACATCAACAACAACAACAAAGAAAAACATAAATTATATTATCGTAGTAACAAGTGCAATAACACTACACAAAGAAAAGAGAAAATAAAGAAAACAGATACCAAACACTTCGCAAAGGTTGAATGGACTTGAGTAAGGCCTACAGTGGGTGCATACGCGGTACAGATTTGTGTACTAGGTGAACTGGGTGTGTCTTTGGTGGCCATGTGATGGCCTATTAGGTCGTAGTTTGAGCCACCACAGCTGAGCAGGCTAACTTGAGCCAACCAAATGAGGTCTGTGTCCGCCTTCGGGGGTTAGAGCGATTGCAAGGTCAGCTAGAAGGATCTTGACACAAACGTTTTGTCGTCATTATTTTTCTTGTTATTGCTGTTTCAATCGTAGATGTGTAACTCTAATTATACATGTGAGTACAATTGTTCGTGAATAATAAAGTCTGTTTTATGTACCGTTCTTGTCAGGGAAAGCGTTTTCGTTCGGTTAGTAAGGCAGTCATGGTTCTGCTGTGGTGAATAGTATTAACCATTCTGCTCTTGATTAGAGGTCTCATATAGCTATATGATGTCGCCTGTAAATCATACGTATCCTGTTGTCATACTCCTAGATATGAGCAGGCGTTGAAAAATATGCGTCGTTAAGCATATTGCTGCCAGCTAGATCGGAGTTTTATTGGAAATACAAGTGGGCCCTGCTCATTTATATTCTTCGAGAAATATTTTGGGAGGGGAACCATAATTCTTGCGGTTTGTCATAATTTTTGTAGTAGAGTGCCGCCAGACTGGTCAAGTGCAAGGCTATATATTAACGTAGAGAAACACATTATTAAAACGTTTATGTAGAGTATATTTGATCTAATCGGTATCTCCCTCGTTCAAGTTTATTAGCTTGATGCAGCTCAACGAGATACTGCTTCTGCTATTGCTTGTTGTTAGTTATTAATCGCAGGCCTTTTTGTAACTGTTACCACCGGCTTCGTGAATGCGTAGATTTTAGGCATGTAAATAACATGCTAAATTAATCTTTTTTAGCAGTAATGTAATGATAAAAATATTACCGAGATTTAATGCCGTTTCCGAGATTTAATGAACACGTGTAATGTAATGTAATGTAATGTAATCAACAACACCGAAAGGTGATGTAATAATAAACAATAATTATTATTTACTTATTACAATTGTGGGGTATGAATGTTTAAGCCAGACTCATCATGTTCTATTCGCTTCCTGTTACCAGCCACGTTCCCTTCACAAGAGATTTGCATTATTGTTTGTATTATTACGGCTTGGGCGCTGGCGACCACTCAACATCATCTTAGCGTTGCCTCTCTATAGCTTCAACGACACCCTCAGTCGGAGAAACGCGGTCGATCTTGGCACCGCTGTAGCTTCAAATAGCTTATTCCCAAGCACTTTTGTCAGTTTAAATGCATTCTTGCTCCAAACGCGAGATGACTCGCGACCGAAAGTCAATACAACGTGGTCGTTGTGTATCTCCCGTAGGTAAATGATGTGGCCGATACCCGCGCTGGATAGTGCATGATACCCGAGGGCGTACGTGCCGGAGACAGTGACGTCCCAAGCTAGCTGCGAGTTGTGGTCCCATATTCGGCTGGTAGCACAATCCGGTCAACGCCTGTCATCCCTTTGCAGTCTACCGGGCCTCGGTGTAACGCGGCAGCCGGCCTGCATAAAAGCGCGCCCGAGGATGTTATGGATGGCAATGCTAACTCTAAGGCTATCGACGACGCGGCAGGGGGAAGGCCAGATAACTGCTGACGAGCTTGGACGAAAACACCTCGAGCCACGCTCCGGCGGTGAAACCGCTTTCAGTCTAATGTTGTCTACATCTAACCCGAAGGCAGCAAACAACAACCAACAACAAAGGGTAAAGTGGGTAGTCTGAGTAGTGGTTTGGTCCTACCCTTCCTGTCTGGTGACCTGTTCCTCAGAGGGACGTTCAGACTGATGCGCGTCTCGTTGGTGGCTTACGAGGCCGCTGTCCAAGGTTAAATCCGTGGCCGAGCGAATACCCATTCTACCCAGCCAGATCGGTAGGCTTGCATGCTTGTTCTCGAGGGTCATGTCGAGGATGTTTCCCAAGGCTCCTCTCACCTTTTCGTCGAGGTACGAAATTTCTGCCGGTATTTGGAAGGAAGGTGAGGTCTCTAAAACGTACAAGACCTTTTGTACTCTCAGTGCATGCCGAAGCAGAAAGTATGTTTAGCGTCTTTCGAAATGGCCCAGACGTTGGTAGAGCCAGGAGAGTTGTTCTACCTTCTCGGCTAATACCAAAGCCCCCCTCGGCCCTATCGTTTCGGGGAACACCGCCGTACTCATGAGCTGATGGGAGGGCCAGACTTCGTTTTTCAACACGATAACGCTCCGATTCACACCGCCAGGCCGGTCGGAAGCTCGTGCGAACAACGTCACATTGAAGTTCAACGCTGGCCTACAGTCTCACCTGATCTTAATATCATCAAAAACGTGTGGAGCTGGCTCGCTCGAAAGGCTAACACCGACGAAAAACCATTTTCGAACCAGGTAGAACCGTGTGAAGCCTTAGGGCGAGCTCTCATAAGACGTCATCCGAAGCCTGTTGAACGCTATACCTAGCCATATTTTTGAGGTCATTCGACTTAACGGGAAGTTCACTGAGTATTGAGTATAGTTGCTGCTTTTGTCTCCGTCGAGCCGTAAAATAAGCTTAAACGTCGTTAATCCGCGTAATTCACTCGCTAAGGCATGCATCTTGCTAGTGACTGTATAATTTATTCGCGGTATAGCTGTGTCAAATACAGAAATCTCGTGTTTCAAAGTAACTTGAGACCCCAAATACCGATGGAAGTCTCCGTTGTTACTTTATGAACATGTACACTGCAGTCTTCGCACGATTGGCTAAAATAAATGTGTGTAATCTGGCAAAAGTAAAACAAAAAAAAGTTTAAAATTGAATTAAATAGGTGGTTGTATACTTTTTTTACGGATTGTTATATATATATATTTATATATGGCGTGTAATAACCTCTTAAGTTATTCACAATTTAGAAGGACGTTAACATGTGTACTCGATTTATTGAATTGCACGCGGCTGGATTAACCGTAAGGGACCTCTAGCCCGAAAACTGACCAGCTGATGAGGGTACCCAATTAAAGCAAGGGACGCAGGTTCATCGGGCAGCCATATGAAGACCTCGGAGAAGCCATGAATAGAGGCAAAACAACTTGTTCGACACTGTTTTGACACTCAACAGAGCCAAGGACACGGCGGGAGAAACTTGAGCGTGTTTCTCGGGGGAGTGGTCAAAACGAGAAGCCGAGGGTGGAGAAAGGGTGGGGATAGCGTCCCGAGCTCTCGTGATCTCTCTGAGATGATTGAGTGCTATTCAGGCTAGCATACCGGACTGACGCATAGCGTTCCGAATACAGGTCAATGCAGGATTCCTAGAGGATTAGACTAGCTCACCGCACGTAAGCAAACCAAGGGAAATCCAAGTCTGATCTTTTATAAACGCATACGAAACATGCATGTACGTATCATCTAATACCGCTCGATCTGTGAGCTAAGCCCCGTGACTCCCTATTATTATTATTATTATTTACAGTTGTGAGGTCTGAACGTATTATTGCAACATTCTTTAAATAATTACCTCACTCCAACTTTGGCACCCAAAATAGATGCCGCGTTCCCTCTGCAAACGGCCAAGGACAACGCTTGCCTCAAGAATTGACCCTCTCTTCGGTCGTTCGCTCCTGAGTTCGCTTACTTAAATTGTTGAGAAATGCTTCGGTTTCCGTGCTAATTGGTTCTAGCGTCTTCATGGCAATAGGCACAAAAGTATATAGTGTTTTCAGTCCAGCATATTTAACCCGTTTTCTGGCGTCCGCGTGCTTTGCTACCCACCCCAGCTCAACGGAGCTGTGATGTAATTTGGAAGCCGCGGTTGTGCACGAAACCGTTGCATCCCTAGCTCGGGACTTCCCGTGGGACCATGATGCAATGGTTACCCCATCAGGTCCTTCTTCGCCAGCGGACACTTAACCTCTCGGTTCAAGTGTAGATGGTATACCGGCTTTCCTAAGAGACTTTACAATCACACTGTTTAGTTCAGCATGTCTGGACGATCTACCGGCGCTCAAGTGTTGACATCATGCGGAAAGAGTTGGAATCCAGCATGGTGCCGAGCTGAGGCGAGGGTGAGGCTTTAAGCCAACCCCCCACTGAAGTTATCCTGTGCCGCCAACAATGCGGCGCGGTCTCTCCGAAAAACAAGCCCCTCTAAGATCTCTCTGCCTTTTTTGCTTCTGAGCTCATCTAGGTTATATTGGCTGTGATGTTCTTCTAAAGGACCCGGGCCCAGCATAGTTCTAATAGTGTCCTGTGCTTTACTGGTTTCATGTTTTACTTGTAATCGAACTGCCTCCTCTACTAACGAGGATGAGACCAGACCGAATCGGACCAATGAAGCAGCATAGCAGACAAAAGCTATGTCAATCACTTCCCAAACCACCTTCACGTATTGGAAGACTTGCTCTCTGCCAGGTGTTCTCTTCTAAATTGACGTTTAGGGCTTCACTAAGTACGTTTCTGCAGACGTCATCATACTCCGTTAATTCTTCGGGGCACGTCAAAGCAGGGCATGCACGCAGTATATAGTTAAATCTTGAAGACCCTAGGCTATATCTTATTATTATTATTAAGTGCAAGCAACTCAAAAGACTTTAGTTTGAGACAACCACAGCATTCTCGCGTTGAATATCAAAGCACAAAGCTCCTGTCGTAGAAAAGTGCCAGAGCTCTTTTCTCACAAGAGCACGCTCCCATCTGCAATACGACCTACCTTGAAGAATAATTGTATCGCCACAGGAGTCGAGGTTTTTTGCATCGTTTCGAAGTGAGCCGGTAAAACCGGAGTGTGACCAAGTGTGAGTATTTACGGACTTTAGCCGGTTCCGCAAGCATCGGCATGTCCAAGGCGGAAAGTGGGCCACTAACTGTAGAGGGCCCGTAATTGAGTCGGATGCCGTTGTCGCCATGCCCATGCCGGAGAGCGCGTCGTCGCAGATAGGCCGTCACTGTTGATCACCGGATCACTTGCGTCTGCCAGAAGATTCTAGAAGCGCTTTCAGTGAGACAGGATCATCCACTGCTTCTTTGCCGAGGCAGGTCAGCAGCTAGGTGATAGAACCTGTATAGAGCTAGCTGATTGGCTTGACAGTGGCGGCGTGGTCTAGGGGATTAGTGCGCTAGTCATGGTTGTCACCTACCGGTCCCCGGTTCGATCCCTGTGGTTGATCGAATTTTCTTTGAGCAATCCTCATTGAGATTAGATGAATAACCATACCGCTGAGGGTCAGCGGCCATGCTGCCACAAGGACTGTTAGGGAAACCCTGGCTATCTTAACATGTCCAACTCTCGGTGCTTTAAAGATATACCTCAGGTTGAGTTCCAAGCCCGTAGGGGACGGAGGATAGTCTAGAATTAAAAAACAGTCTCCTTAAAAAATATTTTTTAATTTAGCTGATTGGCTTGTTGTAGGAGAGCTAAAAATACGCGGACGTGTCATAGTTTCTGAGGAGGTCGGTCAAAAAAATGCGGCTAGCGTGAGAGAGGTGCTACGAAGGTTAGAGGTGCTGATGTCGCGAATGGAGTCTACGGTGTGGGGTGCTACCTGGGCCGCCTTTGATGTACAACTAACTAGCACATTGATACAGTGAGAGGTCGCTGAACGAGCAGAACCGTAGCGCCGTATCGAACGTCCGCTTCGCATTTCTTGGTGGTCATTTTCCGCTAATGAGCAGTCGTTTAAGTATTAACGTAAACATATCTTTAGTTAACTCATTGTAGGGTGTAAATAGTTGTCCCTCAGTTGACGTACGTGACGACAAACGACATCAGCCTGACGTCCAGCCCCGGTGTCGATTACCTGTTCAAAACGCCAGATACCACCGTGGCGTTACCCCCTAGCCTATCTACCGAAAGCCTTTGCCAGAAAAATGCATACGACGCACGTGGGTCAAACCATCCAGATGATCGTGGTCAGTACAGTTGCTTGACCATCGATCGGCCTGATGATTTAGTCGATCAGGCTACATTACGTAATGCGCTCATTTACCTAGTCAGCAGCAGAGGCTAATTACCAATAGGCGGCGGCGCAGGAACACTGCTGCAGTCATCTAATGAGTACCCAAGATTTCAGATCTCGGCAGACCCCGTATCTTAACGACGTGAGTTTGGAGACTGCAGTAAGACTACACACGTTTAGTTGAGGACAACACTGTACACACTCTTTTTAACCGACAATGAATACATCTTTTAGTCTCAGATTCTTTCTGTCAACTTCATGTATTATACATCACACTACAAATAACAACTTGTTTGCTCGTAGGATTTTTTTGTGTATTCTATGCGATTTCAGAACTGACAGTGAAAACTCCACTACTGTGAAATTTGACTGTGATGACGCGAGGGACTACTTCAGTGCGAAGGCCAGGAAGGCGATATCACGACGCAAATGCAATGATGTTCCAAAATGATTTCAAAGCAACGCTTGCAGCTGCAATGTGCACTGGTAACAAACAGTTCATGCTAGTAGGCAAACTAGAAGTAAGTACGTTTGCTTCCGCTCTTCAATGGCTATAACAATTACCCATCGTTCAATTCAAAAGGCGCTTTGTCGTGCAAAGTGGCAGTGTTCGATCTGCAACGTAACAACGACGACGACCGTTGGTCACCATGGCCAAATCACCAAAAGTCCATAAGGGCGAAGAGTGCACCCCATGAGGCAAGAAGAATCGTTGACCACATTAGAAGGGGCGTATTATCCTCACAAATGCCTGTAAACGCCTTACAGCCTAGGCGGATACCCACAAGATAACGGATACAGGTAAACGTAACCTCGGTGATGCTAAAACTGGGCAGCATCGGTTAGTTGTTCAGTGCGCCTTGTTGCGCTTCGTTATTAGTTCGTCCTAGACCTAACTTGTTATTTCTTCGGTATCTAAGCGATTCGCACGCATTAAGCGCCACCTGCCCTATACTTGGGCCTATTTGTGGGCTCTAATTTTGCGGTTGGCCAGCCGGTACTGTTGTAGACTTTGCTCGCCTAAATGTTACACAGATTGTGTTCTTGAATTCGGCCGGTAGCCGAACATAAACATTGCGCTTCTTGTTATCTTCGTTATCTATTTATATATATTTTTTGAATGGAAATACACATTTTATTTAACTTTTATTTAAAAATCTTTAAATTATATATATATATATATATATATATATATTTTTTTTTTTTTTAATGAATCATAAATGTTATTTAACTTTTATTTAAAAAACTTCAAATTATATATATATATATATATATATATATATATTTTGATTGAAATACAAATTTTATTTAACTTTTATTTAAAAAACTTTAATTATATATATATATATATATATATAATCACGGCAGCGTTGCGATTTCCTATACAGATGGGGTGGTGGTTGCCAATCCCATTAAAACCGCAATTCCATTGCTTTTCAACTCAACTAAACTGGAATACATTAAGATTAGGTGATTGGTCGGATGTTTGATGCGACGGAGAATGGGCGTGTTTTACGTCTGCTCATGTTGACGTGATTCGTCTGTCAAGTTTGAGCACGACGACCCTAGGAAGTCTGCAGCAATAACAGCGCAAATTGAGATGCTTCAAGGGGAGTGCAAAGCACACTTAAAAACACACTAGTTAATGCTGTCGGAGTTTTTACTCCGTTTAGTTTAACGGGCGGTCTTGGATCCGCATTGTAGAAGGTGTTTGTTTATGCTTTGGGCTGCTTTGCTTAGCGTCTTAGCGTGAAGTAACGCCGCAAGGCCTCAGCTGACCCCGTGGACGCAGTGACCGTACGCCGACTCCCTCTCAGACGTCCTAGAGTCGTGTCCCCATGTGTCGCGCATGTTTAAATCGTTTTAATTACTTCTTAGTTAATCTTTGTGCAGTTAAAATAGTTCGTCGAAACATACCAATATGTGCCTGCGGACCCTGGGGAGAAGCCCATTATATATATATATATATATATATATATATATATATATATATATTGGGTAACGCCGCCTCTGTGCGTGGAACTCTGCTAGACTGGACACGCCCGAACCTGGGGGATATGTGACATTTTCATTTGATTTATCCGGTGTACTTGTTCATAGGGAGACAATTGTTGCCTCTTGCATATAAGCAAATAAAACTGTGTTAATTAATAAAAAAGAAAAAAAAAAATATATATATATATAATGTTTCTAGTATACTTCGCCTTCAAAACTCTAGGAGTTAGTCGCAATCGTTGACAGACATCATACGCTTAAACCTCAGGAACTTCGAGAACGGTCTCAGACTCGAGGAAATGACTTGTCGAGTCGGTCAGACCACAGAAACGCAGTTTAGTTGGCAATAGGGAATCAAAAATTAGCTCGCCTTTATTACTAACAGTGATACAGAACTGGCGATCCAGTGGTTCTGCCCAGGCTGGTTATGCTATTTCGCAGATGGAGAGAAATTACTGGCAGAGAGCTCTTCTGTTGCCAGCGGCGCTTCGGGCTAGATCGGCCCAAACGACAGACACTAGCAGCCGGCGGCACCCGTCCGTAGCCCCTTCCTTCTGCCGAGAGAGAATTCAGGCCAGATTCTGTGTGACCTCGCTGACCTTTGCGACGATTTGCTTGGTATTACATAACATTAAACCACCTTTGTTGTCATATAAAGGGGTGATTTGCGCGGCACCCGTAGGACCGGCATCCGCCAAGATGATGCCCAAATACATGGTAGTTCCTTTGATCCAGGAATAGAGTGGCGCGCGAGAGTCAGGTTGACTCCACGTATAACCCTCCGGCCCGTTAGGTAAACCGCCTCCATCTTTTGTAGGGCAGCGGCCTAGTAGACATCCATGCCTGTATGTCGGCTCGCGCTGCATGGGCAATTTCTTCCAGTGTTGTCTATTGACGAGCCGTGGAGTCTAGGAGGGCAAAGTAGTCGGCGTACAGTCTCCACGCTAACAGTGGAGTGGCCATGTCTGCCCACTCTTCTAGATTCTGCTTAGCCAGAGGGCGATCGACGTCGGGTGCCTTTCCGGGCGCAAGCGTCTCGCCCGCGCGTAAGATCTACCGTGACAAATAGTATGTCATCTGGACGAACAAAGGACTGCAGCGGGCGAGAAGACTGACGAGGAAAAGCAATCGAACCTGTGTCAGGGTCTTCTCAGGCGGCAATGGGGAAGGCGCTCGGCGAAGCTTAAACTTGACCACCCGGTAAGGTAGGCCCCAGGGGGCAGCCTTAACTGCCGCCACAAGCTTCCGCCTTTGCTTCAGTGATGACGGTTTTCAGTACTTTACTCACGTCAAGATCCTGTTAGTCCTGATGCAGTTTTTCCGGGCCTCTTCAACGGTGGGAGACCATCAAGGTTAAAAGGCCCCCGAGGGCGTTCGTGCCACCCGACAGGTCGTTTGTATGATGATAATTAGTGGCCCTGCGTCAACGTCCGTATTGTGTGCAGTTCCCAATCTAGCCGCAATCTTGGAAAAAAGGGCCTCCTCATGGAGATGCCTTATTTGCCATGTGCGGCAAGGTAATGAAGAGATGGTGATGAAGGCTGCTGGGAACTAATAAAAGATCTACCGGTGGTTGTTTACTGGCTCTTCTTCGACCTGTACCGTCCAACTCTGAATAGCAAAGAGCAAGGCATCATCCGCCAAGATGAGATCCAGGAACAACCGCTGGGGGCCCCGCAAAAAGATGAGTTCATCGCCGGTGCTGGCTAAAAATAGACCTATTTCAGCTATCCAATCTAATAACACCGACCCTTTTTCATTTGTGTATTGACCTCCCAGGCGACGTTCGGGCCGTTAAAGTCCCCCATCACCACTGCCCCTCCAGAAACCCCTCGAACTCCGTCAGAGATTTATTGATTGATTGATTGGTTTATTCGCTTGATACGTGTGTGTACATATATCTCCCTTTTATATCAGGGGCGCATAACGCTGCAGCTAATAATTACCTATATTGTAGTCCCCTGTTTTTTGCCCTTATTTGTTGAGCACCTTCCATCGGGATAGCCTCTGTTTCGTAACCTCTACCTGTGCCTTCTCTGCATTCTTGCCTAATCCTAGCGCCCCCTAATTCTAAATCCCTAGTCCCTCCCAGTTGTTCACACTCCCTAACCAGATGATCTACCGTTTCTTCTCCCTTACCGCATATCCGACACACCGTTGTTTCTAATTCCTCGTAGCAGTTTCGTTGTATCTTTGTGTCTAACATACCGTCTCTCGCGTCTGCTAACAGCCCGCTTCCTCTTGTATTATCATATAACCATGCTACTGCACCCCTTTCCAATTTCATATTCCCGTATACGTCCTTCAAACTAACTTTCTGCATAAGTGCTGGCCGCCACTTTTGTGTGTATGCTGCCTTTACTCTACTTTTAATTTGCCCACTGGACATAGCAGTGTCTGTCCATTGTTTACTGCTGAGTCATATCTGTCTTGCCGCAAATTCCACCCTCCTGTCCCATTTCGTTTTTACTCCCATTGCCATTTCTTCCCACTGTATTTTTTTAACCCATCGTTCGCTATTTAATGTCTTCTTTCTTAATAAGTTCTACTACATTACCTCAGCTTACTTTGGAATTCTCTTTTGATATATTTTTGACATACCCCCCTCCCCTTCAAGAAACTCTCTGCTACAACTGAAACGGCACCCCAATGAAAATCTAATTACTTCTCTCTGAATCCCTTCTAATTTTCTCCATAAACCTGAGCTATGCACTAGAACAGCGTTTCCAAATGTCAGCCCTGTCACATACAGTGCCTTCCAAATGTCCCTTATAACCACATATCTATTGAACCCCCATAGACTTTTGCACCTTGCCGAATTCCTACCCCTGTCTGCTTTCTTTATTCTTAACGTTTCTTCCTCTTTCAACAATGCTTCCATTGACGCTATAGTTATACCTAAGTATTTGCATTGCTCTCGATATCATATCTCTTTTCTCTGTAACCTTAGATTTTGCTCCAATGTAATTCCCTGAAAAACTAAAATAGCTATCTTTTTTTCGTTAAATACCATATCTAGTTCATCTGCTGCCCTCCCACAGGCATCAAGCATCCCTTCTACGTCCCTTCCTAAAATAACCATATCATCTACAAACAACAAAAAAGGTACTCTAATAAATGTTTCCCTTTAACCGACCTGCCACCCCAACCCAGTGTTATTCACTTTTCTTGCGATTCTTTCTATAAATATTAGAAAAAGTATTGATAATAAAGGGCATCTTTGTCTCACTCCTTTAGCAACACCATATTCACTCAATTCTCCCTCTCTTCGTTTAATCATTACTGTGTTTTCCCTATAAATATCCTCTAATAAGCCTATACAACTTGCTTCAAATCCTTCTTCTGCCATATACTTGTAAAAAGCCCCCAACACAACACTGTCCCCTCATTCTAGATATTTCCACTATCGGATTCAATAAAAAAAAATATTGTCGTCTAATCTATATCCCTTCCTAAACCCACATTGCCATTACCCAAATTCACCGTTTGCTTCTAACCTATCTTCTACCCAGCTTTTAAATATTTGCATAAAAATACGGTACGTAATTGGTGTAATAGTTATCGGTCGTCTATTTCTCAAATCATCGTTATCGACGCCATCCTTTTGCAGCAAAAATACCCTTCCCTTACGCCAACTTTTCGGTATGCTACTTCCGGCAAAGATGCTATTAAAAACCTCAGCCAAATAACTTATGTAGACCTTACCTAATGCGTGTACTATCTCCATTGTTATTCCGTCTAACCCTGCCGCCTTCCCTTTCATTCTTCTAATAACTCGTTCTATTTCTTCTACCCCCGTGACTATACTTGTATTCATTCTCGACCTCCCTTCACTAACTCCAATACTAATAAAAAATAGCGCTTCTACCGCCGTATTCATCTCTTCTTTTATGTACACTTTTTCATGCTCAAGATTAGTCATGTTTTTTTCCCGCATTAACTACATATGTCCAGAATCGCTTTACCCGTTGTCCCCTTGGAGCTCCCAATATACTATTAAACTCCTGTTCGTCCTGCCGTTTTATTGCTTCTTGTACCAAATTCTGGACCTTTGTCTTTGCCTGCATATATTTTTGCCAGTATTCCTCCCCCTAACCCGGGTTCCTACTTACTACTTTCCTGTGCTCTTTACTCCATTCCTTTCTTTCCATATTTGTCTCCTCAATTGCCTCATTCCACCACCCCCTTTCTCTCTCTCTTACGCCCTTAACTATTTTATAACATTCGTCATATTTATCCCGTATTATTGTATGCATTTCGTCTAGATCGATATCTATTGTGTCCTCTCATAGCTGTTTAATTTCATCTATGTCATGTGCCCATTTCTCATTGTCTATCACCTTTTTGTCTACTTTCAACTTATCAGTAGCTTTTCTCCGTCCCGTGACTTCCACCCAATTATGATCACTGCCAATGTTCCATTCCTTTCTTTCATCTACAATCATCTCTTCCACTCATTCTTGTATCTAACTTTGACCATAATATAATCTACACACGACTTCCTATTTCCCTGACTATACGTATATTTTCCAACCACTATATTTTCTAAATTTAGTATATTTAGCCCTGTTGTTGACACCCATTGTAGTAGCATTTTCCCTTCAACATCCTCCTTCCTGTCTTACTGATTAATGTGGGCGTTCATATCTCCAAAGCACATAGTTCCCATCCCCTCACTACTTGCGACCGCCTCTGTTAATCTATTGTACAATGTTCTACCTTACTCTAGTGTATCACTCGGCGCTCTGTACACCCCTATAATTCTTATTACCCCACTATGCCCTTTAATATCAACCACCATCAAGTCTTTCATTTTCAGTTCAGTCATTTCCTTACCTATTATGCTTTCTTTAATAAATATTTATATAACCCACTCCCCCAAACATATTTTCTTCCGTCCCCGTTTTTCTATTTATCCCATATCAATTGTATCCATGAAATCCCGGTGTAACTTCTGCCTCACATAGATGTGCCTCTGTTACTACCATTATATCTACTTCTCTCCTTTCTACCAGCCTGTATATTTCCTCCTACTTACTCCGTCTCCTACCGCCTCTAATATTTAGCAGTGCTATCCGTCGGAAAGGTGCTCTCTTCTTTTTACCTCCTTTCCCTCTTCTATCTCGCTTTCGGTGTCTGCTTAAGGTATTTTGAGATTTGCAACGTTGCCCATGGCCAACCGCCGGATCACATCCAACGCCCCCTCTAGTTCCCACACTCCCCGCTGTCTCGTTTTTATTTGTGTTTGCATTCCGCGACGGCTGTGCTCTCTGTCTAAATATCGGCTGTCCCTTTGTTTCCTGAAGCCATTGTCCCCCCAGTTGCGACCCTGATTCAAGTTGTATGCGGTGCCTGTTTCCCCCTCCAACCATTTGTTGTATTTTCCTCCGTAGTATCCCTTCCCGTTTATATATAAATTTCCCGACCCCAATGATTACCTTCCTGTGCTAGCCTTGTTACATGCATATATGACATCTGTCCGTGATCTACGAATCGCGGTGGATAATCTTTTTGCCTTTCCCGTTTATTTGTGTCTATTCTCCCTACTTTTCGAGTTGCCGTTTTTATTCCAAGCCATTCGCAGGGTCTCCGCCCTATTGGTCGTGCCGCCATTTGAGCACCTACCTCACCGTAGTGAACACCGTTAAGCGCCATGGCTCCAGTGGTATCCTGTATGTATTCCAGGGGTAGTTATTCAAAGTTAGCTGCCCGCACCAAGGGAGCTATTTTCATGTTAACAGCCCTGCAAGCCCCCCTGTAGTCTCGTCCTGTTTTTCTATTAACTGTTTTTGGCAATGAGCATACCGTCAATTTTATATTACGCCTAGTGCAAAAACCGATAAATTTTTCTACTTGCTCACTGACCTCCCTAACTGCTTCCACCTCACTATTTGCCTGCATTACATCTATTAGCCCGCCATTAAATACCAATCTCTGTTCTACATTCTCAAACGTACTCATATCGTCCTCAATTCATTCTACAATAGCCCTGGATGTCCCCCTCTTTTTCTAATAATCGTTAGCCCTGCTGTACTACTCAGAATAATGTTCTCCAACTGTTCTTCTACTCTTAATATGTTTGAATCTCCAGTAATTACTACCCTTTTTCCCACTGGTGGTAATGTCCGCGGTTGATCCCCTGTCTCCAGTTGTTTTTGCTTCTGTTTATTTTGCTGGTGCGTTGTTTCCTCCAGCACATCAACAACAACATCATTGTCTCTTCCCTGCTGTTGTAGCATCCGCCGGTTGTCGCCTCCGCGTACTTCTTTGTCTTCGCCAATGTCGTTAGTCTTCTTTTCCTCATCATTACGACTCAGTTCAAGATCTACCACCTCCTCTTCTGCTAGACTCGCCTTCTCTCTTGCCTCTCTGTCCCGTATCCATTTCTTTACTTGGTCCACGCCGGCCGTTACGTCCAGCATCGCTTCCTCTACAGCTGTAACTCTCTCTTGTAATTTCTCCCTTCGCTCGCCGTCAATACTGTTCTCTCCAGCAGCAGCAGTTGTAGGCTGTCTCCGCTGGCCTTCCTCTACTCTTCTCTCGATTCTGCTGAGTCGTTCAATTAGCTCCTGCTTGACCGCGGCGATCCTCTCCTCCCTCTCCTCCAAAGCGACTTATCTTTCTTCAATCCTTTCAAGTTTTTTTTGCACATCGGTCAATTGGCGGATCACGTTTTGCAGTTATCTTCCTGTCCATCATATTTCCACACGTACACACAGATATTCTACTCAAGGGTACGTATGTTGACACACTGCCACTCTGTGTGTTTATGGTTCCAGATAAATTCATGGAATTATCACCACCGTCAGGTGACATCTCACCGTTGTTTCCAAACATGGTGCACGCATTAGGCGAACAGATGCAGCTGTAAATGACCACTCACCTTGGCAACTCTTCTGAGGCGAAGCCTGGACTTGAGTCGTGATCTGTAATTGCAAGAGCACTATCGAAACCGGTACACCAGACCGCTACATCAGCTGTGTTGTCCATGTGCGGATTCGCCCTTCGCCATCTTTCGTCCTTTTGTCGCCGGGCGACGTTCGGCACAGTAAAATGACACAGCCGTGTGCACTGGGTACAAAAATAGGCCCCGAGGAGGTCGTCGGCCGCTCGACATCTATTCAGGTTTACTTGTAGAAAGCTGGTTATTGCGTAGCTGTACCCTCCCCCCCATCTGCCTGTCACCCCCCCCCCCTCCCATAGTTTGGCTGAAATTATGTCCTTGGGCTGTTTTTCCATGGGCCATGTTCGTATTTGGGCCAGAGGCTATTTATGCACCAGAGGCGCCTAGAGCAGAAGACCTTCTTGCGTAGAGCGATAAGACCGGGCTGGAATAAACCTCGAGTGGTAGTTCGTCTATTTCGCGAGAAGTTTCCAACCACCAGGTGACGTTGGCCGCCCCGTGATTCAGAGGGATCATCGAGGCTCTTCCAAGGCTCAGTAGCGTGCAGTACTACCCCGTCCCGGGCGGCTGCTCCAGCAGTGCCGGTAAGGAGAAAAACTGTTCTGCCAGCCCCGCGTTTGAGATAGCTTCTGCGCTCACGAGCAAAGTCCTAACCCCTCTGGGAATGGCAATGCCCTCAGGAAGTGTTGCAGTCAGTCCGAGCCCCTTAGTGGGCCAGTACTTGTCCTTAAGGCTGTCGATGTCCTGCACTATCTCAACCGTCGTGTTGGCACTGGCTCGAAGTCGGCGCACTGGTTACTTTCGCGCCTCGTCTCGCTTCCAGTGCACGGTGTCCAGTGCAGTCTGGAGAATCCAAATATCTTCATCTATTTCGAGCCGGGACTCCTGAAGGGCCAGCTTGATAGCATCCGCCGCGGCGTGTATCTTGCAAAGGTCGTATTAAGTGGCGGGAAACTTCAGTAAACTCAGTTTTTTGGTGTTTTGAGCTTTGCCACCTTCTTGATGAGTCCTTCGTGCGTCTTGTATGATTTGTCAAACTCCTTATACCGAGCCGCATATGTAGTCGCACCACGCGCCTCCTTGGGGCTGCTTCTGTCCGGGGCGCGTCTGCTGGGTGGTTGCGGCTTGCAAGCTCAGTCAAGTCCTTGTCTAAGTCCATAACGTCAGCCGCTAATCATTTTTTTTCAGCAAAGGCTTTCATATATACAACGCGGTCACGCCAAGCGGTGTCTGGCACCTTTTCTAAGTAGCAGACGTAAGGCTGATGTAGTTTATTATTAATACATTCACTGGGAGCCAATATTACTTATTAGTTGTTACACCCCACAGTGAGTTAAATCATTATATGCTGACTTAATAATTAGACGACTGCTTACTCACGTCTGTACGTGCGGTGAACGAGTCTTATCTTCTGGGCATCATGCCCAGATTGCCCTGCATATGGGGCGCTAGGCGTCAATCCGGGCCTAAATAGCACTCAATCATCTTAGAATATAAGGCACCTTGTGTATTCTTAAGCCACAAGACCATAAGAGCACGGCTGCCCCCCACCCTACCCCTCGGTTCCTCGCCTCGACCACCCCCCCGAGAAACCCACTCAAGTCTCTTCCTCCTGGTACTTTTCATAGCTGTCTAGAAAGCCAACGACAGTGTCGAACAAGATCATGGCCTCCCTCTAGCCTCTGACGAAGTCATCATACGGGCGACCGATGATCCTGCGTCCCTCGCTTGTATTGGGTACCCTGACCAACTGGCCAGCGCTCGGGCTAGAGGCCCCTTACGGCTTATCCCGCCGTGTGCCTATACACTAATTTGAGTACAATTATTAACGCCGATCTAATTGTAAGTAACTCAAGACGTAACTATACGCCATAGGTTATTAGCACGTAAATATTTTGTCAAATATCCGCATAATATATTTGAGTTAAGAGCTACAAATTGCAGTTAAGTCAATACGGGGTACAAACTAGTACATCTAAAACGAGGTGGAAAGTGCCGACTGATCAGTTTTGGTACGAACCGTTGAGAGTGGCGAGCAACCAAACAATATGGCTTCGGAAACGACGACTAAGAATAAAAGCGGAAGCAGTCTGATTTGAGAACTGCTGGAGGCAGGTTGTAGTTTTTGCCTGTTAATATGTTGATTGTTATGCTAGCACTTTGCATTTTGAAGTAAATCAAATCTGCGACTTATGCAATACTAGCCGCCGCTCGTCAATTTCTCGGAGAAGCAATTGTGGCTAACAATAATATTATTTGGTAGACGCCAGGGTCAGGAAGAAGACGTTTCCGCTCGCTTCCACAGATTTTAAATATCACATTATGCATAGCCCGTTATCTGCACAGCGAAAATCGTGAGGTGATCGCAAATACGTTTTATTGCCTAGGACAAATTTATTTAGTCAAAAAATTCTCTTTAGTAGCCCGGGAACTTTTAAAGGTAGACCTATTGGAGCCAGGTTCATTACGACTATGCAACCCGGTATCGAATGTGCCCTTATGTGAAATGAGCGTAATGAAACGTATTGAGTTATTCTCTTCTTTTCGTTCGGAAGCTGTGTTGCTTCTCGGGTAACAGCTTTAGTGTTTACAAGATCCTTGTGGGATAGATTTAGTAGACTAGCGAGGACATCACTTTTCGCGATGCCTTCTTATGCACTCGTCTTTGTCCCTCGGGATCAACCTCAATTCCATTCTCTCCACATGTTTAGTCTATAAATAAGCATAATATTTCGGTCACAATGTTTTGCTAGTTTGTTTGTAGTCGGTACTGTGTGATCTGTTTTTTTTCTGAGACTCCAGATATAGCATGGTGGGTATAGATAACGCTGTGCGTTTAATCTTCTCAGCCGAGGATGGACCAGGCCTATTTTGCTATAGCTATTGAAGGGACGTTCTCGAGGCAACTACTTTTACGCGTAGGTAACCTAAGTGCATAAGCACGTGCAGCCAATATTGCGTGACAGTTGTCACGGATGGACTCACTCAGAATAATGTCGCTGTTCTGGTCGTGCTAGAAAATGAATCAATAATGAGCGAGACAAGTCTAGTAGGCGAAGATTGGCTGAACAATAGAGAATTCTTGACAGCTGTTCACGAGGGCCCGGCAATAATCGTCAGGGCAAGCCAGACATACCCAGGAATTGCGGCAAATACCTGAACATAGGATAAGACCCGAAAATGTTGTAACAGAGCATCGAACGCCAGAGAACATTCGTGGAAGATTGAGCGAGGTGCTCAACAAGTCTAGCAAGGTAGCACTAATGATGGAACTTGGCTATACGTTGTTAGCAGAGTTTTTGGCTTCAGTATTGCCCCCAAAAAAAATGGGTACTATTTCACCTATCGCTAAAAGTGAGAGCCGGTGAGTAACATAATGGAGCAACTTTTTGTAATTCTAAACCATCGCTATGCTAGACCATGCGACGTAAGCATGATTTAACCATTCCATTCCGCAAACCCAACTCCGGCGTTGTTAGTGAGACAAACATTGACTATTGGATGGTTACTGACTATTGCGTACTCAATGCATAACCAAGGCGAATTAACTTCCTATCACCTCACACGATGTTCTGGACACAGTGAGCGACAAGTAGTCGTACATGATATCTGATCTCGCTTGGGGATATTTTACGTTTTAATGCCATATATATTATAATTCCACTATACCAACCAGTTCTGCGGAGTAAGAGGCACTCGTTACGGCAGACGCTTAATATTATGACGAAGTCACTGTGTAGCGCTATGGCGCAATTCAAATCTAATCTAACCGACCACGTCCAACGGCCACAGCGTCCAACGTTCACCGACCGATACATGTCTCAACAGAACAAGACATGTCTCAACCAACCACAGCCTTTCGCGCCGAAACGCCAACATCATCCGCCGTCCAAACGATCATCGGCCGACACCTGGAGAGGGTCGACCTATGATCGGCAATCTAAGTCAAACCCTTAACCTGTATTCTTATACGAAACAAACACAAACCACTGTAAATTTCGACTGATTTGAGAGCGGGTTCTGACAACCTATGGGGTGTCAGCACGCCGCGGTGCCTCGTAAACCAATAAATAGACCGAGAGCATGGCTTAAACCATCCGTTGCTCGGCCGTGCTTTGCATTAGACCGTATGCTGCGTGTCGTCATTCATCGTTCCTGAGTCCCTCGGGCTGCAGTACCCGTCCGGATGAGTCTACATCCCCAAGCTGACTTAGCGTAACACAACAACGTTACAATATGAACGAGACGTATTGATGATGGGTCTCATAAACTAGCCAATAGTGTTTCAGCAGCAGATAAGTAAAGTGGAGGATGAAATCATCAGTATGATATTGCATTGTACTACATGGATAAGGTAAATGTTTTGTTTTATATGGGAGGTTTGGAAGCGCTAATGCATACATTGGTACAAGTACTTGGCAACCAACAGCGCCTAGTGTGGGATTTTTACCCACTAAAAACAGCAATTTCCCCCTATCAACTCCAAGAGTTTGGAACTGTGTGGGTCACTACTTCGAGACCGTGGAAGGAGAAGAGTCTCGTGCTCCACCGGCGGCTTGTTTTGGATCTTGTCGTGGTCTCAGCTTACGAAGCCGAGGGAGTGCGTCAAGCCGTTGTTCTACGGAGGGCTGCGTTGCCAAAGCTCCTTGCGCGGCACCCTTATCTCGACCACCCGATGGCGTACGTATCTCCGTAGCGCGCGACGAGCGTCCTCCAGCCGCGTCTTCATGCGCGTAATCGCGTCTAAAAAATAAGCGCGTGCCGCTTTTATTTTTTAGACGCGGGATCCACCATCACGTCACCGACAGTGTCCCGTGTCGATCTTCCTGCATAGCAATACGTCGAGTTTCTGCGGACCACCTGGCTCAGGGCGGAGCAGGGGACGAGACCGTATAGTCAACATTGTCAACGGCGTCCCCGACAGGCAAAGTGTCTACATGTCCACCTGCGACTGCCCGTTTCACAATGATAAACATCTAGATAATAGAAACAAACTGAATGACATCTAGGCAATAAAAACAAACTGAATGACATCTAGGTAAGAAAAACAAACTGAATGACATCCAGATAATAAAAACAAACGAATGTGAACTGTCATCTGTGAAAATTGGTAGGCGCGTGGGTTCGGTTGCAGACTGCCTGTGGGCTTTCGATCCTCGATGCAGAGAATTCATGTGTCTCAGGGAATCCCTTGAGGTAGTTTTTTGACATATTGAACACTCACTTTCGACATATAAAGAGCTTATAGCTGCTAGCTGTAAATGAGATCGAGGGAACTCCGGAATCTTGCGCGATGAGAATTATTATCTGACGTTTTGAGCAGGATGAGGATGCGATTGCGTTCTCTCTAGTAGAAAAAGCTCGAAAGACATGATGCCGCGGCGTGAGCGCCTTTACAGTTCATACACATAGGGGTATTGGTGGAATCAGCCATCAAGTGATCCACTCCTCTGCATTTCGGCACGCCCATTGCAGTGTGCATCTATTTGCTTAATGACCCATGCGGCCCGTGCTGGTCCGCGTCCAGGACCACATTGTGCACCTTGTAGCTTACAAATAGCAAAGCGGGTCGCAGTCGTTGAAAAATTAGAACTACTTTCAAAGGACCTCTTCGGATCCTGTTTGCTTTCGAATTTCAATCACATCCGAAAGACAATTCCGAAAGAATGTGATTGTCTGCGAAAATACACGTGGATACGCCGTGAATGCGTGCGCAGAATCTCGAAACAGATGTACAAGTCGCTGTCACCGGCATACCGCCTATTATCGACACCGCGAGTATTTGTTTGGCCGTGTCGATAGGGACCCACGTTCACAATGTTTTTCGATCATCAGTATGTTCAGCTCCCGGCGATTCAAGAACACAATATGTATGTGTAGCCAAAGTGCACAATGCAGCCGACTGGCTATCCGCAAATTAGAGCTCGCACGTAAAGGGCAAATATAAAGCGGGTGGCGCCCAATGCATGCGAATCAGTTAGGTATGTCAAAGAAACAACGAGTTAGAAACGAGTTGGGTACGAAATAATAACGAGTTACCTACGAAATAACAACGAAGTGCACCAACAACCACAACAACAACAACATTAGCAACAAGGCACACTCAACAACAACAAGCCAGCAGAGCACATCAAAGCCAATGCTGCCCAGTCGTAGCAGCGCGTTCTACTTGGATGAGCACGACCAAAATCGCATGCTCTGTGAAGAGCCGGATATGATGGACTATGTGCGTTTCCTTTTGGGTCTCGTGTTTGCTCATACGGCGGCTTCTGGTGCATTAGGCAGTACTCCACTTTTAGTGTGGTCAACAGCTGTTCTTGTGGCACTGAGTATATTCTACAGTTTTAACCAGCCTTAGCATGACCATGGTGACCAAGAGTCGTTGTGTTACTTTGCAGATCGAACACACTTTCACTTTGCATAACAAAGCCTTTTATAATTCGAATCGTACGAATGGTAGCTGTTCTAGCCGAATAGAAGCGGAAGCAAACACCTTCACTTCTAAGTTTGCGATAGTCTTTCTCGCCTTCGCACTGAAGTAGCCCCGTTTTCCATGTGTCACAGTCAAATTTCACAGTATGGTAGTTTCCGTTGTCAGTACTGGAGTCACATAAAATACAGAAATGCGTAGAGCAAGCGAGTCGTTACTTACAGTGTGATACATGCTACATGATGTTAACAGAGCGAATCTGAGACCGAGATATGTATATTCATTGTCGGTTGAAAATGGTATACAGTTGTCCGCAACTGAACCTCTAGTGCTGCTGCAGTACCCCAATGTTGACGTCGACAGGGAAGAAAGAGCTTTGCTGATAACTACGCAGTGTTAAACAGCTTCTGTGCGATTAGTTATCGGTGTGTAAGTGAGCGTACTTACGCAGTGTGGCCTGATCGACGGAATAGCCAACACGACGTTGATCAGCCAACGGTACTGGAAAGTTTTTAAGTGTCGGTAGGGCGCCATCTCAGACCAGCGCTTAGGTCTTTTCGAATAGAAAGAACGTCATCCCAAAAAAGGTATTTTAATCGTTGTGTGTCGCGGTCCGCGCCTTTGACAGCGCTAAAGTTATTTATGCCTTTCCGCAGAGTTAACGACGAGTAGGTTAAGCATTGCCACAGATTGCCCGGTTGGTAATTTATTGACGTCGAACCTTCTATCATCTTCTAGACTTGAGCTCTAAGGCATACGCCTTGCCATCTTAATATCACTTTACTGTCTTGATATCGCCGCTACCTCATATAACCTTCCCATTCTGATACCGCGGTAAATGCCTCTTCTCCTGCTTTTGGTACCACTGTGAAACAGCATCATACGTTTATTCGTCGTGGCCAATATGCCAATATGAGATTATTCATTGGTACTAATCCTATATCACACTCATGTATGCGACCAGTATATAATGGACTCTAGCGAATACAATAACTTTACCATCAGCACACATCTAATGTCTTCAGTTTTGAATACATAATAGTAAGTAGAATTAACGAGCGACTGAGCTGGGTTAAGCAAAGGTTTGGCCACGCCCGTTACTGTCGACATCGCACAACACTAGTGATGTGATCACACAATGAACAGACACTTACGAATATGCAAGTCAAACGCTTACAAGTCAATGATGCACTGACTATTGACTAAGCAGAACTATGGCAAAATATTGTATTCTATTTATCAGAAGGTCCGCGTGCCTTGGCCCAAGCTTGGCTGAGAAGATTAAAAGCATGGCGTCATCTACAACTACAACTTTTGCTGTATCTGGAGTCCCCAAAGAAAGTAGATCATACATCGCCAACTACAAAAAGTACTATCTAAAGATTGTGAGATCGGCGTTTGGGATGGACCAAAATATTATACGAATAAAATAAATCTGTGTAGAAAAGCGGATTGATGTTGTTCCCGACGGACAAGGACGATTCCGCATAAGAAGGCATCGCACAAAAAGCCCCATTCATTTCACAAAGCGTCGTGCAGACGACGGGCTATGCACATGACGCTAATATAAGTCAGGGGAAGCGAGCCCTGTTGTCCAATCTAGCAAATGCTATCCGCAACAGACACCCGAAAGCCAAAGTGGTCATGTATGCAGAGGATTGCTACTTAGCAACTTACATAGGTGCCGGATTGCCGAGAAAAAGACTCCAAATGCATATGCTAAGAAGAGACGAGGACTCATGTCGCATATAGTGCTGAGTTCCGTAAGTTGGTAAGCCCATCCTCCGAAGCTACAGCAACCTCGACCGCCCGCCGGCGGTATGCAATGCAAGCTCTGCCAGCGATTCCAGCAGTAAAAATAAGATAACTTTTAATGAAATCAATTGTCGTAGTAGTAGTAGCCTATACGTCTTCTAAATACTTCTATGTACTTCTAAATGCAACAAAGCACTCGAAGCGTGTCATAAACATGAGGCAAACGGCGGAACTGGAGGAAATAAAAGCTCTCTCAGATAGACACTTTTGTTTCCGCAAAAGGCTATTGACGGAAACGACCTATGACTTAATTATTACACGAGGCGGAATAGCAAAGGAAAAGTAACCAATTGTCCAGGAAACCCCGCGAAGTCGTCCATCTAGATGTCCGTAATACCTTTAACTTGCTGAGTTAAAGGTATTACGGACATCAACCGAGCAAGATGGCTTAGTGGCAAAGCCTGTGCCTTGCATTCGGGAGGACTGGGTTCAAGACCCAGACCGGCCACTCTTAAATTGGTTTGCATGGTTTCCAATTTAGACAAGGTAAATGCCGGAGTGGATTAAAATTAGCCATGACATGAATAAACCGTACACGGGCAATTGCCTTACGGAAAAAAGTAAAAAAAAAAAGTTAAAAAAAAAATCCTTAAAAAGTTGGCAGGTCATTACTCAAAGGAAAATTTCTCTGTACCTTCAAAATATCATAGCATCCTACTTCAGCGGTAGATAAGTCATTCACGGGAACACAGAGTTCGCCATGAGACCGTCATAAACAACTCGACATACGACCGACCAGCTACATGCAGACGACCACATAGCACGTACTCCATCGTCCACGAATCGCGCCACAATCGTAACATCGGCAACATTATTATCAAGACTACGTACCGACATGCGACAGGGGACGTCAAGCGAAGCGAAGTCGACCAATCAGCGACGAGGACAGGTGGAACATTCGGGAAGCCGAATGTCTGGAAAGATTCGAGCCATAATTTGTCCACGATTTCCAGACGACTAGACGCTACGGCGTCCCATGAGCATAAATAAATAACCCTGGGAAGGCTGATCAGTTGCATCCTTCGTCCGGTAGCGCTACCGATTAGACCTTACGCTGTGAGTTATCACTTATCGTCCCGAGTCTCTCGCGTTGAGACAACCGCCTGGCTGAGCTTACAGTTCCCATTTTGACTTAGCGTAACCAACATCGTTACATTTGGTGGCGATGCAATTTGATTGCATTGTTACAATATTACGGCCTCTGCTGTGGAACATGGCGTATGACAACGTACTGAGACTCTGTAGATTGGAGGGCGTGCAGACAATAGCTTTCGCGGACGGAGCATAAAGATCAACAGGTCTGCCCGGTATCTGGGTGTGTCAATAGACACGGTCCTCTCTGGCAACGTGCACATCGATCGACAAGGTGACTTCCAAGGTGGAAAAACTGGCAAACAAGGTTCGACGTAGAGCACGAAGAAGTCACCTACCATCTGACGCAGGTATTGACGGGACACGGGTGCTTCCAGAATTGCCTACCTAGAATAAGCAAGGCTCCGGACACCGAATGCATTATATTATGGGCGAGGAGGATGACGTGACTTACACAATCCTCCTATGCCTAGCATTCGAAAACATACGACAGGACTCACGGGTAATGGCTTCTCCAGACGACGTGACAGACGTCGCCACCGTTATGCTCGAACATGAGTTTAAATTGGATCAGGATATTAGGCCGGTGGAAAGTATATTGAGAAGGAAGAGCGAGCTGGAAAAACAACAGGCTACGAGGACGAGCCGACGACGAGATAGAATGGCGGTGGGATGAAAACGAACATTAGAAGGGAATAATTCTAAACGGAGCGCACAGAACAGCCATCATTTTCAGCAAAGTAAAACGAAGTAGTTCCACTGGAAGTGGCTGTCACAAAGAATTAAATTGAAAAACTAAGTAGTAGTATTAGGTGGGAAGCTGGCATACTATCAAATGTGCTATCGGCAAAGCTTCAAAGTTTTGGCCGCATTAACAATTCCTTTATTTAGGAATTTAATATATACATGTGAATGTTCCTTTATTACTCTTGTTAGCCAAGACTGCTCTTTCGAGAAATTGGTTAGCTGCAACAAGTATTGCATGAGTCGTGATGAGCAAGTATTGCATGAGATTTGATCTAATACAAAAGTGCTAGTAGTGATAGCATAACAAGGAAGACCTATTACAGAGCTTTGTAGGATTTCTGCGATCACCGGTGTCGTTTACGAAAGAGTCTACTTCCTCATTGCATCCGAGTGACGACGAAAGAAAATCAAATGCCTAAGACATACCGAGAAACATCCTTGACATGGCAATGCGGATGTCAGCTAAGAAAACGCTGAAGTGATCTCTGCGAGCATGCAGCTTAAACTTCATAATTTTAGTTTGGTTAGTTACTCTTTACTACGCACTGTTCGAACAGTTTATCGATAAACTCCGCTGTCGCAGTAGAATGTTAACTGCCAGTGTTGGTTCTTCCTTCCTTGCCCTTCTAGAGTAAACTTACTGTTTTGGATCTGGATCTGTTCAAATACCTTGAGCCTACATGATAAAGGTTGAAAGCCTAGGTAAGGGTAGATATATATCAATCGGCGATAGTACTGCCCTAATGGCTTTAAGTAGCGTGTCCGATAAAACGTTCTGTAGGCCGAAATTTGTGAGCGTGTGCGCCTTGAAATGATAGTTATTTCACTATTTGTCCGTATAAATCGAGAGTGATAAGGTACACGCCGCCATCGGAAAACTAGGATCAAAACAATGCACAAAATATGTATGATTGTCGTGAGGAGACGGAAGCTCAGATTTCAGCTATGAGCCTTGGTAGAAATGTGTTTAGTTATGACTATTGAAATGTTCATCGTTAAGCTCAGACTCAGTGTAGTTATTTTCATCTATATGATAAATAAGAGTTCTTGAAACAGGGAATTTTGCGGCTTGTGAAACAGTGGAATAGTTATGCCCAGGCCTTTGATGATTAAGTGTTTCAATCATACCCACACCGTCGTGTCGTACCTTTTCGCACATATATATATATATATATATATATATATATATATATAGATTATACAATAAAACGAAACGTATAGGCATATTGGAGCAATAAATAGCGTTTATTTATAAGGTTACTATTATCGTTGTCATTTGGTATTTTCACTACTCCACGCGTTCTTCCCAAAGGTGCAAATGTGCCCATGCTACCTACATTCATATTGTTATTATTCCCACTGTCATACACACACTTACATGCAGAATACTATGTGTGCCTGACTTTTAATATCACATTTAGGAGTGGCTCGAAGGCTCACAAGAGATTGCATCGGCAGCTTCTTATGCACATCATCAATATTTACATACATAAGTGGCACTCTGACACGACGCAGCGAGTCGGGCCATGCTTTACCGTTGTGATGTTCCTGTTACTTTGTCTTAGCGCATATATACATATATACACGCTTCATTTATATTCGTCCATTGCATCGCGCCAGTAGCAATGAAACAGGATGTGCCGTTAGTTTTCAAGAATGTATTACTCTGTGCTTTTAGTACGAGCCCGCACTGGGACCACATTGCGAACCGAACCTATCTCTCTCCAGCAATGACTCGTCACCTCTGGAGGGGATGGGTTGAAATAGTACAACGAAACGTAGGTGAAACAGCATTCTGTGTAAGTCAAAGAACCACCACGAAACGCAGCATCTCTTAGGTCACCGGTAGCTGAAGCTTAAGTAAGCGCCATATAGTGTCTTCTGGACTGTAGCGGACGACATCGTCCCTGACCACGACGTCTCCGCGTTTTCGGTCTGTCGAAGGCTTCACGAGCACTGTATCTCATTTTTCTTCGGAGGTCGTTCATCAAAGGTTTTTCACCATCCATCTACAAGGAAAGCGTCTTGCATCGCATATCGTGGATATATATGCGAAGAAAAGCTACACTCTATTCAACTGCAGGTGCCAGAATAGCAAAGCCAGGTGTTGTACGCAGTTATGGCCGCACGCGCACAGTCCACCGCTCTACAATCCCATAGACGTAACGAAGCAATGCGTCACCAACAGCAACAACAGTCTGAGGTGATGCGAAGTGATGTGGTGTAATGCGACAGGTGTTCTCGTTCGCCGTTGACTTATAACAATAGCATAATAATAACATCTGCGACCACAGAGGTACAGGCAACACTGCACCGCGTCTCGGTTTTTCTATCGACGGGGTGGTGTGCCAGAGTAAAACAGAGCTCGAATGATATGGACGAACTCCAACAGCGGTACCGGGCACTGTTATGTACAAACACGTATACACATATATATATATATATATATATATATATATATATATATATATATATATATATATATATATATATATATATATATATACATATATATACAAACGAAGATAAGTCTGTAAAACAACATTACAATCTCCAAAACGACCTCGCATGGAAAGATAATGCTGGTTTGCCTGCATCCGCTGGATAAAGGGTCAGCATAGATACGAAACTTTTCGCGACGTTCACATACCCATTCATAACGAGAATATATATATATACATATTAGTAGGTTTGAGATCCAAAAACGGGGCCCATTTCACAGTAGATTTGGTAAACAAGGACCAACCATTTCTTCACAAACATTTGTATATATATATATATATATATGTATATATAATCCTTGATGTTCAAATAACAACCTCTATGTAGTTTCGACTTGTACGACCGATTGTTTCACGAGCGTGTCACCATTTATACATACACACGCACGTATAAGGACACACACACACACTTTCACAGAAAACGAAGTAGAGATTCTTGTCTTTGTCTTCGCTCGATGTGAAAACCTTCTTCTTCTTCTTCTTAAGTTAAAAGCGTCAGTGGGGCATACGCCGAAAAGATTCTGTAGGAATGTTTTCTTTTTATCACTATTCATTGAAGCGCCTATGGTTGTTTTGAGTGCAAGCATGGCGACTACGCAGCAACTGGAGCAGCAGCGACAGCGTAGCAGCGACATCATTGCCACCGCCACCTCGTGCATGCTGTGCATCAGGACAGATGTGTACGGTCCTGCTTTCAGGGAACTGGGTTTCCTGAACACACTGGTACTGCTACTACTGTGGTTGTCGTTGATGCTGTTGGCCCTTTTGCTGATGGGATGGTACTTGCTGCTGTAGTGGTCTATAGTTCTTGCTGCTGCTACTGTTGTTGTTGCTGCTGCTGCTGCTGTTGCTGTTACTGCCATTGTTGTTGTTGTTGTTGTTGTTGTTGTTGTTGTTGTTGCTGTCGTCGTCATTGTTATTATTGCTGTCATTATTGTTGCTGCTGCTGCTGCTACTACTACTACATTGGTTACTGCTGAGAGGTCCTGAGGAACGCCGAGGTAACTGAGGTGTGTACGGTGTAGCCGGGTTGATCGGCGCGATCGAGGCAAGCGAGTCTGCGCGCAGAAGCATCGGCTCGTTTTGTACCTCGTGGGGTACGGCCAGAGCGAGCCACCGCGCACATTTTACCGAGTTCTTGCGCTGGCCGATGTCCCGCCGGAGGTACTTCATCTGCTCGACGAACGCGCTTTCGAGACGTTTCTGCGCCTTCACTGTTTCAGGGAAAACCAACACAAGCGCAGGTGCACGATCTAAGTTAGTCTCGTCATGCTTACTCGTAGCCATATGATGTGTACGTCTGACTTTGAAACTCTTAACGTAAACACTTATAATGCCTGGAATAGCCTAATAGCAGATGCCAGAAGTCTTTGCTTGCAACTTCGTAGGCCACAGTACTCCCAAATATAATATACAAGCCAAACCGCAAAAATGCGTCAGCAGCACTTGCTGTGTGTAGGTGTGCGAAAAGTACGTACTTGAAAACTTTTTCCTGGTGTTGCTGCAGTCGTCGGAGGATGCCCCAGAGCTATTTTGCGGGCGTGTTGATGCGAGTGGCCTGCCGGAAAACAGGCCTCTGAACGAAAGCCGCTTGTGCGTCTTGCTTAGCGAACCGTGATGCGCAATACATTGAACCGACTTTAGTAGCAATTCGATAACCTGTAATACGAAACGCGCATGAGCAAACGAAATATAAGTCTAACGAGTACTAATGCTAATGCCTTTAGTACTCCCAAATATACTATACAAACTAAACAAAAAAAATGCGTCAGCAGCACTTGCTGTGTGTCTAGAACTGTGTGTGCTAGGTCCCGTCTAGCACAGATACATTCGATTCCCACTACGAAGCATTTAAAAGAGAGCTAAGAAGCATGACGTTTGCGATGGAAAACCCTATCGAACCGGCGTAGCTTTCTGCTTTGATAAATAGACAACATAGAAATAGATCTTGTCAAAGAAATCGCACAACTGCCTGCCTGAACTGTTTCAGCATGAAAAATGCGCCTGACGTTTTTGCAAAATGCATGGAGAATTCGCTTCGCGTTTTGCCAAGCAAAACGACATTACTACGCACATACTAACTAATATGAACTATGCGCACTAGACGTCTAAGAACCTATACGATAGGCATACGGGTAGATTCAGCTTGAGCTGCGTAGAGCAGAGAAGCTGAGTCGCTTCGCTTCTCTTACCTTAGCCAGCTCATCGAGGACCGGAGACCCTACAGGAACGGATGGCCCGTGCTGGGTGAGCCAGGTGATAAGAGACTTCGTCACGTACTTGTAGAGCTGAATAAGGACTTCACGAAAGAGCCGTTTGTCACTGTTGGCACCAGCCGACAACGGCCAAAGGCGGAACGCTTTCTCGATGATCGTTTTCGTCCAGAGGTAGTCGCAGGCCACCTGTCCGTACAAAAGCGCGCATACGCACAGAGATCGATTAACATTCGAAGGAAAGTTGCTAAACGAGCTGCTCTCCAAGACTAACACAATTCGGCTGCGCAAATCGGTAGAAGATTAACACAGAAGAGGCTAAGGGCCATGTTTTTTAGTTATAGTCAACGTTCAAAATCAAACAAAATGTATATGGAGAGATAAAGCATCTCTCTCTCTCTCTCTCTCTCGCTTCACATATATATTTATATACACTAAGAGGAAATTTTGTGCTCAGCAATAATCCACAGCATATACGTATATAAAACTCTGAATGACCACAATTATGTAACTTGTTAAAATTATTTTTTTTATATGCCTCTTTTGCTGCTCTATATCGATACACTACACATCGCAAGGCATATATATATATATATATATGCATTGCGTTGCATCCACATGCAAAGTGTAATATACGGAAAATAAATGAGTTTACTAAGGTTATCTTCAATATATATATATATATATATATATATATATATATATATATATATATATATATATATATATATATATATATATATATATATACATATATTAAGGGAGTTTTGTCCTCAGCAATAATCAACAGAGTGTATGTATATAAAATTCTGAATAGTCATAATTATGTATTTTTGTTAATTTTTTTGTGGAATTGAGGCAAGCCACTCTACAGACCTCTCTCGCTGCTCTTTAGATATTTATACATAGGCCACTGCACAAATCAATATATATATATATATATGGCTTTGTATATGTACTAAGATTTATTCACATATAGGTTCGCCTATACGTCTAAAAGGATAGAGGCAAGATCAAATCGTAAGGCGATGTGGCCTCCCCGCGTGTACACGATCAAAGGTCGACGGAGTTTTACGGGACTGGAGAGCCAAAGCTACACGGACGAGTGGAGGGCGAGTGGGAAATCGAAATGGAATCAAAAACGAAGAGCCGGCTCGTTAAAAACCAGAGTGTGACACAGAGAGGCCAACTGAATCAACTACATAAGCGGGTGGATAACGGTCTCCGTTTAGCCAAAGCATAGCGCACTGTTTAATATATATATATATATATATATATATATATATATATATATATGATGGCTAACTGTAGAAGCGTTGTAGCAGCATCCCAGAACATGAGACCAGTCCATTCGACGGCACGACGGTAATGGCCGACGGTAATCTTTACGTCGGTCCACTTTCTCTTTAGTGTCATTTGCTACCGCGCTCGAGAATCGTCCACCGGGTAAATAGTCGAAACTAGCCCATTTGCCTGCCTGCATGCATACTTCATCCGCTCATGCGTTGCGACCACTGAGACGCAGGTTGGCAAAACTACGATAATTCATAGTTGTTTGATTACACTAGTAACACATCAAATTTCAATCTATGCGAGCCGTCCATGTGTACAAGTCTATGTGTTGGCAGTACGTACTGCCAAGCGCTGTCGTTAACGTCGTAACGACTGTCAACAAGCGTCGAATGAACAACAACAGAGTCTGGCTTAGAGACCTGCTTGAGTTGAGCGCGCAGGGGCCGGCGTTTAGGCAGGCGACTTAAGCTATTGGCTACGAAAGTGTGTCCGCTGCTTATAGTAGGGAAACTTGTGTCTTTGACCTTGCGCAATGACTTTGCTCTAGTATTCCCCCGCATGATCATGGCTCGCTTATTCGCTTCCCCCGGGGGTTAGTAGTAAACTGCGAGCGAATGTTCCGTGCGCAGTAAGCAAGGGTGACATTATTATTATTATTATTATTATTATTATTATTATTATTATTATTATTATTATCATCATTATTATTATTATTAGTATTATTATTATTATTATTATTATTACTTAAACAGGTGAGTACAAAGATGAATCGATAAAACGATCTCCGCGCGGTGGGATTCCGGAGAGATTCGTTGTTTCCGTGATGTCTGATGACGGTATGTACCCGCACGGATTTCTACGGACAACTAACCAACGGTTGAATAGCTCAGCTGGATAGATAGATCATCAAGCACTTCCAAGCGCGCTGTTTTTCTCTTCGAGCCAAACAAACCGAACGATCGCCAGCAATGCCACCGCTAATTAACGCTAATCAGTTGGATAGAAGAGGTCCTCGCCAGTCCTCATCGATGGACGCCACAGACACAACACCATCAACATTCTAATTATCATCATCGTCATCATCATCATCGGCACGAGACGGTGTGCTGCTAATCGACTGACAACCTCAGAGACCGGCACGATCAGCATATGATCTGTAGCAGCAACTGCATAAACTGCGCGACTGAAGCATGGTGACCCTCAGTCGATCAGCAAGCAAGCAGATCGAGAGAATAACAAGAACCCTAATGAGTCGCCCCGGACAATGCCAAAAGTGTTGCTTCTTCCTGATCAACGTGTGTCCCTCTCCCCTGCACACACGCAGTTGACGCATAATGACACAACTAACTGTCTGGAGCAGCAGCACCAGCAACGGCAAACAGTGGACAGATATCCACTCGAAAACCTTTTATTAATTAACTCAGTCTACGGCAGCAGCAATCGTGCTATTTATTGGTCGACTTCTTGACAACAAACGCAACATGCCAAGCATGTAGGCGCGTATGTACGATTAGATTATACATCTATGTATGATCAATGTTCAAACTGCCGTTGCACGGGCGACTCAGAACAGGAGGAGAAAGACAGGAGGAGATCACAAGCGCCGTCAAAATTGTGCGTGCCAATGATCAAACCACTCGATCAAGCATATTTTATTTAACTAGCTGGAGAGCTTTCCGTAATCCTTATCTTGACAACAACAATAGTGGAAATTATAGTGAATCATCTGGCGCGAGGGCGAGTTCTTACGGCAACTGATGTCGCTCGCAGTATTGTCGGTTACATGGCATAACAACTAGGGACTAGGAGGTCACAAGGAGCACACGTTCACACCTCACAATCGTAACGCCTAAACGATCATGATAAATAATATAATAATAATAATACTAAAAATTATTACTATTATTATTATTATTATTATTATTATTAGAAAACGGGCACATCTAGTACTCGTCATCACCATCTCGGCATTCGCTAGCAACGTACCTGTTGGAGTGCCGAGTTGACCATCTCGGACATGAAGCGCGGCGCCACCTGCATGAGGAACTGCAGCGACTCGAAGCCCGTGTCGAGGTCGTTGAGAATCGACGACTTCAGCTCGTCGAAACTCCTGCTGAAACGCCACACAACAATCCGCACTAAGTACTCGGTGTCCATGGCCATCAGCCAGCGCTCGAGGCAGCTGGCCGCGCAGCTGTACACCTTGCGCGCCTCCTGCAGCAGGTGTTTGGCCGGTGTCGCCGGTCTCAGGCCGAGCCGGAGCGCGACCAGAATGCCTAGATTCGAGGACGCCTCGCGTTCGAGCACAGTCATTGTGGCCACGGTGTGGCTTCGGGATGGGAAGGCCGATACAGCGGCACACTCTATGCCAATCAAGCACTACTCGACTTATAGTAAATAGCCTATAGATAGCCTATGCACGCAGGTAGTAAGTTGCACGCAGGTAGAAAAATAGCCGTAATCGTAATTGATCCACGTACAGCCGCCACGTACGAATTAGGAGGCCGGAGAGCGTGTATAAGAAATGTGCCGGTCTGATTGCTTAGTGCGGGCGCGGCAAGCAAACACAGTTAGATAGACACGTCCACACGAACACACGGGCGTATAGTTAGTTATTGTTTTGCGTTGTGTAGCGCACGTTGTTTCACTAGACTTGTTTGACGCTTTCAGACAGAGACACGCACACTGTCTCACACTGTCTAACGAGACACTCTGTGATATGTGATAACGACGACGCTGACACTAGTGGTGACGGACGACAATGCTCATGCTCATGTGACATGACAATGTGGTGGTCATGCGCAGTGAAAACAGAAAGTAGAAAGCAGAAAAATCAACAGAACACGAAACGTTGATCCTTAGAAGCTACTTCCCTGCTCGTTCGTCGAGCTGACCCTGAACAACACGGGGTGTTTGGTGTTCAGTCAGTTAACCGAACCCCCCGACGATCGCGACTACAATTCTGTCACAGCAACAGAACAATCAAGCCGGCACGCAGATGAACTAGCAGTAGGTCATCAATCAATCAATCAACCAATCAATCAGTGAATGTATCAATCAATAAACCAATCAACTGTCCGTTGATAGGATGCAGCACTACATATACGCGTAGCACACAGACGAATGCAAGTCTATCACACGTTCGGTATCCAGCGTTGGCTTTTACGTTACGAAGAGCACGAAAAGCACAATTCACCACGCACAGTGTTCATTCAACCCTCTTTATGAGTTGTTTATGGCTTTGAGATAAGTCTATCCGGCGAACTCAACACGACGATATGATATGAACAGAAGAACAGAACTGAACAGAAGAACTAGGATCCAAGTACGCAAGATACCAATCGATTGGTTGTTCGATCGATCCAACACAACATCCGAACAGCGACGATTGATCTCTACAACGGCATACTAACCACTGTCACACTAACCGATAGTCATTCATTCACTCAGTTGTTTGCTTGCTTGTTGGCTTGCTTGGGTGCACGTGCCGCCAGTAGTAATAATTGCTCGAGCTCGCTGTGGCATGACTGACCGGCCAAGAGTGTCCTGCTACGGGGAACGCGCGCACAATTTAAGAGAAGACGGTTGCCAGATGTACGCGCCGCTGCCGCCGCCGCCGATGCTGTTGTTGTTGTTGTTGTTGTTGTTGCGATTGTCGTTAATGTTGTTGTTGTGGTTATTGTTGTTGTTGTTGCGGTTGTCGTTCCTGGTGTGTTAGTGTTGTGGTTCTCGCGGTAGCGCGGTGTGAGTGTTGTTGTTTTTATTGTTGTTGTTGTTGTTGTTGTTGTTGTTGTTGTTGCCGTCGCCGCCCTTGCTTAGGGTCCCCCGAAACGATGTGGTAAAAAGGTAGAGCCAAACGTGCCTCACCCATCGTTATGCGGCTGATTCTGCTTGCTGTTTCTCGCATGCTCTCGCAGCAATCACCGCGGCACCGTAACGGAAACACAAACAACAACCACTTCAACCACCATCGTCGAAGCAGAGATTCAGAGCAAACAAGAAAAAAAATGCGGGAAAGAGAGAGAGAGGGAGCAGCAAACGGGGGAGCAGAGCGAGAGAGAGAGAGGGAGCAAACGGGGGAGCCGAGCGAGAGAGAGAGCGAGGGAGAGGGAGAGAGAGAGAGATGAAATAGAGCAAAAGAAAGAGATAAGAGTGGATGGAAGACAGAGTTACAGGAACAGGTATGGAAAGGCAGTGATAAGAGACCCATACATACAGACAGACAGACAGGCGGACAGACAGATATACTGACAGACAACCAGTGAGAAAGGGAATACAGAGATAGATGAACGCATTAGGGGACGAGAGGAAATGCAAGAGATATATAGAGAGGTAAAGAAAATCATGGAAGATGAGGAAGGAATAGGTAGACCGACCAGCGTCACGTCATCAATCGTCTATGACCGGGACGGGGGGTGGCGAGGGGGTTATGGCAGAGGCCGGAGGCGAACATGGGGCCGGGCGGGGGGGGGGTAATGCAAGTGCTGTTGATGGTGGGGGTGATGATGATGATGGTCTTCACCATCTTGATGATGGTTGTGATGATGATCTTCACCATCTTGATGATTGTGATGATGATCTTCACCATCTTGATGACTGTGATAGTGGTGGTGATGATGATGGATGGTTGTGGAGCTGGTTGCTCTAAATGGTGGTCGATTTCCGTTGGCGCGGCACCACGCGTGTATGTACTACTGCGGCTGAGTCGACGGGTGCCCTCACCCCCATCCGACGACCACCGAAGACTCTTCCATTCACTCTTCCACTCTTCCACTGACTGCGGAAGCACGGAAAGCCGAAAAAGAAAAGCTAGAACACCAGCACCACCAAAACCAAATCGAGCCATCGGTATGGATGTACCGGTGCAATCAGTGGGGTGCCAGAACCACGTGCCAAATACTCGTCGTACACTTCTACTATTACTACTAGTAGCAACGGTGTACCACGTGCCAAATACTGGTTCTGAACATCACTATCACCAGCATTGGCCACTGGTATACGGTCCATTCCAGCGCGTTTGCTTGATTTAGGTGACCCACACATATACAGACACGGCGGCAGGCCAGCCAGCGCCACCTGACATTTTTTCTCTACTTTTTTTTACTTTTTCTTATTTGTAATTACTACAACTACTACTGGGGCGACGACGACAACAACAAATTACTACGACGACGATGACAACAACAACGAATTACTACGAAGACGACAACAACAACGAATTACTACGAAGACGACAACAACAACGAATTACTACGACAATGACGATACATTTTTGTTTACAGAAGATATGTCACAACGGCTTCTATCGGCACTAAATTCGTTTTTCTTTCGTTTCGAATTTCGCTGAAAATGAAGGTTCTTCTTCGCGCTGCGTCGATTATTTGCTCCGTTTTGTTGGAATGTTGGACTTTGATCGCCGGCTCATCTCTTCCCGCCGCCACTGTCTCGTGTCCGTCTCCTTTTCGCACTCATTGTACTCTCCACCAACCTGATTTTCTGCTTCCAACTACTACCATCACCACCACCACCATCATCACGACTAGAGCTGCTAGAATTACTACTAGTCATGAGATAATGAGGTACGTTTTTTTAAGAATTACGCAAGAGGCCAAGTCTTCGCCAGTTCACCGCGTGCCACCGTTCACCGTTGTGTTAATGAGTTCGGCCCGACGAATTTAGGTACGCCGTTCGGTAAGGGAGGAAGATGGCAGCCGAGAAGACGGAGCAAATACAGACACTGTCCGCGCGGGGGTGGGTGTCTAAGGAAGACGAACGCCAAAATAATCAAAAGGTAACACGGCCAAGCGTAATTAAAACAGTATGATGAAAATCGTAAGATGGTACGATCAATAAATCATTGTCAGCGTTGTTACAAATATTCATAGCACGTTTACGCATTTTGCAATACTGTTGTAAAACATTTTCGAATTCGCATGCGAGTGAGGGATATATATATATATATATATATATATATATACGAGGGCAGATCCAATAGTTCTGAAACGTATTAATCATAAAACATATTTTTTAATCTTGCTTATTTGTTTCCTTAAAAGCAGGAATGCATTGGTGCCACTTTCTCTCTCAACCCTCAAAACATTTCCTAAACGCGTCTTTTGGAATCGAGCGAGTTGCTTTTGTGTTTTTTATTTTGATATTTATATTATATTTACATATATATTATAAATAATTATATGTGTTTTTTATTTACCTCCTCTATAGTCTCAAAACGCTGTTCTTTCAAAAAAAAAAGTAATAATTAAGGGCAGGAAAAAGTTGCACGAAGCCAGGTCCGACGAATAGGGAGGTTGCGGAAATACAGAAATCAAATCTTTATTCAATCATCCAAAGGTTAAACTGAAGTTTTTTTCATTACCGAGCAAGATAGCTTAGTGGCAGAGCTTTTGCCTTGCATGCGGGAGGACTGAGTTCGAGACCCAGACCGGCCACTCTTAAATTGGTTTGCATGGTTTCCAATTTAAACAAGCTAAATGCCGGAGTGGATTGAAATTAGCCATGACATGAAAAACCGTACACGGGCAATTGCCTTACTTTTTAGAAAATCTTTTTTTAAAAAGTTTACGCCTGACAGACGTCTCTTTCGTGTTTATGCGGTGCGGGACGAGCCTTGATCTCACAAACGAGCTGCGATCGTCAAAAAGAAAAGTCATCTATGTAGGCGGACTTGCGCTTTGCCCCTTGTGGATTACTACAATAATTCACGTGATTGTCAATTACATTGTGTGGATAAAGAGACCTCCACCATAACCACCGCCCATTGTTGTGACCTAATCGAGACTCACACGGTGCTTGGCGTCGGTCTATGTAAACTCGTACTGTTCTACCAACCAATGTCATCGCAATCTTTGCAAACGTCACCAAGCTATGGCCTCCTTTCTAGAACCCCTTGCACTTTCTGTATAGCTTGCAGGCACGAATGATGGCTTCGCATGCCAACTACCTGTGAATGCCGGAATACGTGCCGCTTGCACGTATCCTCCTCATACAAAAACAGGCGCTCTCTGACCTATTGTTAGCTGCAAGAAGTGCGTAGCAGTAGCATAGATAGTTGCAATCATAGATTCAACAGTTTGTAAAGAAAAACGACATCTCTGATACGTATTGGTACCCGGAGGCCCTAAATCAAGTTTAATGCTTCTTCTGTATGAGGGCATGTGACACACAAACTAGAAAGAAGTTATGTATTTTTGCTAGCTTGTAGTTGTTGCCACAAGAAATGTATGTAAATATGTATATACTTACATACATATCCCAGACGGAGGAACAAAGTGAGGCAAACGACGACTCCAGCACTTGAAATCGCCGCCTCAATGATAGCCTGGCATACACGCGGTATACAAACGCAAGCCTCTTTAAAAGTTTGTCCGCGCGGTCTAGGGTCGCATATATATATTATATATGCAATATATATATATATATAATATATATATATATGCATATATATATATAAATATATATGCATATATATATATATATATATATATATATATATAGCATATATATATATGCAATATATATATATATAATATATATCTATATATAATATATATATATATATATAGCTATTATATATTATATATATATATATGCATATATATATATATATATATATACAGAGTGTCCTCTCAGCGGTTTCCAAACTTCGTGAAATCGCGGAACTCGTTCAAATAAGATTTTTTCTAATAGAATCAGAGTAAACTTACTGGAGAATCTGAACATACCGACGTGTTCAGAAGAAAATTATGCGTTGTTCATTTTTACATATATAAGGTTTCCGAAATGCTTAGATGCGGCTATGAGCGACAACGATTTTTTAAAAGATATTCTAACATCCAAATCTGCGGCAAAACAACCGTCGCACTATGCGCACTCCTCATACCTCCGGGGAGGAAGCTGGCTACGAATAGACTCGTCCTCACCAGCACTCCCCCGTCCCAAATACTTGAAGTACGAGTATTTGCATAAGCAATTCGAGGTCGGTGGAGAGGGGGGATGAGAAAACGACTGGTTTGGAGTGAGCCTCACGCTACCGGCCCACCCTTTCAGACGAGTTACCTGCAGTGATGCCGGTGTACGCAAACCGCATTTTCCATGTGACACAAACATTTATTACCGGCTAGTGTGAGAGTCACAAACCCATCAATCCCAAGCTCCTCGCTTGACAGCACCTCAAAGCTATTTTCAGATTTAAGTGAGAAATGTATCATACATTGCTAAGTAGGACCTTACCAGAACTGCTGGTAGATAAAATAATTGCTAAAACATATTTTGTCAAAGATGTGGTCCCAGCATACAGCGACGTTGTGGCAAAGGCTCACCCAGACGCTACGTTCCGGAATCGATCCAGATGAACTCATTGCTTAGTCGCTGCAATCGCCCGACATATTGAGTTTGAACATCTATCAATTAAAGTGTGTTATCCTCGAGACTTCCATTAATTCGCGTCAGAATCTGATCTACAGAGTCTACACGCCGCTTCTGGAGCCGTTCGGAACAGTCTGACATATTTGGACGCAGTGCAATAAAGTATTTGTAATCGCTACGGAATGACAAAATGGCTGATGGTCGTTTTTTGAGAAGTTTTGTAATATAATAAACTCACCAAACCAAAATGGCGATGTGAAACACGAAAACAGAAAAAATTAGACATCCGTGTAATCAATTCGCAAGATATGCGGAACCGCATATTTTGTGAATTGATATCAAGCCAACCACATCGATATATTAAATTGTATAGTTAACAATGCTCAATATTAATAACAATTGTAACCTGATCATGTAACCTGGTGACCGAGCAGGTCATGCTTCCAGGTTAGCTGAGGCTAACAAATGCTGAAATTACTCCCGAGTTGAATATCTGCACGAATTTTGTCCGTTCAAGACATTCGAGACTATGGGAGCTGCAGGCCCCCTTACACGCAAGCTGATTCAGCGCGTAGGTAGAAGCCTTAACCTTTCGACGGGAGACTCAAAAGCATCCGAATTCATGCGTCAGAGGCTGTCGCTCGACCTTTAAAAAGAAGATGCAGCGTCTGTTCGGGGCACATTGAAGTGGGCTAACCCTAGGTTGGATAACCCGTGACCCCGTGACAAGTTCGCGCGGAGACAATTGTCCACTCCAAAGTTCTAACATAACGAAGTTGTATAAAGAAATCATCACAAATGTAATATCATTACTAATCACTTAGCAAGACATTTTCGTCCCATTCCATTAAAACATGCTTATTTTATTGACTTAGAAGGACACCTTAAATGTGGCCACCTATTATGTATACGATGCGATACCATCCGTTTTACAACTACAAATATCGACATAAAACGGAAAGGCATTCGTATTAATATCGATTTTCGTTCCCTCTCTATGCAGGTGCTGTTCAGGCAGGTTATACGACCAGGTTAACAGAGCGCACTGCGTACAAGAGCAAGGAAATTATTAAACGGGCGGTATTGACGCTGTTCAGTCAGTGTGTAAGCAAGAATCTTAACCTTTCTACGGGAGAGTCTGGACAATTCGAATTTTTGAGGCAAAGGTCGTAACTCTAATGCATTGCGTCAAATTCAACATCTGCAGAGAGGTAGTTATCTGATTGTAAAACACCCAGGTTCAACAGCACATAATCACACGTTTGCATGGAGACAACTTATCCAAGTAAAATAATTCAAAAATATGGAATGCAAATGTGACTGCTGTTAAGACATACACATATTGTTCGAATGTCGTAAATGTCACCTAAAACAATATATATATATATATATATTAAAAAAAATATACATATATATATTTATATACAATAAAGGCCGGTTGTTGGTTCCAACATTGTCGGACACGCCGGACAGTCGGGCGAGCTGTCATTCAATCGTAGTTGATTGCGTATTCGCGAAGGTTATTTTCCTTTGCATATTCCGCAAACAATGACGCGTGTTGACCGAGAGCAGTGACGCCAGTCTCAGGCGCGTCCGCGCCACCTCTAACCACAGACCGCAGAGGCAATCATCGCGTTCATTCTTGGAACGGCAACATTGCCAATGTTGTTACTACTGGGAGTCCGATCGACGCCGCTGATTGGCGCCACCCCACCCCCCCCAACTTAAGGCGACTTAAGGTAACACCAGCTCGACAACAACAACAAGAAAGAGGACGAGGAGGAGGTGGTGGATATGTCTCGTTCAATCAATTTCCAGAGAACAACACCAAAACAAACAGGTCTAGCGGAACTTTTCCCCCCAATTCGGAACTGATTTCCAGAGAAGAACACCAAAACAAACAAGTCTAGCGGAACTTTTCCCCCCCGCCCCATTCGGAACTAAGGCCGTCCGTCGTCTTGCCGTCGGGTAGCTTTTTTTTTATTGCTACATTGCTTTATTGCTATATTTATTGCTAGCGCCGTTGGACATGGCCGATTCCCCCTTATTTCCTCAACGACGCCCCTCGACTGCTCCTGCCCTCGGGAACCACGCGCGGAGGAGGGGAAGGAAAGTCTGCCAAACACTCACACAGAGAGATGTGTGCTGTATCAGTACAGTACGGCGATCGCTTGAATTCCACCGCTGGTCAGTTTGCTCTGCGGTGGAAAAACACGCGCGCATCATCTCACCGGCCAGATTCGACACACAGTTTACGTTCGATTATTATTGCATTGCATCACAGGCACTGTTCTTAGGACTGACATATTACAGCTAGTTGGCTAGTTAGTTGGTAATCGTACGTCGTTAATTTTAGCGTATTCTGTCGGCCATCCCGGACTCTATTTTCTCTCAACATTGAGAATTCTTAAGCAGGCTATATATATATCTTTTATCATCGATACCACAAACGGTCGAGGCTATATATATATATATATATATATATATATATATATACGTGTGTCTTATTTCCAGACCTTAAGGCCTGAGTCAGATCGACAGGACTGGCCAATTGGCCTACAGAATCGAAGATTGAAAGCTTTTGCTGCCTGGCGCACATGAAGCGCAAGTATTATATTTGCGCGAACTGCCACTATTGGTTGCAAAACAGTGACTAACGTGGGATTCACAAGTACATCAAACGCGTAAAGCTCCCCACTACTTTAGGGAAGTAGGAAGATATATGCACTTCGAAGTTGTGGAAACACAACTGGTCTAAGTTGAGTGTTCACATATAGTTTTTTCAATAATTGTTTTAGGGCAACGCTTGTTACAAGTAAACAAAACTCGTAACAAAAATTTGTCAGAGCAGAATAGTTAATATAGTGTATAGATAGTATTATGTAGTACTGAGACTAGCTAGACTAGAAAGGGCGCTGAACGGCAGTTTACATAACGGACAAAATGTATTACAAGAAAATATAGTACTATAAAGCATGAAAACACGTTTCGGCTATGCAATCGCTTTCGAAAACGATGCACTGTAGTATGTGTTGATACGGATTAGGGGAAACCCAAGTGTGCTTTAATCTGTGGCACTTCACGAGACAATCGAAAGTTCTAACATTAGGTCACACGAGAGTATAAGCGACGTATAGGCTAAGAGTAATATCAAGTATATTTTATGAATGGCACGCGTTTTCTTGTTATTCTGAACATAATGGCATACACATTTCTGAGCATACGTGTTAATACATGACGAGAGTTGGATCCGGGGCCGAACCGAAGTCGTCCTACGGGTGGGTGCCAGGCTAACACAAAACAACGTATCAACATCTAGTAGTGATTAACGGAGATATATATATATATATATATTTGCGGTCAGACCGAAACCAGCAGCTGGTCTTCCGGTTTGCTTAGGAGCACTATTCATTAACTACACACAGGCCAAATTTTGTCAATCGGTGGCGACGTTTATTGGTTGTGTTTAGGTTAAGAAGGTGAAGAATACGAGGTTTAACAATTTTTAAGGCACCGCAAACGGAGGAGCAACGAAATTGTTCCATCTGCATCAATTGACCAATCTACAACATATCTGCGTTAAAAACCAAAAGTGCTGGAAATGTCACAACGGCTTATGGTAATCAAGCAAAATACTGAACACAAATGGCAATCAGTCACATTTCATTCAAATATAAACGATGTATCTGTGTGAACTTCACTCGAGAAGACTTTCGACGTCAATATCTGGAGAAAACGTTCAAAAAAACGTTTGTGACATCGCCAAATTATTATCACAGAGATAGCTGATGAATTGGAAATTGGAGTCTTAACCGATGTATTATGAGTCAGAAAACTGGCAGCGAAGTTGACTTAAAAAACGTTAAATTTTCAGCAAATTCACGCTCGCCGGGTAATGCCTGAATTGAACCATCACGTGGTAGCAGAAGACGCTAGATTGCTTCAGAGAGTGGCTACAGGAGCCGAATTATGGGTATCTGGTTACGACATCGAGACCAAAGCCCAAATTTGAGGTGGCACATGTGCATTGTAGCGGACGGAAACTAGCTTGAAGGGGAAAACAGTTTGAAAGATTAAATACACTTTTTTAAAATAAATATATCAGAACTTTCGAATTGCTCCCATATATATATATATATATATATATATAATATATATATATTATATATATATATATATATATATATATATATATATAACGATGGTTATGTAGATGCAGGAGTTAAATAGTCGAACGAAACCGCAGATGTTTGCAAGTCTTGCAGGTTACACATTCTACAGTATAGAGGGACATTTGCAACAGTACTAAAAGGGCAACCTTGAGAAAAGTAATAGCAGGTAGAGATATAAAAATATATAAGCCACACTATTGCTGTCCGGTCTTACAAGTGACAGTCACTATGTCTATATCAGATACATATTTAATGGGTATAAGGACCTGCTCCGTTTGAATACAAAAATTTACGAGGAGTGTACGGAGAGCGCATTTTTTTAAATAATGTTATGTATACTTAACATGAGTCAAATAAATATTTTTTTATTAAGCAATACTAACAAACCTCTATGAACATCAAGTGAAGTACAGATGAAGATCGGTTCCACAATCCTAACCGTTTCTGGCATAGGCCTAGTACCTGGCAAAGGTAGCGATCAACACTAAGGTAGCGATCAACACTAAGTTCAATATCAATATCATTTTCTGGGAGAGTTAGATCTACGCTAATTTCTACGTATGTCAAAACATAGCAAATGTTCAATACTACGTAGTGTCATTATGCCGATTAGTACTGCGTGTAAAGGCTATTGGGCGTGATCTTAGAATTAGTGCCATCGAGCCTTTAAAGCAATTGAACTATCTTTCGTTTCTCCAGTACACACCGATGTTCTTCACTTGATGTTCATAGAGGTTGGTTAGTATTCACCGAAGACTTGCCGGTCTTCATCTCAAGAGAGTCGTCAGGTCTTGAACTATATTGCTATACATAGTCTAATTCAAGCTTTATAAATATGTATATATATATATATATATATATATATAAACATATTTATAAAGCTTGAACTATATTGCTATACATAGTCTAGTTCAAGCTTTATAAATATGTATATATATATATATATATATATATACATCTTGTCTCAGGTTCAACCAGGTAACTTCCGTCACCCAGGCGGCCCAGGCGCTCTCTGTCGGAGTGGAAGATTTACCACGCCGCATTGCGGATTAGTTGTACGAAAAAAAGATACGAATCAACGTTTTTACTATTGCGGTGCAACGCAAGGTTCAACGAACGGAGTAAACATAGGGGAAGCGCTTCGATTTGGAATCTCGGCTGACCCGCTCTACTTAGCTCTGCTGTTCCTTCGGGCCGCTTCTTTCCGTCCTACTTTGCCCCGCAGCTTCTCGTTGTGATGCTGTGCTGCTCCTCTGCCATTGTTGATGCTCCAAATTAGGCCAGTCACTCTAATCAGTATTACCCCCGTCATCATTATCGTCATCGTCATCATCAAGTTTCATCACAACGGCCACCATGAGCGAGGTGGTGTTTCGAATAGCAACAAGAGACCAAGTGCAACTATCGGCATGCTTTTTTCGTCTCAGAAACTCGTTCAAGAACTCTTCGCATAACCCTACGCACAAAATAACTTTCGCCACCAACTTTGGGTTCTGCAGGCATTGTCGTCGTCGACGCCATTACTGGTCTGTCATCTTCCAGGGGCAAGAGACATTTGCGCTTTGCCTCCCCCCCCCACGGCTTCGGAACTCACCATCGCCAACCTCGTCATTCATTCAGAGTAAGTAGTAGTACAGACATTACAGTGCTTGTACAGTAAATCAAGCACGGTACACAGCATTGCTTCCGTACGACTGACGACAATGATGATAATAATAATAATAGTAATCATAATGATTTTAATGACAAAGTCGATAATGCTGCCTTTAGTCAAGCGATTGTTTAGCTATCCATCTGTAGGTACGTTTGCCAATCTCATCCCGTGGTGCTCGTCGACCTTGTTGTTGGTAGGTCGCGCACAGTCTCTGCTGTTGCTGCTGCTGCTGCAATATTGCAATGCAAAGCAAAGTAATGTAGGCACGCGATAATTGGCCCGGCTAGACGCGTGTCATTTCACTGCTGCATAACTCCGCTATTTGGCGCTGTGCTGGTGATCACAAACTGGGAACCAAAGCAATCACGTTGGCCAGTAGGCCACCGGCTGACATACAGGCATATATATATATAGTATATATATATTATATATAATAGATAGAGAAAGAGAGACAGAAGTCACAAAAGTGCACTTTCTTGCAGGGCACGTCAATTGCTGCTTTTCGTACAACGATTGTGATTACTATTTCTACTTCGATATCATGCAACCGCTACTATTGTTGCTGATGTTGCTGTGTTTTTTTTTTCGATTTTATTGTTGATGTTTTTGTTGTTGTCGTCGTCGTCGATGTTGTTGTCGATGTGATTGTTGCTGCTGCTGCTGCAGCTGCTACCACCACCGCCATTATCACCGCGACAGATACGGGGTCGACCGCCCGGCCGAACTTAGGGAACTTTCCTATGCGTGCGAGGGGTCCGGGGGCTAGACTGACCCGAGTGTAAGTTAATGTCGGTCGTCGTCATCGATCGACCATCGATGGCTGGTCTAGCAACAACACTTCGTGGCAGCTTAACAGATCAGTCACACGACTTCATTGATGCCACCGCTGTTGTTGTCTTTGTTGTTGCTGCTGATGCTAATGCTGTTGTTGCTGCTGCTGCTAATGTTGGTTGTTGTTTCTGCTAATGTTTTTATTGTTGTTGTTGTTGTTTGTGCTGCTGCTAATGTTTTTATTGTTGTTGTTTGTTGCTGCTGCTAATGTTGTTGTTGTTGTTGTTGTTGGTGGTGGTCGTATCTCCTATGGGACCGAAACGGTAAAGCAATTTTGATCTTGTGTGATAAACTATAATATTTCATCTTAGTCCAGGATGTGCAGAGATCTACACTATGAGTAGTACAAATGCATCCAAGTCTGTACGTCACATGTATGCATGAATGTATGTGTGTGTGTGTGTGCACATATGTATCTGTATATGCATGCTTGTATGCACGCGTGCGTGTGGGTAGGAGAGGTGGTTGTGTTCTCGTTGATGTGTGTGCAGCAGGGTATGCAGGGAGATGACAAGTGCGCCACTTGACTTTGTATCAAGTGGGTGGTCGCAAATATACCGGTCGACGCGCCGACGCGACACGAACAGTAAGTTCGAACAGATCAGCGCCTCCTCCACTTAAACAACAGCAGCAGCAGCACCTCGTTGGTGGTAGTTACGAGAGTTACGAATACGACAGCTACACAGCGGAATTAGCCGATACCGATGGGTTGGTTTCCATTAGGTATCGGGTACTCTCCTACAGTCTTAGGAGAGTAATCACACGACCCCGTCAAGCTATCTGCTTATCGCTAGTGCTCACACCAATGCAATGTAATCGAGTCGAGAGACATCGTCGATACAGAGACATCTATCTACACACAGGCTGGTCCAGGCTCATCACAACTCGTACCTAATAATCCTGTGTGCTGCCCCCTCTTCTTCTGGCTTGGATTGGAGGTGGGGGTCGGTTGATTCAGAAATTCGTGATCGACGTGCACATGGAAGCTAAGAGCGGCTAACCGGCCATGTACCGGAATGCAGTGCGACCACTGTAGTTTAATCGAATGGTCACGTGGTTTTTTAATATTGAGCTGTGTAGTGCCTGTGTTCTGTACGAGGTTAACCCACCACCGCGTGCGTTCTACGCGGACCAAATAACTTCAACACATTTTTTGGCAGCATTATACCGCCGTACCTCTTACTGATTCACCTAAATTTTGTGAGAAAACAAGCTACTCTGGCCACTAGCACCGAGAAGCATAGCTCCGATCAGCCACAACGTTACGTATACTGCTGTTTCGCACGATGAGTCACCAACCAGTGAATCCAATTTTTACTTCATCCAGTAGACATTAATCAATATATTGTTATACGCGTATTTGCTAAGAACGGAGCGAATTCCAACCGCATTTACTGTAGTATTAGACGGAACACCCGTTATCACAAATTCACGAGTTTGCTGACACAGCTTACGAAAGTCATCCCCGTAAACAGGGTGACGAAGCATATGTGCGGTCAAACGTGTCAGGCCATGCCGCATGTTCTCGCTGTACGGTTTAAGCGCTGTATTTTATTAAGACAAAAGATCAAAGCAGCATTTATTATAAGCATTTTTAGCATGACACGAAATCTTAAATCAATGGGACCGATTTTGTGAGAGCGTACACCAGGTGGTTCTTGGAGATGCGTGGGGCGCTAGACAGTCTTCTAGAAAAATGTTTTCTTGATCTCGTCTAGGTTCTCCATCTGGCCTCTTCATTTGCCCATTCCTGTTTAGCTTTATGTCGTAAAAGTCCGAATCCTGTTGAGACTGAGGTTTACACCAAAGTATCGGAACGTCTTTAGTACCAAACCGCCATGTTTGAGCGATGTACCTCAAAAGGTGTTTTCTTTAAAATTCTGAAGCCACGTCTTTGAGCCGCTGATTTGTGAGTTTGTTGTCTTTGCAGCCGCGTTTCAGTGATCCGGTGCTGCTTGCAGGCCTCTTTTGACTGCTATATAGGAGGATATTTTTGTGAGATGCATTTTGATTTGCCTGAGAAGGCCGTTGGAAAGACACGTGTTTAACGACATTAGCGTTATGACGTTAGGCTAGCAAAGTAAGGATACGTTGCATGTTTACTTAAAGTGGTCCAAGTTTATATGCGGCATTTAAGTTTACGAAGACGACGTGGGGCTGGTAACTTTTTAACCATCAGAGATCAATAAAGTCCCGAGGTGCGCTAAAAGCTCCGAGCTTGTGC
>QVRM01000124.1:0-47345 GCA_003439945.1 Dermanyssus gallinae | reverse complement strand
TTTATCCTGCCTGTTTTCTTGGCGGCTCGGCCCCCAATAGTTGGAGCGAGCGGGAAGGCGATGGACGAACACACTAGGCGAAGAGGCATCCGCTGCGGACGCTGCTTGGGCATGCCAGCCGGCGTGCGGCCCGAGACTGGCCTTCTGTCGGCAGTAAGTCCTTCTTTCTTCTTCCCTGCGTTCCGCCGTCGTCGTGGTCGTCGTTCTTTGCTACTCACAAATGTCTATAGCACGATGGAGCGTGGCGGAGTCAGGCTGGTGGTGGCTTGTGACTAAATTGTCGACACCTCTCTAGCCCCCTGCCCCCCCCCCGCGCGTGGTGAGATCTGATCGGCGCCCGGCCGTGCAGGTTCTGCTTTGATAGCTCTCGGATCGGATCTGCGTACCGTTCGGTAGCGTCTTTTAAATCGTGCCCAGTCATGCGCTTATTGCACGGCATACAGAGCACGCTGCATCATCATAAAAGACACGACGGATGGGGTCGCGACAAACGAAGCCCGGCCTGTTTCGGCTGGTGGCGATTAGACACGCTTCTCCACGATCTGTGTCGACACGCTGTAAGCTTTACGTGCTCTAGATTGGCACAAGATTCATGATCGTTCCTGATGCAGGAACAGCTGCACACATGCACAGGACAGAGATGTACTCAGAGTGCTGATGGCAATGATGTCAATGATAGTGATAATGATGATGCTACTGATGGTAAGGTGAGGATGAATATGATCTCGACCTTGGCCGGGGATTTAAAGAGAGGCCGTTCCATTGCAGAGCGTTTTGTTCAGTTGACTCTCGGTTGACCTTCGTCATCGGGTTACCGCTTATAAGTTGAAAGCGAAGTGATGCTAGTAAACAATTCGAGAATCCGAATAAACGATTTTCTTTGATGAATCGCGGCAGCAATGAAAACATCGTACTATTGCTGTCGATTATTTAGTAGACGACACATGCAGACAATACGTAATTTCACCCGTGACTCAGGCGTCCTGCTGCGTTATTTTGCCAGTATATGCTTAAGGTGGTATTCCATTTATGTTGGTTACATATGTCGTACGCAAACGCGAAAAGGACGCCGATAGCGACGGTAGCGATAAGCAGCAGCGGCAATAATAACAGGTAAGTCAGTGAACGTATTTGCCGGGAAGACCTCTCGTTTTCTCACTGAAGAACGCTTTTGGCAAAGCTGCCCGCCCCAAAATCCTCAAAAACCTGCCTACCCTCCTTCCTCAACGACGAGGGTTTACGAAGAAGCGGACAACATCAAAGGCCAACCACCGAACCAACCACCACGATGCATCCTTCCAGCCGTTAAGCTTAATATGTCGTATATGGACGACCCGAACAGGCCAACGAACGATCCGTCGTACCGCCGCGCTATGTCTCGTCGTCTCTTACTGTTTTCGTTGGTCGTTGCAGGCCCGGGCGACATGGGCTGCATGCAGGGGCTTGCAAGTGATAGTGGTGGCGTTGGTGGAGGCGGTGGCAGTGGTCTACTTTCCCTACTGCTTCTGCTGCTGTAGCTGGGCGTGCTGGCGCTGCGCTGTACTCTACGAGCGAGACTGGCCGGCCGGCCGGCCAAGCCAGCCAGAGAGTCCGTTTGGCTGCTACTGCGACGATGGCGACGACGACGACAAACACTGGCCAACACGGCCTCCCTAGAGTATCGTCGTCATCCGCCGGTCGTCACTGGTCGAGCGGAATAGATGCCCCTCTTGGATAGCAGCCCAACAACTCGTCTTCGTTGGCCACCTTTCTTCTTCTTCTGCTGCTGTAGCTCCACCACCTCCACCACCACCACACCCCTTGTCTAATGGACGGACTGCAAACGCCAACCCGATTGCCCTGTGGGAAAACACACCTGAGCAACAGAAGCAGCTTAGCAACAGCCGTACCGGCGGCGGCAGCAGCAGCGGCAGGAATAGCAACAGCCGCTGTCCGCGGGCGCACAGGGCAGAAATCTCTGCTGCTGCTTCTTCCTTTTGATTTTGTTTTTCGTCCTCTTCGCTCTCGTTTTCGCCTTCTCATGCTGTGCGGCTCACGGATATGATTCCATTAAAAGTAAGCTGCCCGTCGCCAGTAGTGGACTGCCGCCGCCGCCGCCGCCCCCGTATCTGTCTATGGCTGTCTGGGGTGCGGCTCTGGGGTGGCGTCAGTCGCGCGTCTCGAAGGTCGGACAGGCTCGCAGCATAGGTACACGTACAACGAGTGCGCACGATTCGTATCGCTGTCGGTATGGTAGAAAACTCTTATAGGTAATTAGATCGACAGAAAACTCTTATAGGTAAAATCTTTGCGCATAATTAAGGAAACGCGCTGACGCGGCCAACCACCCGAACTCGTGTGCGTTTCACTGTAGCTACCGGTTATCGGAAATTGAGCATAAGAACTTACTGTTTATTCATATTAAAAAATCATGTGTGCAGGTCTCTGATGGTAGGCGTGTTATGTCTGTAGAGATAGGGCGAGAGAGAGCGAGAGAGAGAGAGCATGCGGGGCAGGCCCCTTTTAGAGCACATAGTATTAAGTCAAGTAATTAATGTAGTTTATAAATTATTTTATCGTTTTCTATACCCATTTAGCCCGGTTCGGGTTAGGCATTGCGACGTTATAGGCATGTGGTGCTACTTTATTAAGGTTATTATCGCCGTCACTGTCTTTATTGTTTTTAAAGCATAGCGTAGGTTAGCAAAGGTGCACGGTCAGGGGGTATGCGTCAGCTCAATCAATTGATAATAGTGATGATGATTATTGTTGTTATTATTATTATTATATTATTATTATTATTATTATTATTATTATTATTATTATTATTATTATTATATTATTATTATTATTATTATTATTATTATTATTATTATTATTATTACATTGTTTAAATGTTACAATTGTGAGGTGTGAACGTGTACTCCTTGTCTTCTCCTAGCTCCTAAATATCATTCCATGGAACCGACAATACAGCCGGCGTTTCCTCGGCACACTGCAAGCGACAGCAGTTGCCGTAGAAACTCGCCTTCGCGGCGATTCCCTTTGAGATCTGTAATCCGTTGGCCCAGCTATTATTATTATTTATCAATACTATGTGTTAGGACAATACAATTGTGAGGTATGAATGTGTATCCTCGTTATTTTATGGTTACCATCTAGCTATTCTCAGCCCATCGCACCTAATATCGACGCGGCATTTCCTCTGCAAACTGCCAGTGAAAGCAGCTGCCTCAGAAATTCGTCTTCGCGTATATCCCCGGTGTTTGCTCGTATTCCATTATTATTATTATTATTATTATTATTATTATTATTATTATTATTATTATTATTATATTATTATTATTATTATTATTATTATATTATTATTATAGCTTTTGTTGTTGTTGTTGCTGCTGTGGTTGTTGTTGTTCGTGTCGTTGCTGCCGCATTGATCACTGCGTTGTCGTTGTCGTCACGACCGAATGAAGGCAACCATTGATGGCTGCCCCCGACAAAGCGATCACACACTCCAGCGTTTGCATTAGTCGCTTCAGCGACGTATCGAACAGAGCGTGGTGTAGAGGAAGAGTAGAAGAAGAAAAGTGCCTCATTGATATGACAGGCGAATTAGAAAGGCTCGATCTTTTCCAAAGCGCACATGATGACGCCCGTGTTGTGGGCGTTCCGAACGGCCGTTCGGCTCGAGACAAACGTTCCGGCAAGTATGACGCCCATAACGAAGTCCTGTAAAACGTCAGCTCATCTCGTACATCCGTGGCATACCATGACGCTTGGCCATCGTCGCGTTTGTTTATTACAGAGAAAAAATGAAAGGGCACAGAGAGAAAGCACAAACGAAACGAAACAATGTGAAGATCAGGCAAAGCTCAAAATGGAGATTACTTGTGGCTGCTGTTTGCTGACACCAGTGTCATATGGTAAATTACCACCGGCCGTAGCCACAGTCACTGTCCATACATTGCGGCTCGCACGTAGGCTCTGAGTACACGGAGAAAACAGAGAGAAAGAAACGTGTTCAAGGAGGAAGACGGCAACAGGCTGACAGAAGGGAGGAACGATTCACTGACAAAAACGGAATGAGTATTACGAGTGCACAAGGAAGAAAAGGAATAGAAAGTCCGCGAACCAATAGACAAACAGAGAAAGGAGGAGAGGAATTACAGTATGGTGTAGAACATACTTAGAATCTCTGTATGGCATCTGTTGACAGATTTACTAACCCCGGTTTGTCCGAATTCACACTGATGGCAATCCACGCCTACACAGTCGTATATATATATATATATATATATATATATATATATAAACGCAAATAATATTGTACTTGATGTTGCTGTTTCACCGTTGGTTTTCTTGCGTTTGTCAGCGCTAAGGTTGGCGCTATTGTTCGTGTGGCCTCGTTATCGCTGTTGTTGTCGATAGTTCTGAACAAACACACCTTTATTATAAATTACGGGGCTACAGAAAGAGAAATGGTTGGGATCCACCTAGTAGGCTTCGCGTTGGGCTCATATCCGCAGCAACGTATCACGCGACGTGAGTTGCTGGCAGCAACGCTAAACAACCAGAAAAACAACTAGCAACAAAAAAAACAATTACTCTCATTGTTATTGTAGTAGTAGTAGTCAGTGATGTAAAACGAAAGTGTACCGCTGGAATATGGTTATATAAATAAAACCCTAATATAAAAAAAAAGTAGTAGTAGTTGTTGTTGTTGTTGTTGTAGTAGCAGTAGTAGTAGTTGTCGTTGTTGTTGTTGTCATTGTTGATGCACTGCAGCGCCGGTATTGTAGTGGTTCATCTCCTCGTTTCTACCGGGTAGAACCGACTAGATAGGCGGAGAACAGTCTAAGCAGTCGAAGAATGGAGCGAATGGCAAATCGAGTGACACTGAGCGTTTGGATGCCCTTCAAGCCAGAAGTGGCCTCGCAGACGTGGCATATCGTAGTGGATCTTCCATCCAAAGGAAATTGAGCGCCGCTTTACCATTTCATACGATTGCAAACGGGATTCGAAAGGAAGGAAGCAAGCGTGCCCGCGTAAGCGTGCGTCAATGTGGGTGCGCACACGAGACAGCGCCAAAAAAGACCCGCCACGGACGCGTTAGTACGCGGGAAGAAAGGATAGTGAAGACATTGTTTTGGTTCGAACTGAATTTCCAATCGATCTGCGTCGTCTCGAAGATTTTTCAGATGGGTCGATCTGGAACGACTTTTTCTTTGCCGTCGTCGTCGTTTCGCCTGGCAAATATATCCTGGCGGCGTCTTGGCGGGATTTCCTGCTAAGGGAACGTCATGCGTCGGATTAGCAAAGCCGTCCGACGTATACCGTAGAACGGGTGACTTTGCCTTCTACTATGACATTAAGTGTCAACCATAGTCCGGGCATACGAACACCCGTCTGACCGTGGAAGATTAAACAGCAACTACAGTGGCGAGGCTCTTTCAAGCAGAATGCAGAACTCTGTGCGTCCTTACAGTTTTTCAGAGCAGAAAGTTAAAACGGTGTACCTAATTATTTGGATGCTCAGAGAGCATTCAACGACTGATATGAAAGTCATTTTTCGATGGAAGAAAGCCTTTTATTTCTGTATTGCAAAAACATATATTCTATCCCTGTATATCTATGTGTGCATATATATAAATATATATATATATATATATATCTCGTGTGTATGTCTTTGTGTGCTCCCTCAGGGGATTGTTGCCACGGCTTTTTAGTGCCTTAGAGGTGTTAGGAGTTTTGTCTAATCGCGCAGTGAAGAAAATTCCGCTAGCCGAGTCCTTTGTCAGCAGTAAAACCTTTCCTTATATCTTCTTAGATTTCGCCTCTTTTGAAACGGAAACACTTCTTCTTTGACGAGTAGCTAGAACATATAAATAAGTTTCTACAAAAGAAATTTAATAAAATGATAGCTCGTTTTCTTTCTCCAATTTATAAGAAGTAGTAATACGTGTTATCGATCCTCTTGCCCTTCATGCACTAACATACTAAGACAACTAATAACAAAGCATGCCCAAAGTAGCATATATATATATATATATATATATATATATACTACCGTAACGGGCATTGTGTTATCACAACGTAATCACTAAACGTTTAGTTCGTGTGCGACAGAGCCATGGCGGTTGTTTAACCATCGGCTGGCTGTGGTAATGCATGGGTGACGGATTTTAGGACTGGCTCCGTTACGACTTGAAGGGAGAAAATGTGACAGAGAATAAAACTACGAGATCGAGGAGGGTCATTCGTGCGTATGTGCGGGCTCTCCTTAAAGAGAGAAACTGTAGAAAATACGAGTTCACTCGTAACAAACTGATCTTTTTGATCGGCTACGTTGCTACGAACCGAGCTTAAAGCCCTACGCTGGAAACAAACGATAAGCAGAAGCTAAGCAGGTGAGCCATACTTCATTTGGTCTAACGCGTTCCCTCTATAGCTCAGCTATCGTCATGACGGTGATGACAGGGCACCGCAATCCCGACTTTACGTGCTCTGATTTCTACCGTGGCCTGAAACAGAAATCCATGTTGGTGTGGATCTCAAATTCTCCGACTGCGAGTGTTCCAGACTGGGGTCAGATCGACGACGAAACCTTTCCCTAAATGTAGTCACATCGGACAAAGGTAGCTGAATAACTCCAAAGAGCTTGGTCTCATGTTTGTTTTTTAGGGAAGAAGTAATTTAACAAAAAAATATTTTTCGATAGCAATTGACATGTATACAATTACAAATATAAAAAACACATAGGGATATATATATATATCTATATATATATCTAGACCATTTATTTTCCGTATATTACATTATGTATGTGGGACACATATCATATATATATAGATATATAGAAGGACGTTGCTAGCAAACGCCGTTTCATCACCATCTAGAGAGAAAGTCAAGGTTCAGGGAGTGGATCTAGCCAACCTCCTCTTGTTGAATGATGTCAGAAATTCCAAATCTGGTGACACTTGGCGACTTTGCGCGTTTAGTGCGCAACGAGGCTGTGGTATTGCAACACTGCGTCCTGAGACTTCAGACGACCTCATTTCACATCGAGCGCTTTCGATGGCATTTAGTGTTCCGACATCGTTAAGACTTCAAACTTCCTAATTGGCTCCGATCAGTAATGCCAGTAGGTATATATGCCGTAATCATCAATAACAAGGGAACTTTCTACTGAGAGCCACAGAGAAGTTTACCGGTCGGTCAACACGTAAGCGAGGATTAGGGATCACAACCAACGTATATATTTGCATGAAGAAAAATCGCCGAGGTCATGGAGCATATGCGTCTATAATATCTTTGGCAGTAATGTTTGCGCTCTGAATTGTTTTCCTACGAAGTCGGGTTTCCTTGTTATGAACAAAATATAGATTGGCAGTTGTACAACACCTATATAGAGGAATAACTTGTCATCACTGTCCTAGACTATCCTGATAGACAGACTTAACCCATTTGAATATCACTCTAGATAATGCGATAATAAGTTCCTTTTCTTCCGCGCTATACAACATTGCTTCTTCACGCAATTTAGCAGTATCAATACAGATAACTTTGCTTTGCTCACTTAGGAACAATCAATGCCTCGTCATATATTGGGTACGTTCCACATGGTACTATGTTTTGGACATAGATGCGACAGATACCGAGGCCTGTGGTACTTATGTGTTGAAATTTGTATATATATATACATATATATATATATATATATATATATATATATATATATATATATGCGTGTGCTGTTGACATGTGCTCCGCATCGTATAGTGTAAACAAGTCACGGAGGATACACATCACGCCTTTCGGATGATGCTATTTCACTCACCTTCTGGCTGGTAGTGGCTGCGTGCAGCTGCAGCAGCCGTTGTAACAGCAGCAGTAGCACCATCACCATCATCAGCAACGCTGGCATATCCGAGGACGAAGCGTGGTGGCTGTCAGCTATTCGAGGGATGCGCTGGGGGCGTCGGTCGTCTTTCGTCGAAGGAGATGGGGTGGAGGGGTCGAAGCATCGGAAGATCGGCCCGGCACGGATGGCCCGGCCGGCTCACCTATTCCCGGCTAAATCACCTCCTTCGAGCGTCGAGTCAATATAGCCGCAGCAGGCGGGCGGGAAGCAACTGAGCGATGCCCCATCGACGTCTTATGAGTTTCGTTAGCGCCCTCCCGGCCCGGCTCCGACTTGCTCGGCTGAGTCCCTGAAAAGCTGCTCCATTCGCACACACAAGCAGAAGCAGCGAATCGGCCGTAGCAGCTAGTATCAGTCGAAACGGCGGAGAGAAAGAGAGATGAATTGGGCCTGGTTGGGCCACACAAGGGGTATACAGACGGAGGAAAGGACAGACGGACAGCCTGGTGGGTAGGCAAGCAGGCCTTCAGCTAGCTAGCTCTACTCAAGGCTTAACTGGCCTTAGTTTTGGTAGGTGTTGGCCCCGCTGACGTCGGTGGTGATGGGGCGGCAGTTTAATCGAAAGGCGCGACGAAGGTGACGATAGGCCAACTGAACTAGGGAACCACCAATCCTACACGCTCCCTGCCAGGGACCCTGTGCGGGTGTGTGTGTGTGGCTGTGTATAAGGGTAACATTGTCGATGGCGGTGCTGGTAGTGGTGGTGCTATTGCTCCTGCTGAAGTGTTTGTAGACACGCCTACCATAATAGGTCCAGGCAATAGGTACCGACCCGCGTACCGAGCTTTCTTGCGGTGTAGACGAGGCCCAAGGGCTAAGAAGAACGAGTGCTCGTACGACGAGACGTCGAGCGATCGGTCGTTAAATAAATCTACAACACCCCCAGAACCAGGGATCGACTAAGCCTAAAGAATTCCATAAGCTCAAGACGCAACGCGCGGCGCCGCCAATTACGAACCCTCCAATTTAGACGGAGCAGCGCAGCATCAACCAGAACGTATAGCGTTGTCGAATTCCAACACTGTCGTCTGAAGGTCGTGACAGATAGATCAGTCGGATAAACGATTCGAGGCTATGCTCGTCTCCTTGTATGTCGTGGATGTGATTTTGCAATAGATTTTAGCCTTTGGTGACTCTAAGTTGTAGGGATTTCACGCAGTGGCTTTAACTATTGCGTCTTGCCGCCATTGCGCCTCTCCTTATGTTGAACGGAGGAAGCTGGCCAATCTACAGCGGCTGTCGCAGTGTGCTACATTATGTTTGTACGCTGCAGTAGAGTTAAAACAATCTGAATAACTAAAATAATCAAATACGTGGTGTTGGCACAGGTCTAGGCGTTAGGCGAATGGACACAGGGGCCGGGCCATTTGCAATACATGCTAGACTGTCATACATTCATTCTAAGTTAAGAACTAAAGCTTATCTCGACTCAGAACGCATCACATATTGAAATCGATACTGTGCTTATTTATCGTATTGTTAAGTGGATTTATTAGCAGGATTCCCTTAAGAGGATAATTTAACCCAAACAGTCCGGTGCAGAGCTACTTATGTTTTTTGAAATGCCTCGCATTACTTTGACAAAGTATTGTTTTAAAAGACTGGCTGGTCCACACACATGGCTAGACCACACTAATCAGTTACCGTCGTTTTTGGGATAAACTCGCGCTTGATAAAGAGAAGCAATTTTGCGGCGGGCTGGTAAGATGGTAGAGGCATTTGTACTCTGTTAAAGATTAAGAACGCCGATCTATAGGCGGTGTAATTATTAATACTGTACGATACGTTCGTATCAGGACACTTTATGTCTCTCCGTGCATTGTCGCTCTTGCCCTCGTTTAATGCCTATGTAGAACGAACAGGGCAGACAGACAGAGCACGAGATAGTCCTATTCTATATCGAGAAGCATCCGCAGAGAAAGCCCTCGGCCAGGAACACGTGGGCCAACAGGGCCAAAAAGGGATGCTAATTGCGCGTAATTGGTTGAGTAACAAATGTGGTGCGCGTGACTCACTCCTTAGATCGGCTCTCAGGTTCGGCTGCGCCGTCTTTGTTAAGGTCTCCCGAGGTGACGACGGCAACGAAACAAGTGCTTTGCGCAGGCTGGACGCCTTGCTCGGGAATAATTCGCTAAGTACGTTAGTATGTATGTATGTATATATATATATATATATGCAGTTTTGCAATTGTACTTGTTAGAAGCAAAGCGTCGCCGGCGAGGGTGCGGCGATTGAGATTACAATTGATCGTGAAGCATTAATTTATACTGAGCTGGAGCAGAACATATGTGTGCGGGTTTCGTTTAATTCCAAAGATTCCCGTCTCATGTGAACTGCAGAGTGTTAAACAAAATTTTAGTTTGTATTACATTGAGGTACCTATTCCTCTTCGTACAATTTTTGGCTACGCTAAACTTTCGCTAATCGCGTGAAGTAGTGCAAAATCGTTGCCAGCACACATGTAGAAGCAAGTCGCCAGGATATTGGAGTTTACTCATAGAAAGCGCGTTTTTCGTGTTTTTTATGCGCCGCTTTATATACAGGATACGCCTTGCCTATGTACAGGGGATGCCTTATATACAGTACCCTTTTGCACGTCGTCTGAACTGCCCGTTTTTGGTTCTCTCTTTTTTGCTTTCCCTCTTGATTATTCTCTATTTGCGTTCTTCTATCGATTGAACCTGGCAGTCGTAATGTTCTTGTTTGCATCTTTTTCGGCATTTGGGTGCGAGTATTTATATGCGTGTACGGCTGTGAGCGTCTGACGTCTGGAACGGAACCGTTATTTTCTCGTTCGAATGCGAGAGTAGCCCCCCAGCTGTAGGGTACGTAGTAACATTGATGTGCCGGGGTGTTGCCGTGGCCGGCCTGGCGGCAACACCCCGTGGCGTAGCGACAATGTTTACAAGCTGCTGGGTCGAATGTAGCGATTGTCCTGTCGGCGGCCCGAGTGGTGGACATCAAATCTTGCCCAAGTGAAAAGAAAAAGAAGGAAAAAGCAAAGAAAAGCTGTCACCGCGCCACCGTCCAAGACGAAGAACGAAGACGGCTTTTGCAACCTACGCCAATCCGAAGCACCGTAGAAATCTACCATTCTACTTTACCCTAACGTCCCTGTAGCCAACCCGGCCCGGCCCGGGTTTCTCACCCCCTCCCCCGCCCCCAACCCACCGTCCGGCAGGAGGGAAGGGGTAAAAATCCGGGGCAGCCGATGTAGGCCGATGATTTACGAAGTTCCCGCGCACGCGTCAAGAGACGCGCGCCATTTTGAGGGGTTGTGTCCTCGTTGCGGGGAGACGGCCGACGAATACTGATGAGAGCAGATGACACTCGTCGTAGTAAGGTCTCGTAGTAGTTGCATGTAGTAATCGTCGTAGTAGCTACTACTAGCCCTACTGCTGAGCCCCCTCCCCCCTTTCGCCCCGGCTTCCGATTCCTCATTCCACAACATACAACGGCCCCTTTGTCCTTCTGCTGGGGTCGCTGTGACTACTGCAGCGATGGGGGCTTTCACCTCGTCGATCGCCACCTCGCTGCTACACATGCTACTACTTCTACTACTACTATTACCGCTGCCGCTGCTGCTTCTACTATTACTACTACTACTACTACGATTACTACAACCACCATTACTATTATTACTACAACTGTGCTGCTCATCTATCTCTTCTAGTGGGCTCGCTTGTCGGGCCGCTCAATTCAACTCGACCCTCCGCCCGCCAGGCCTGCTCTCAATCGGCTGCCGCATCGGCTGCCACGTTGTTTGGTGTGGTTCGTTCGACGAGTGTGGAGTTGGAGGGGAGAGGGGGGGGCACACCAGCGGGACGAGATCACGCTGAGATCACAAGTTCGCCACCGCCGCAACCGCTGCTACTGCTGACGCCGCTGCCGATTGATCTCTGACCGACTGGCTTGCCTTAGATGTAGCCTATCTATTATACCCGGTTGCCTCGAGTTGGTGGCAAGCCGTTGCAAAGCCACCCCCCCCCCCCCCCCCCCCGCTCTCTCTCTCTGTCTTTCCCTGCGTGCTTCCCAAGCGCACCAACAACCCATTCCCGGATCTTTCAGCTTCGATAGGGGGAGGAATGACACCCGGGGGCACCGGGCGCTAGCTGAAAGTCGATACCGGTTGCTGACAACAGAGTCCTACAGATACCGTATCGGCAGCAGCAGCAGCAGCAGTAGTGGTAACAGCAGCAGCAGCAGCCGGACCAGGCTGTAGGAACGCTTCCGTGCTAATACGAAACACGCCAACTGCCGTCAAACGAACAGCCGCAACCCCCAGCATAAAGAAACAAACGAAAAAGCGGGTGGAGGTGTCAAACTTTCCCCACGCTACGGATTTCGTATCTAGTTCTCTCTTTCACTTTCCACACTCCTATTTTGCCCTGCCCTTTCTTGACCTCCTTTTGCGGGTTAAACATTTTCTGCTATATAGGCTCTCTGTTTTGCACACATCTGTATGCACATCTATATCGTCTATGATATATTGGGGTTTTCAGGAGGCTGTTTCGGCCATCTCACCTAGATAAATCGAACAACGTACAGTTGCAGAAGTGTAAAGGTTTTCGTTATTTTGGGAAAATTTCTCCCCATTTGCAATCACACCCTGTCAGTAGACAATGAACTTTTGTGGATCGTCAGACAATACCTGTATGCAAAAAACTTACATTTTTAACGTAATTTGTTAGCCATTTATTAATGTGCTCAAAAGAGTGATTTTTCTCATGCTATTGAAATTTACTATTAATCTGAGCAAGTGTTTGCTTGATTTTATGGCTTTAAGTTGCCAAACTTGTTTGTTTTTTTACAGAGCATTTACAGGAAAGTACGCCAAGGTTTTTTACTTGCCCATGAAATAGCTGATACGTCTAGTTTAAAATCCTTCTTAAGGTCTCAAGTAGTTACTGTAGAAGTTTGCCGAACTTTGAAAACTCCACGTCTTTTTGCCAAGAGTAAACGCATTTTAGATTTCGGTTTTCCGTTCAGGTTGGAGTAAGCTAGGTGGAGTGTCACATGAGAGACCTGACAGCTTGCGCCAGGTCGCCATAGATAGACGTAGCGAGCGCATCTTCTCTGATGGTGGTTTGCTTGAAATTGTCAAGCTGCTAGAAGCATTTTTCACTTTTAATTGTTCGGTGTTCTTCAGAAGCTCATAGTGCACCACGCCTTTCCTATTCTCTTTTAATCGTTCCTTGTTCTACAGAAGCTTACAATGCACCACGCTTTTCCAATCTCGCCGGGCATACAGAACGGTCTTCTTAGCGTGAAGGTCTTCTGCCTGTCTGGTGGGCTCGGCGCCTCACTTCGACAATGACCGTGTGTGAGCTGCGTTGCTATGGACGTTTGTGTTTTCTCATCGCCGGTAGTCAAGAGTTTCCTCTGAAGAATGATCACGGCTCCTGTCAAGATGAAGAGCGCGGGGATGTAGGCAGTTCATCCCGTCGTTTTTGGTAACCCTATGCGCACCCATCTATATATCGACACGTTTCGCATAGTCACGGCGAACTAAGTGTAACCGAACCAGTGCATGCAATGCGTTTACCATGTGTCCAATGTTGTCCACTGTCAAATAAGCATCACAATGAATCATGATATAAACTACTTGATTCGTATACGCGGTGGATTCGTATCGACCTTTTCGTAGTCGACCTGTCGCTCCCACTACGAAGGATATCAAACCGCGTGCAATCGTGCACAGCTTTGGGCCCGTGGACAGCACAAATATTTGGCACCAAAGTAGTCGTTTTTAGTTTATCGTAGCGGCGAGAAAACACAATCACGCAAATTTCTCTCATTCGTAAGTGCAGTACTCTCAAAACTCAGACAACGCTGCGCTCTTCGCAGCGCACACGCATGTGCAGTAGATTTTAATTAACGGTATTAAATAAGTAAAAAGCGCAAACGAACGATCTTGATAGCAATACGCACTCGAGTTTACAAGGATTTGCTATCTAGAGTGAAACTCACGGTTCGACAGATCTCACTTTCCGGCTCAATTGTTAAATTCGCCGGACAAAGAATATAACGTCGAACGCCAACAGCGATCGCGCTCTTCATGTTAAACAGGAAAAGGATAAAAACAATGAGCTATTTTGCACGAGCTTCCACTCGTCTAAGCGGCGAAGCCCATGGAGGTTCTCGTCAAAGAAATAAGTGGATCGATTTAGTCCCATCTGAAGCTCTCTCCGTGCTTCTCAATTCAATCATAGCTTGTTTCGTTGTGTACTGCTCTTACAAGCGAATCGTGACTTTATGCGCTTCTGCAAAAATAGATCAATCAACGTTTTTGTGTTTTAACACCAATGACGATTGCATTCATGTGTGCATGAAAATGGAATATGTGCTATGTCGATTTTATTGAGGTGACCTGCAAAGTCAAATATCTAGTTTGCATATATATATATATATATATATATATATATATATATATATATGCGTGTGTGGACTAATGCTCTATATATACAGAGATCGCCTACTAAATGTTAACACTGTCAGGATGAGAACTACTTATAGGCAAGAAAATTACACATTTCCGTAGCACACTCTGGATGGCTTGTAGACAATCTCAGTTCTGAATATTTTTTAACAGGCGCGGCATTTTCTGCTTATTCTCCAGAACCGAGTAGAAGACACGACCTTTCAATTTGTGTTATGGTTTCGGAAACAGGAACTAGCGTGTAGCTTCTACGTCGGGTGGATAAGGGGGAGTGGCGCAACTTAGCAGAATTTGCTTTACAGTGATGGCGTTGTAAGCGGGGATAGTCTTTACCCCTTACGCGAGTCCACGACGAGGATATTCGACACAATTCTATTTGAACGCGCAAAATACAAACACGACTAAAGTCACGTAAGCAAAACACGATGCACTGTGTCGAGTGTGCATAACGTTAAATAATGGTCTTAGTTGTCACTGCGTCACACTTTCATTGTGAACGTATCTCGCAACTCGTAAACATACATACGTGTGAATGTATGTACTAATAAAGTGTAAATACATTGAATTGTAAATGCATATATACTTTTTGAACATGGTCATTTATTTATTATATACACATTCACAACGGTATGTTTCATACATTTACAAACAAAAAAAAAAATATATATATATATATATTCTTGCAATAGTCCTGAAAAGCCCACCAAGATAACAGATATTGTAAAACCCAATCCCGCTGTAGATGACTATATTATTTTGATGCCATCGAAATTTCGAAGAAGTTTGTTGGCAGAGAGTTCTATGTGAAATAGACGAGCTGTAGCATGTCGAGGCCTAAAATCGCGTTCACGAAGAACGTGACGCGTTTCATTGTATTGTACACCTTCAAGCGCGAATTGGCCGTAGACATGCGCTTCGAATAACTTTAAGCGTTTGTTGGGGATAACGCGCCGTTTAAGGTGACTGTGTATAGTTGTTATCAAAAGTTTCCGTGTCGAAATGACTATCTCAAAGATGGACCCTGTGAGGGACGTCCAAAAAACAGCTGCCAATGAAAAATATCCTTGCGAAGGCAACGAACGAGGAAAGTTCAATAATGAGTAAATACTTATTGCTAGAGGAGACATTCTACTTCGTTGCCTATGCGTATGATAGGATTTAAAATGACCGTACTATACTCGCTCGTGCCGTAAGAAACGAGGTTATAGGCCAAGAAAACGTAGTCTGGTCATAGGTAAAAAACCTGTGACTAGACAACGATTTTTTTTCTGGTGATGAGACATTAATAGTTGTATATTTCTATCTGCTTGCTTGCATGCTTCCGGAGCAGAAAGTCGTCACTTGTTGATTTGAGTCCCGCAACAAACGCAAAAGCTCTATGATTACCGTTTTACTTACCAGGAATGAGGTTTTGAGGATGGTTGGAATCAAAGAAGGCCATATGGTGACCGCTGATTGCTATGAGGCCAGGTGCCTATTAAACGTGCCTGCTGAGATTATAGGACAGCATCCCTAGGGAGGTATCTGGTGATAGTTCACCTGGACGTCGCTCTCCGTGTCCTTGAGAACGCTCTCGCTCCCACAGCTCACCAGACGCGGGACGTTCTCAAGGACACAGAACAAAATTTGCAAAGCAGCCTAATCATCTAAATTGACGCCGTGCGACTTCATCCTCTTGCGTAATGTTAAGAAAAATCTGCACCAAAAATGTCTTACAATTCGTGCAAAACATCTGCGGTGCTGTCGAAAATGATTTAGAAGCGTAAAAAATAAAATCTCAGAACTCTACGTAAAAATGTAAGCAAATGTTTAGGTTACGAAGCTGTTACAAACGCATAAGCTGCTATCCGAGTTTTTGTCCTAAAAACGCCTCATTGTTTTATGTCGTTGAAAATGCAGTGTAAGGTGGGTTCAGATAAAGGGTCGTGACAACAAAACGAGTTGAAGTTCGAGTATGCCGCCTTGGAATAACGTAGAGAGACATCTAGGGACGCGAATAGCGTCCGGAACAATTGTGCGCCTGCGCATGACGGAGAGGAGAAGTAGGCAGCTGTGTGTCGCGTCCAATTGACGCGGCAGTGCATGCGATAACAGCATGGCGTCGCAACTCAAAAATTCAGCGAATGAGAAGCTGCGAGGTATTGTCAGATCTATAAGTACGAAAAGCGTTCAATCGCCGGCTAACGGTTATCGTCGGATGGTGGCCGTAAACGAGGGAAACTGTGCCTCCGGTAAGTCAGTGACAATGCGCAGTAGAAGAAGACATATAGAGTGTCTAATGATGTGTTGGTCAGACTTGAGGAGTATGCTGGCAATGTTTTGTTAAGAAGTCACATTGAAATTACTATTTTTTTTGTTATACTGATGCTATAACAGTATTTATGTTGCATGTAGTACGACATATGCAGCTGCCTATAGCTATTATAACTGGACATCAATTACATTTACATGGCGATAAATAGGTCTTCCTGTAAAGCTTAGGGAAAGCTTAGTCGCGTCCGGTAATCAGAAGGTCATAAAGCTTGAAGTTGCAGGAATTTGTGCAAAGTTTATTCTTCGTCGGTTCTTGCACAAGCAAATATCTCCGGGCTAAGTTTCCTTCACTTGTGTTGTTTATAGATGAAACTTTATTTATACAAGGGGGCGTATGTATTGCACATAATTATCATTGGTCGGCAAATAACAACCCACAATGACCCGCCCGTATACATCGCATGATTGCTCCTACCTGAATAATTGGACTGGCATGGTGAGCAACTACCTTAGGTACCCAAAGATATTTATGAACTTTTCCAATGGCTGAATAGAGAAATGAACGACACATTTCTGAGCAGAACCTTACCACAACTGCTGAACGATGTCCCAGAAAGTACTGTCTCGAAAATGTTATTCCAACCCAATAGAGCACTAGCACACAACGACGCTGCGTTCTGCTAAACGCTACCTTACCATAGCTATCATTATATATTGCCAAAATCAGATGTAATTTAGGTAAAACACCAATTTGTTGCGTAGTTTCTCTATCGATTTTCTCTTCTATTGATAACTGATTTTCACGCAGCCACACATTTTGTGGTGATGTCTAGCTAGCCATATCGGGTTAACCAAAATAGGTCGTCAAGTGTGGCCAAACTGAGTTTAGACACGTATATATATATATATATATATATTATATATATATATATATATATATATATATATATATATATATATATATATATATATATATATATATGTATATATATATATATATATATATATATATATATATATATATATATATATATATATATATATATGTATATATATATATATATATATATATATATACGTGCCAGCCCTTGAGGAGCAAGCTAGAGAAAAGGGGGATAGGGGAGAGAAAAGGGGGCAAGAGACGCTGCTGCTGCTGACGATGATGATGCCGCTAGTAAGGCTAATGATAAAGACGCAGTCTGTTGTCGTCCCGGCAGAACGAATAGTCATCCTGGTCTGGCTGGACCCCTGCACGCCCTGAGACAGGCACGTCTCCTGTGAAGAAAGACTGATACTCTCGGGCAGAGACAAGAAGCAGTCCCTCCCGCCTGCTGCTACGGGCGGATAGAGGCGGAGTTGGGAGGTTGTGGGGTGGCTGCGGGAAAGCTGCGACATGCGGCATGACCTGGAGGATCGGAGGCGGGGGAGGGGACGATGACGTTCTTGGTCGGTCCTAGCCGACCTGGGTCTGCCATGGGTGATTGTGACGGTGGGGGTCGGGGGTATGGTGGAGGCGTCGGGGGGTCGGTGGTAGTGCCCAGACGACCAGACAACTTCTGCGTGGCCGGGTCCGCTTCGTTATTTCCGCAATCTTACGTCGTACAGTGACAGAGAGAGTCTAGTTCTTATGCAACCTTAATGGTCTTAATGACGTTAGCTCGTAGCAGTAGTAGTAGTAGAAGTAGTAGTCGACGGGACAGCGGGGGCTGAGGTATCAACTTAACAGTCTCGGCGGTCGTACACATCGTCTTCATCGTCGTCGTCCTTCTACGGCTCCCACGAAGAAGAGAAGCCTATCTTGGGCGGGCATTTGCCGTTTCGCGCGCCGCATGAAGAGGCGCCGAATAAATAAATAGACGATGGGATTAATGGCTAGGCTGAAGGGTTACGAGGAGCTTCTTCTTCGATAAGTTTAGTGGACGAAAGAAGAGGCAACCAGCTCTTAGACAGACCAGGACGCAATAGCCTGCAGACTGGCGGACAGGTGGACAGTCTGTTGACTAGACAAGGACACCATCGTTGATCGACTCAAACCTCAGCACAGCGATGTGTCACGTGGATAACGGTCAAGGCTCGGTCAAGGTCGAGGTCAAATTCTTGCTTTCATGCTTTTCGATAGAAAGCTTCCTGGTAGTCAACGTCATTAATATATATATATATATATATATATATATATACAAGTGAAGTGAACAGATTGACATTACGCTTGGCCTCGTTTGTTCTTTTAGACTACTTTACACAGTATGAAGGTCGGTAGGCTACATCAATACTTAAATGAATGAATGAATGAATGAAACACATAGCTTTATTCATGAGTACTTGCAAATACACTCGAAAGTATACAGCCTCTGTACTGCGAAGGTAGCCCATGGGCTTGAACGAAGGTCTTGTGCTCGTTGCGTCGAAAGGAAAAGAAAAATAAATTAATCAAAGGAGTAGTAATATTAATAATACTATAGAACACGTGTATAGTAATTTATTTGAATAAACAACAAACATTTTAAATAATAATTTAATGACTAGAGGAAGGTCCAGAAAGATTAAATGAAATCGTTAACAAGAGGGGACACCGATAAAATAAATAAATAAATAAAAATAAATTAAAACAACTACAAGGAATAAAATTAGATTAGCAAGCTAATAGATGTGCTGCTATAGCGAGATGTCTACCGGCAGTATGGCGAAACTGTGCTCGAAACCATCTTGTTCTATACAAATACATGAGGTACTACTACGAGTATACATGGACAATTCTTGAGAGCAGACCATTCAGAGGCAGACAGAGATCAGGTTTGATTACGTACGCTTTCATTGCCTTTAAATTTTCAACGCTATACGGTTCGAGCCGGAACCCTCATAGGCCAGATGCAACTTGCAGTTGAATTTGGAGGCTGCGTGAGTTTGTTGCTTCCTCACAGCGCGTGACTTTAATTTTTGCTAGTTACGACTGTTGAACTCGCCGCAAGTTCAAATGGATCAGACAGCGTAAGAGCAGTAACAGTAGCCACTGTGTGTTTGTCAATTGTGTGAACAAAGGCAGCAGCTATATCACCAACAAGTAAAATTGTGTTGTCGTTACATGATACGGTTCTTGATCACTGAATGCACATTTGAGAAGACGCAACTCACATGTTTTGGCGTTCATACACTCGTATGATCGACGTGACACGCATATATATATATATATATATATATATATATACATATAAATATATATATATATATATTGGATGGTGGGTTGCCGCCATGTATATAGATGCGGGGCGTGGTCAAAGATCGCTGAATAGACGCCAGTTGTAGCGGACTGACGTGTCCGGTCAGTCCATAATATGACGAAACAAAAACGGTAATGACGATTATTGACTAGCTATAGCCGCGACGCCAACAACGACACCAACAACAACAACAAGATCACCAACCACAATAATAGTGACCACGACAACAACAACAATTACAACAACTACTACTACTACTACTACAGGACTGGAGACTCGTCATCAGACTCGATACCTCGATGCCGCCGTTCAAAGCTGGCTAGCCGAGTTCGATGGCTGGGTGCCAGGCTGAAACCTGCCGCGCGATCGGCCTACACACGGAGGTGGCCTCTGGCCTCGCAAAGGAGAACAAACCGTATTCGTTACCATACCGGACGGACTAGGCTGGACAGTGGGACAGGTCAGGCTGGTGTGGCTGAATGGAGCTTCGTTATGATAACATGGGATAGTCGGCAGCGGTAGCGGCTGCCACGACGACAATAACAAATGGCTGAATTATTGGGGGAGAGAGAGAGACTTGGCCAAAGTGAGTGGCAAGACGTACTTTACGTACGTAGAAGCGGTGCTCTGACGACACGGGTGAGCGTGCTGATCGACAGCCGAATGGATTGGTCAGGCTCACGTTTCGCGCTGTGTTTTTGTCGCACCCGGTGAACTACGTTGCTGCCGGCACCCAAGCGTCGTGAGCGCATCGTCGTCGCTTATGTGGGGGTTGGATGTATATACGAACGCCACTCCCCCCCCCGCCCTCGCCACTGCATTAGCAGCCTCTCGCTCTGGTTTGTCTGGTTTTGTTGCTAACGAGTTGCTCACACTTTCATCACTTTAGCGCTCCCTTGAGTAGTTCTCCTTTTGCCCATTCCTCCATCTCTTCAGGCCTCTCTCGCTCTATATATATATACTTATATGTATATATATATATACATATATATATACATATATGTATATATATATATATATATATATATACATATATGTATATATATATATATATATATATACATATATGTATATATATATATATATATGTACATGCTCTCTCTTTTTGCTGGCTCAGGAAGAGTCCGGCCTAGCATTTAGTAGTAGTGGCTCGACTGGGATCATCTACAGTGAGAGATGGTGGGGTATGATGATTGTTGTCCGACCGAGTGGCATCGAGTGTTACGGGGGATTTTGAACTCAGCCCGGCTGCTGCGGCGGCTTCTGCTGCTGCTGTTTCTGTTGCTGTGGTCGTCATCACAGTCAGATCCGATCGAAAGCGACCTTCCGGGAGGGGCGACAGTAACAACAACACAACAACAACAACAACAAGACACCAACAACAACACCAACAACACAACAACAACAACAACAACAAATGCCGATTAGAGTCGGTGTTCACCATCATTGAGTTGGTGACGTGGAAGGATAAGGAGTGAGAGAGCGGGTGACCGGACCCACGCGACCTTCAGCTTGGCTGCGTCCGAGGACGCCTGCGACTTGTGAGAACCGGCATAATGGATGTTTTTGGCACCGTCTGTTGGCTGGTTCGTCACCATCAACAGGATCCACACATCTGTGTATGGCCTGCGCTAGATTGTGGATTGTCCTCCAGGGCAAACGTTGTTTTTGTGCGTTTTATGTTTTAAGCATCAATGGCTTGGAGCCAGTTATCTGTGAGTTTGCATCTAACGGAGTGCCGACAGAGAAATTTTAGTGTCGTATTGTTTTAGTTACAAATAAAAACGTATATATATATATATATATATATATATATATATATATATATATATATAATTAAGAATGTAATTTTTTCCCCGAAAACTTAAGCATTTGTAATGCAGTTTCGCAAATAAACCACGTTTTGAATCTGAATCGGGAAACGTTGCTCAGTTTGTATCTATATTAAATTAATTTAAAACCACAAACCGATCTCCTGCCTGCACTAAATTAGATGTTTCACGCTCTTCTGTTGTAAGAGTAGCCACTTTTGAGATCGACAAGTGTTGTACCCTATCGTACATCTACGCTACAAATGTGACTTTTTGCAGAAAACGATTCTAACAAGTCATGCTGCACTCAGCGTTGACTTGCTATACAATAACGCCATTCTTGGCGGCAAGTCGTATTAGTCGCATAACATAACTAATTGCTTACTTCACGTGAATTGACTGTAGGGACTGCGTGTACCCTTTAAATTTAATATTGTTTCCTTACGTTCTTAGTAACAAACAATGGGTGCACAAACCAGTTCGAGAGTAGTAGTCGGTATACGAGAACCCACCTAGCAAGTTAAGTTTTACCATGCTATATTGATAGTAACAATTGGATTTAACCTGCCGTCCGACGTAGAGTCCCTTCTCCGCAGAGTTACGATTTGACTTGTCTCTTCTGGACCTGTTTTTTAAGCTAAGCCAGGGACCTAAATTCTTCATTACGGAACTTTTCGGATCGTAATTGGCAGTTGCGCCCACAGAATCCTTTCCGAATATAACGACGACATTGTAGTACATTTGAGTAAATTACGTGTCTCTGCGCAACTCGTACTACCCGAAGAACTCCGAAACATATCTTTTAATGAACAACGTTTGATCGTTTTGTAGCTCTGCAGAGAAGTTGATTAACGCATTTTGTATCTTGTTGTTGCAGCATGCCAAAATCTTCCGCAGCTGGGAGGCATCGGTGTTAGCGGCAGTAGCGGCGCTAGCGGAGGCGGTATGAGTCTGAACCTGCCCGTGGAGCCGGAGTTCGCCGAACCCATCCAGAACCAGACCGTGTCTACGGGTCGCAAGGTCACCTTGTCGTGCGTCGTCGACAACCTCGGCAGCTATCGGGTACGGATGTTCGAACATTCGAGATCGTAACGTTTTTACAACAACCTGCTTCGAAATGTTTTCTTCAAAATCTAGGTTTGAATTGCTGTTCGTCGCAACGCCATTCGAAGCGTGTTCGAAGGTTTAACCATGACACGCACCTCATGCGTTAGTGCTTGTGCTCGTCGAGAACGCGCTTAGTATCTTGATACAGCTACACAGATTCTATAGTCAGAGCCAGCGGAACTACCTGAGGCAAAGTTATCATTTCCTCACGACGTTGACCGAAAAACGGCACTAAATAAAACACGTTACACTTATCCGTATGTAGAAATACGACTATCAGGATGTGTATGCTTTTTACGCACTGCGCTATCACGTTAACATAATTGCAACTTAAAACGTGCTTTATTGATTCGTTAGGTTGAAATTACTCCAACATAATTCTAGTCCCCCGCTGTTGTAAACCTAAACTCGTCTTGAACAAATAATGAATTTCATATACAAATAATGGTTAATTATATATTGGAACTTGCAACTCGTTTTTAATCTACACTTACATAATTTAATCTAAGAAAAAACTCTTTAACAATCTAATGCTTACGATGTGATTAAATTATTCTATTTCGTTTGGAAAACAGCGAAGACAGCATGGCCTCTAATGTGTGTTGCGGTGGATCATGTGGCGCTAACTTTTCATAGGGGTCGTTTATTTGCTCTTTGTGCGGAGTGAACTTGACGTTCAATACGTGACGAGGTTACACTATGACGCGATCTAACTACCAATATAAATATCTATGTAGTTTTTGCTGCTCGGTCGCGCCGTGTTTGGCTATTGGCTATTGGTCAAACGATCAAGTGCAGCAGGTATATTGATATTCGCAAAGTAAACATGCTTTCGAAGTGTTTCGTTTTACCCCCTTTTCTTTCGGATAGTTCTTGAGGTGGGCGTTCAATTCGTTTGAAGATGTCGAGCCAACCGCTGGTTCATGTCCTTCTTGCCGTCAACTTATGTTGTCGCCGTTTTATACCTACCTGCCCGCTTCCTAGCTCCCGCGCTCGCACACTCTAGCGTGTACCGATAGAAGCCTTACATGTAGTAGTAGTAGGATAGGACCTTGTCAACCTCATAATCATCATCATCATGCCCATCCTCATCTTTACGGTCGCTGTCGTTGTCATTGCGGCTGAACCTATGGTGCCGAAGCTATCGAGCATCGGTACGAATCACCCGATGACGCGACAACGTAATTTAATTCGACCTCATCATCCTCAAGTGGCGACTGCCCACCGTAGCAATGTAGCGGCGTCTTCTCTAGAGAGCCAGCCAGCCACCTCAAAGGGCGGCTTGCGGTCCTGCTCCTGCCACCAAGTCTTACTTCACTCTTGACTGAAGGATGGTGAGGTGAAGGTGAGGTAAAGCGGCAGCGTCGCTGACGGCGACGTCTACGAGACGGACGGCCGAAAGCGATTCACTTAGCGTTAGTGTAGCTTTAGTGGTTACTTGCCCGCCTGCCGGCCTTTCTGTCAATAACGGTCTCGTTGAGTGGTGGTGTCTTTGCTGTTTGTGCGGCTATCGTCATCGGGCCCGGACGGCAGTTGTGATCTTGCAAGTCCTTCCCGTATCGCAAACAGTCTACACAGCGTCTAACCTGTGGCGTCTCGTCCAGGGATGGTGGTGGAGTTAATGTGGTGACCAATATCTGATTAGGGATTGTCGATCACTCTGCGCGGACGCTGCGTATCGGCGTTGGATTGCACACTCGGGGGGGTCCTGCGCTTCGCTCTGAACCCTGCACTATAGAAAACTCGTTTTGCATGGGGAAAATAAAGGAACGTGACTACGGAGGACTTCCGAGTAAAAACGCTATTAACAGTCACACAGAAACGCACCCGTACGCATATCTAGCTAAAAGGCGTAGCTATTAAGTGTTATTCACTTTTTTTAATATTAATCGGTCGTAGATGCGCACACTCCTTTGCACGGTTGTACAGTCTCTGAATGGCTTTGTAAAAGTCACCTTCTGAAGTCATACGCGATAAGCGCATTGCGCCTTCATGAATGTCTGAAATGAAGTCAATTTGTGTTTCAACTTGGTCCTTTAATTTTCCTATTTTATTTCCTAGAACAGACAATCGTGTGCAGGTGACACACCAGTTGAAAAACAAAAGTGTTCCATAATTGGAACACATGTTTGCTCCAAAAACTGCTTTACAGTAAATGCGTTTCGAACGGGACTTGCTCGTAAACACACAAATAGCAGTCCGCAGAAGTATATATGGAAAACGTATGTATGTACTTGTATATATTCACCACTCGGCACATTGATGACGCTTGGTTCGGCAAGCAAGCCACATTCGCTAACACACGGAATGATCACAACGTTGTTGTGATCGCAGATGATGATGAGTGTTGCTATGAAGCCCATTGTGCCCAAAAACAGAGCAGAGTTAAGTTGATGAACTTGGGTGGCCCCATATAATGGCTGTGTTCGTGCAGTGGAAAAAAACGCCGCGAAAAAAAGCGGCCCGAGACGAACGTTTGAAAAACGGACTCATTCTCTTTCCGTGTGCCGGCCAGCCAGCAAGCCGGTTGTCGCGGCCACTGCTGTCGCACACCTCTCCCCTACGAGCGCCCTACCCAGGTCTCCCGAGGAACGCAAGAACGCTTGACGGAACGCTTGGAAATAGAGCGTAGAGACAGATAGACAGAGGAAGAGTAGTTAGATCTGCTTGGTCCGGCACCGGTTTCACCGGCTTACGACAGCAACGCTTCGCTACGGCGGTTGCCGTAAAGCTTCTGTTCCAGAACTGCCGCAATCTTCGTCCGGGATGAACATAGGGGGCGAGGGCACAAAAGGCGGCGGTGGCCAACCGAGAACCGAGAAGGTGGCGAAGGGCCGAAAACGAGACAGCCAGCAAACTTCATCGTCGTCGTCGGAGCCGCCGCCAGCCCGGCTGCCATCATTCAAGCGGTGAAGTTTTTGCGGTTGTCCACCATCGACTTGGAAACACACGTCTCTCCGTCCAGCACATCCATGCACTTCTACCAGCAGCCCCATGCTTGTGTGCCCTGCCGCCTGGCTAGCTGGGTAGATGATGATGATGCTTGCCAGTCTGCTCTTCTTCTGTTTGATCCTTCTGAGTCGGTCTTTCTGCCGAGCGTATTCATGCTCGTGCGCTGTTGTTGTGGTCGTTGTTGTTGTTGCTGTGCCGTTGCTGACTCGCGCCAGGCGAATTGAGATTACCCGGGGTCGAGGTCGCCCCGAGGCAGCCCCATCGCTGGTTGCACCGCTGTCGCGCCGGGCCATGGCTCTTTTCGCCGCTGTGGCATCCTAATGAGGGCATATTCTTGCCACAAAGGGAGCTTCTACAATGTACACGTCACGCTCACAGACACAGACATAGTCATATCCGGCTTTACGTCTGTCGTCGTCGTCCCCCCCCCCCCCCGCCCGTCTCGACTGTGACAATAATGGCGGACTTTGACTGATGGGGCTTGCTCTAATGATTGAACGAATTCATGAATGACGCGTAACACGACTAGCTTCAATGTAAAACAAAACAATTGTATAGATACGATCTGTGTGTCTGTGAAGAATCTAGCCATACTTGAGAAGGATTATAGAACTTGTTGTTGTCCCTATGCAATAAAGGAGCAAAATTATCTTGCTTAGGAGTGACAGCAAAATGACTAAAATGTGTTGTATTGATGCGGCTGGGCTGACATAGTTTTACATAATGTGCGCACTACTTGATCAAACAAAAGGCAAAGAAAAGCCAAACGTACCAGCGTGTTTGAAAATAATGTTGCTTCGTCTGGAAGACATTTAACGTTGGCTAGCGAAAGAATCATTTTAGTAACGGTCATTATGTCTCATTTTTGAGCTTTTACGTTTAATACCTTAATTGTCATTAAACGTATAAAATAAAAACGTTTTAAAAAGTGTGGATTTCATGAGAAAAATCAAATCAGAAGCGCAAACTTTATGAGAAAAATCAAATTGAGGGTCTCCAAATATGGTTAATGCAAGCCGTATTTCTCGCTCCAAGTCCGATTCCTGTAGAGTCCTATGTGAGACGAGGAAAGCTTGCAATACAGATCGTACACTAGTCGCTAACTCTGTTAGCATGGGCTCTGAGGAAATCCGACATTGAGAGGCCTACGGTAACCATCTCACGAATCAGATTACCATTAATTTGGGACCAAATGCGTCCTCATAAAATGCGTATTTGCCGGTATGTGTATTATAACCGTAGCGGCCAAATATTGAGATATTGCTTAACGTGGAAGCTGAAAAACGAGATATCAAGAGATCTCGAATTCTGCAAGCGTATTTAATACGACAATTTATCATTCCCCAGCCAACGCTAATTGCCTTCCAGACAAAGCAGACGTTTCTTCCGACGTGACTGGTATGTCCGGTCAACAATATCGATAGACCAACTTCTAGTAATTCCACTGTCACTCTTAAACAAGACATTTCTGCTCAAAATGCATATATATATATATATTTATGCATTTCAGTGTACATCAAACTCGCACTGCTATATATATATAGCAGTGCGAGTTAGATGTACACGCGCTAAGTAGGAAGGAAATAAAAAAAACTGTTCTGATACAGGAAAGCGTGCTTGACAATATAATACATTTTTCAATTGATGTGGACCTAACACTTAAATGGCAACAAAAATAATCGGCCCTGTAGGCTTTCTGATCGAATAGGTAATTCTCTTATATATATATATATATATATATATGTTTGTATTTATATATATATATATATATATATATATATATATATATATATATGTTTGTATTTACAAAGCGACAAACTATTTGTTGAATTTGGCGTGTTGGTTCATTCCTGAGGTCTAGTAGAAACCAAATCAACAACCCTGATTTTTCGTCGTTCGTCGTCGGACCTGCTGCTGCTTCTGGTAGTGGCGTTAGTGAGCGCAGCGAAAGCGCCGAGAAGTAGAGTGAGTGTTCGGCCGGTAGGCTGCTCAAGCGGCTCAAGCGTTGCTTGAACGAAATGCAAATCCAATTTGACAATTTGATGCTGCGTTGGCAACACTTGACTGGACTCGCCTGCCTAGACCAGGTCGCTCGTAAGACCATCATACTCCGACCACCGCAGAGAGATGAGATTTGCACACGAGATAGGGAGACAGAGAGATAGATAAATAGATATGGTCTCTGTGTGGGCTAGCTGGTGGGGTAAGCGTGTTCCTTCCTACGTTTGCGAGAGAACGAGCGCGTTACGAGTTGAGTTCAGAATTGTCTGATATAGAAGACGGCTCGTTGAGATGTTGCCAATCTTTCCTGCCCCTGCTTCCTGCACTGGAGGGCCGCAAGGCTTGCTGTAGTCGTAGTAGAGGGACGAGGCCTCCGTAATAGTATTGTTGTTTTAGTTGCCGGAGTGGAGAATAAACTACGGTAGGAAGGTAGCATTTGCTTGTTGTGGTTGTGGTTGTCTGACCGCATGATGTAGACGTATTTGGTTGTTGGCCGTTCTCAATCTGGAAAATCAGCTGAAAAAAGCCAGCTCTCGATACGTGGCTGGCTGCATTTTGACAAGGAGTGAGATATATATATATCTCACTCCTTGTCAGTGAAGAGGGCGCGCCTATATATATATATATATATATATATATAAGCGCACATTATAAGCGTCGAAAACGTGACTGTCAGAGCATTACAAAAAAAAAATATATATATATATATGTTTTTTTTTGTGATGCTCTGACAGTCACGTTTTAGACGATTATAATGTGCTGAGTTGCCTGTGGCACGATATCGTCTAAATACATCTATCGTCATTACGTTCTCGATACTCGATTTATATAGGCTTTCTTCGGCAGAAGTACGTAGCAGCAGGGCATTGAGAACTACGTTTGACAAAAACAATCAGCAAGGCCGGGGCTCGAACTTACGATTGTTTTTTGCCAATCATGGTTGCCCTGGCAACGCCCCGTGTCGAAAAATGCGTTTGCCGCCTAAGCCATTGTCGCTATACATATATATATATTTATATTTGGTTGGCCCGGTTTTGAAACTCTTCAAATTGTAAATCAAAAAGTATTTTTTCCTATTATATATACTTTAGAAAAGTGATTTTTTCTGATAAATTATTCTTTGTTGATCTGAAAGATGATAACCTGATGATGCAAGAATAGGAGCCTAGCGGGTATTTATCAGATTTCAAACGCAGAACTGAATTTCTGAAAGGATTGATAAACTTACATAGGATCACGCGTTGGGGTGATGAAAGAGGCTATTTTTCTGTGCATCAGATGAGAGCGTACTTATGTAAACTTTTCTGAAACTTGCTGTAGTTGCTGGCCGTAGAAGTCTGTAGTAATCATCTGGCTTTGTTGCGGCAATTTGTAGTTAACGACAGCTTTGGTATTCCACTTTGAAGTGGTAGAGCTAAATAACACAATTTGTTTCTACAAGGACGAATATTCTGCAGAATAACGTGAACAAAACGCTAGGAAATTCAGCATTACCATATATACTGTATTACATTAAACTATTCTGCCGTCGTAAGTTTTTAGCGGGCGAAACGCATACTATTTCGGGACAACTCAATATATGTTTATATATAAAGAAAACTATTGTAACTCTAAAACAGTGTTTCGAGGTTTAACTTACAAGCCAGGTTATGGCACTAGCTGTTTTTATTAGTTGCTCTTTTTTATTTATTAAAAGCGCCACCCTGGACATTTCATCTCGACAACTTCGGGCGGAATCTGAATGCGTATATGTGCAGAATGGACAATAACTAGATAGTTTATTTGATGAACAGAACCCACAAACGCTTTCGTTCCGTTGTCCAGGTTGAACCAGCTGATGAGGAGTCATAGAGCTGTTTGCGCCGCGTCCGCGAAAAGTCATTTCATGAAGTTCATCTAGAACAATTTGCTTCTCAGCAATCCTTTAACGTTTCTTTTGGCGGAAGCTATCACCATTGTTGTGGAGTGCGATTGCAAGCCAGTGTGTGTGTGCATTGTCGTCGTTCTTGATGAGTGCCTCTAGTTGCACTTATAGAGTCGGGTAGAGACCGAATGACCTAATGGGAATTCCTTTTCCGTTGAGAAGTCGGGAGGTTTACGGCCGCTGAAGACGACACGCTATGGAGAATTGCTATTCACGCACAATTCGATGCTGGACTTTTTCTCTCTGGGAAAGTGAGAGAGAGGAAGCGATACAAGCAGCGGCTAAGAAGCATGCCCACCCACGTCGTCTACCTGCCACACAGCCACGGGAAACAGAGTGTGCTGTCTCTCGGCCGACGCCATAGAGCAACAAAGGACTTGTCCGCGTGCGGGCAACCCTGGCCATGGCATTACACGTCTATTGCTGGCTGTTCTGTAATGTCGACTCGCGCTTCCGTCGCTATCTCTCGAAAAGCTCGAAGGCTCTGTCGCGGTGTGAGACGCATCTTACCGACGCAACACGGCTAGGAGAAATAGAGACATTCCACGGCTTGCTTTTCGACGGAGATCAAGTACGCCGACTTGCGGTGGAAGAGAATGCCAGATGGAGGTCATGGCACCTGCGCGAGTGCCGTCGGGCTGACTTTTGTCGGGCCGTTTCACTTTGCGATCGCGCGGTATCCGCGACAGAACATTTTGGCTACAACAAACGCTGGCCAAATTCGCCGAGGTCGTCGTCGTTGGGTCTCTGCCACCATCGCGTCCTCTTGCTCCTCGGCGGCCGCCATCGCGGAAAATGAACGATACCGTCTAAAAATCGTCTGCGTGCGTTACGCGCTGGTCTGTAAAGGGGTTGTGGTGTCAGCTGTGTCAGAAATACCGCTGTGTTATAGTCTCGAAAACGCCATGTCATGACACTGCCTCGCCGACTCACGGATGCGCTTCTATCGTTTTCTCTCGTATTCTCGTTCCCGCTCGCTCCCTGGCTAGCTCATTCTCCATCTCATTTTTCTATCGGTTCACCGATGACCGCAGCAGCCTTTCAAAACGCCGCAGGGAACAACCTCCTCGTTCAGCAGAGGAGTTCGTACATCCACAACGCTTGTTCCTTTGCTGCGTGCTGCTCATGTTGTCTCCAAAACTTCGTTTTTTCGGCCGTTCGAGTTTCTCGGATTTCGGCTCTGCTCTGTACTCTGTCTCGTCCCCCTAACGCTGCGTGTGTTGGGCTATGCCGAGGCTGACGTAAATGATGCTCGGTAATGTTTCACTTAATTTGCACCAGGCTTTTTGCTGCCTCCACCTGCTGTTGTCGTCGTCGTCGTCATCCTTACCGTCTGTATTGTTTCATCCGGTAGGAAAATCGTCTATCCCCCGAGGGAACAAGAAAGACATCATGCTACGGGAGATGACAGAGAGGAGGGCGGAGAAGATGGCACTGAAAAGAAGCGTGCAGAAAGGAAGCGAGAGTTAAAAAAAAGTGGCGAAAAGACGAAAAGTAACAAAATGAGAAGCTGCAATGCTACTAGACAATGCTACTGACAGCATCTGTACCTCGTTTCATCATCGCCAACAATGAACACAGATGTCTGTTTTTATATATTTATATGAATGTGCTCGTATATATATATATATATATATATATGTGTTGCTCACGTTTTTTTGGCGACATTCACTGTCTGCTGCAATCACTGTCTGTCAATGACGCCTAAATATCATACGTCGAGGCTAATTTGTAACGCTTGTAACTCGTCTGTTGGTCGCTTGCTTCTATGCTCGCTCAGAAGCGTTGACTACTGCTCAGGCCGGTTGGCTGGCTGATCGAACGGCCGAATGTGCGCGTCTGTGGAATGTCCGTCCGTCCGTCTGTCTGTCTCTCTCTCTGAATGTCTGTTTGTTTATCTGTCTGCTGGTCTGGATGGCCCGAGGGCCGCCGGCAGCCTCCGGAATACTGCTTGCGCCCTCGCAACCTTTGGCCTTTGGCTATTCGCCGACGAGGCGCGTACGGGATTTTCCGCTCGGCCAGTGATCATGATAGTTAGTGGTGGATAGCTAGCGGTGGCGGTCAGTATACGGCCTTCCGCCTCGGCCGCTTGCCGGCCACCTCATGCAGGCCCCGCCGTCAATGCGTCGGCGGCGGCTGCATGACAAAATAGCTAGACAAATCTTTCTGTGCTGCGCGATGGTGCTACGCATGTAGACTATCATCAGCGTTGGTGGCCGATGATTCTGACGATTGACGACAGCCGGCAACGGCGGCGACGACAGGGAACACAGCCAAGCCAGGAATCTGCGCAGTGAGACGCAGAGGTATATCGACATTACGACACAGTCGATGGCGCGAGAGGAGCCTGTCTGTCAAGTAACATCACCACTTGAGCTATACGTGCGATACACCGAGCAAGATGGCTTAGTGGCAAAGCCTTTGCCTTGCATTCGGGCGGACTGGGTTCGAGACCCAGACCGGCCACTCTAAAATTGGTTTGCAAGGTAAAAGCCGGAGTGGATTAAAATTAGCCATGACATGAAAAACCGTACACGGGCAATGGCCTTACGGAAAATTCTTAAAACAAAAAAACCAAAAACCTGGCGACGGCGGCGCACGATGACGATGGCCCTATCATCCATCGTTACGGCCACCAGCTGATCGTAGCATGGCCAAGCTGGCCATCGCTGAGCCACGTTCTACGGCCGACGGACGACATGGCGACGCTCAGTGGAACGGGTTGGGAGTCCCTGAATGCCGGGAAAGAAAGCATGCACATTTACGCCCGGTAGGACGGCACCATCGGTATCTTGTTTTATTTCTTCGTCACCGGTAATGTGTTCTTCTTCTTCTTCTCCCTCCGGTTTCATTTTTCCCTATCTTCAGTTTCTCCTTTTCTTGTATTTTCTTCCCCTCTTCTTTCTTTCGTGTTCGCATCATACGTATAATGCGCGTGTACGCCAGCTCCCGTGCACAAGCACCCGTGCACACAATGGGATCACTTTTGTCATAGATTCTCGGCATAGTAAACGTAGACAAGGTGGAGGGCGACGAACGAAGGGGACGGGGTTGGCGGCCCGTCCCTGCCGCTGTTTGTGTCCCACTTCCACGAGCGCTAGGAGGTCGCCATAGAAAATGAAAATTAATGAACGCGCTCTTGGCCGATGTCCGTTCGAACGCATGCTAACCGTTGCGCACTCATACCTATCGCGTTCACATATATGCGTTGCGTGCATCCGCAAAGAGATAAACACACATAAAAAAAACACAACCACACAATAGTTAGAACAACGCGGCTAGCCATCGTCCCGCGTAGGTAGCACCACTATAATAGCCGCTACGCACAGAGATAATAAATAATACATTAGCGTGTGCATTGTCTTAATCATGTTCTCCTTGGGAATGACAATAACAGCCGAGCAGCAGCAGCAGCAACAACGTAATAACAGCAATAATAACAACAACAACAACAACAGAGCAGCAACAACAACAACAACAACATACCCCACACGGACATAACACGAACGAAAGTGAACGTCTTTAGTGCAGCAAGAGCAGAGCGCGCTGCCATTGTTGTCACAGCTGCCAGGTCAGCAGACAGTAAAGCAGAACCCCTTTGTGGAGTTCGTTTGCGAACACATTCGCTTCCCGCTCCTTCTTTCTGTACCGCCCGCTCGATACACGTCTATGGCTTGGCCACTGCGATGGTGGAAAACAATTTGCTGCCCCTTTGCAGCCGGGATCACTTCATATTTCATTTTGCTTCATTGCTGCTGAGCCATTGAGCCAATGAAAAAATGTGACTAAAAAACGACGAACATCTGATGTCGTCGTGGTGCTTACTTAGCTCACTGAAAGGCGCAGCCTAGTGAACCTTGCCATACAAAACAAACGACTGTTTTGTTCGTAATACACTAATGTATGACTCTGAGGAGCCTACTTCGAGCAAATCCAGCAAATGACATAATTATCTAGCAAATAATAATTGCTGTTGGGGTTTTAGTTTATAGTTGTCTTACGATATTATCTCGATATATATATTTACCCTATTACATTTTGGGTCATATTTCGTTATAAATGGTGTGATGCAAGGTGAGAAGCAAAACCCCTTTAGTAACATGCTATTTTTGCAGTTTTTAAGTCTCGACCGAAAGTTTCTTATTGCAACGTAGTTTTCTTAGAATTATTACAGGAATACACGGAAGACATTTCCTTCCGCGCAGGCAGATCGCGCACGCTCACATGCAATAGCAATGATTGACTTTCTGGTTCGGGTAACTTTTCTGCAAACTGCTTGATATTAAGTCGCCAAACGGGACTCCCCTAAACTGTCGTTATTGATCGCAGTAACTATTTTTGTTAGCTGCGCACTTCTTTGCCGGCCCGTTTTCAAACGCGACCTCCCACCAGGTTCGAGCGTGTTCGAGCACATTTCTCGCCTCTTTTGCCCTCTATCAAAAACATTCATGATGTCAGTACGCGCGCACATACGTACATAAAAGGTTGTGGTTACATGTTATAGTCACACACTAAGCCGCTGTTCGCCATTGCTCAGTTCCCATTGCAAGATCTGGCTAATTGTCTGCCAGTCGACCTGCGACAGTCTTGCCGCAGCATTGCCATATAGAATTAGGAAGAGCCCACAATACGACACGCAGATCAGCAAGATTCGTTGCTTAACGCTGCTACAGTTTGCGACGTATGTGCATGTCATGATGCTGCTGCTGCCGCCGGTACTGCTGGTGCTAGGTCAGCAGGGCCATCGTTCGTCGGCCATCTTGTTTCGCGGAGGTAAGAACGTCACGCCGATTTTGTGTGCAGTTTCCGCTGTCGCTCTTCGCAACGACGCCTTGAACCCGTCCTCGCTGAGAGGCTGCTGAGCGTGGAGGGAGTAGAGGAGAAGAAGAAAAAGAAGAAGGCGGCATATAGACAGACGAGCCGTGTACCGTGCTGCCCGGGGGCGAGATCGGCTCCCCTGAGACGTATTTGGCACAATTATGGCTACGGGCAAACTGGCGAACGGGGGCTAGTTTTCCTTCTACTCCTTCTGCTGCCGTTGCTGCTGCTGCTGTTGTTGTATCCAACTTACTTTGTCCAGTCTTTGGGTCATCTAGCAGTGTGTATGAGACGATCGAATCCGAGCAGTGCGCACAGTTTTCTGACACCACCGGAACATCACTCCCCCGATCGTCGGAAGGGGGCAGCGGCGTATCAAAAAAAGAAAACAGCGTCAATTGCTATTGCTAGCTATTATATGTGTGTCGGCGCTATCACCGGCACTGGCGCTGCCGTGTCTGCCGGAATGTATCTGCTGTCCGCTTCGTGTCGAAGGCTTCTCGAGACTGGAGACGCGCTCTGCTGGCCGGACCGGACCCCTCGGGGGACTCGGTTGCGACCAAGGGTGCATTAAGCTCCGTGGGAGGCCGGCGTGGCCTGGCGACGTATACGGACGCAGATTCGTCGGCACGACGGAATAGAGACGGCCTGGACACGGCTGGCCGCAATGGCAGCTCGAAGCGGACCTCAGCTGAGCTCTCTCTACACGGCGTTGGTCGCCGCCGTATGACGACGGTGGCGTAGGAGAGAGAGGTGTAGTGTAGGCAAGCAGGAGACGTGCAGGAGGTTCGGTGCGAATATATATCCTAAACACCGAGAGGAGAGATCTATATATAAATAGAGGGAGAGAGAGAGCGCGAGAGAGGAGACAACGAGGATCTGTTATGATCAGGGCTGGGCGTGATGAAATGGCCAATCTGCGACGTCCGCCACACTATGGTCAGCCCATTAGCTCGAGTGGACGGGCTTCTGCCCCGCAAGTGCCGAAACAATCCGCTGCCCTGAGGAAGAGTCCGGCCGGCAACGCAGGCGACGTCTGTGCCGTTGTTGGCTAAGCATGGCGACGCCACCAACCTGGTGGAAGATGCTCACTGACAACATTAACAACAACGACAACAACAACGGCAGCGACAGCAGCAACACCAAAAGGGATCAGATATAACGATCTTTCGCAACCATTCGCTATCAGGTCATCGTCGTCGCTGTTGTTGAGATTACGATGCCTAGACGCGTGTGCGGTTTTCAGGGGGTAACTACATCCCTTTCAAACGGGGCAAGGACCACCATGCTTAGAGGCGACAACAGACGACGACGATGATGATGGTGCCCACTTGAATGAAGCGGCGAATCGATGAAAGGGAAACTATGATGAACTTGCATTTGTGGAGCCTACGCACATACTTTACGAATCTCCCTAAAGTTCAAACTAAGGTTTGTGCGCAATACGCAGGAAGAGTTACCGCTCGGCCAAAGTTCACGTGAGCCCGGCTAAGCGCTAGATTGTTAATTGACAAAACGTTCCAGCTGAAAATACGACTGATAACTTGACTGCTTTTATCCCATGTTCGTATGGGCTCGAAATTGCTTCGTCTGCAGTGATATACCGTGAGTGAGTAAATAAACGCCACAATCTCAGGATTTGAGTTACCAATATAAATGCGATCAAAGATTTGTGACGATGTCACATAATGCCTATGATGAGAATGGGTGGCATGACAGAATGGTTAGAATGAAAGGCCGAACTTTATTCAGCTAGTCAAACGTTTGATCGCTGATTTACTATGCAATGTTTAGGCATACGTGAATAAATGCGATCCGCGCGGGGGCATAAACAATAAAGCACCGTGAACCGAACAAAAACCGAAGAAATCAGCAGTTTCGCGACGGCAAACATTCGCGACGTGGAAACAAGACTATGCAGTAAAGCGTAGCGGAATGATTGCCAAAACGACTGCCTTTTGAAAGACACAACCTGATCGGTTCCGGTAATCCTGTTTTAAGACTTCAATTCGGAGGACTTGCCCGATGCCTCTTAGCCGCCACAAAACAACTTGAGGTAATGGTGGCTTTCGAAGGCAAGCGCCGCATCGAAATTCAGCTGACTCAAGGCTCATATCGCGTTAGACTTGGTGGTCATGCGATATACAGTAAATAAGGAATGCTTTACTATGATGATTATTTAGGTAACAATCACTAATAATATCTACAAAACGAGAAACCATCGTAAAACCAATGTAAAAATTATCAACTTATGGTCTGATAACTGAACGTTTTCTTCTCGTCCGCAATTCGGGTATAGGCAGAGCTGCGAGTGTTATGGCTACGCGTGAAGCAAGATATCACTAAATATTTTTGTAAAGTGTTTTCTATTTGTCGACTGTGTTTACTCAAATCTATACGATTTGTCAACTGTAATAATGCTAGCCTGATAATCTTTGAGGTAATGGCTTCGTTACTTCCCCCGAAAGTTTGGTCTTGTTCTTAGTCAGATAGAATATTTGCTCAGTTGTGTTGCTGCAGGGAGCTTTCATCGATGATCACTGAGGAACGTAAAATGCTGTTTAAAATGAAGTTCAGATGAATTACGACACAATGAATTGTGCAGTGTCTGCTAGCCTGATCAGTCAGACACTAACCGGCGGTACGTTCGTCGCCTTCGAACTTTGCTTTCTCTTTTGTGTTTAGGTCGCTTGGCTCTATGTGGAAAAATACACTCTGTTGACACTGTCTAAGACGGTCATCACGCACAACAATCGCTTTAAGGTGACTCATAATGGGCACCGTACGTGGAACCTCGTCATTACCGATGTCCAAGAGAAGGATAAAGGAGCGTACATGTGCCAGATAAACACCTCGCCCATGAAGTACCAGGTCGGCTATCTTGATGTCGTTGGTAAGTGACTGTACGAGTATTTACATACGCCTTACGGTTGTATTCGCGTGTATGCATCTAAAACAGACAGACAAAAAGTAAGCATTTGCGTTTGGGTGTTTTGCATCTCTTATTTGCAAATCATTCATATACGTTATTGATGCAGCCATTGCTTATTGTTTCTGTCAATAATACAATGCGGAGTGCTGAAGTTATAAATGACCATGTAAACGACTATAAGGCTTTATATATATATATATATATATATATATTCACATTTTTTGGTATATTGTTTGTATGCATAGTTCATTCACAGATACCCTCTTGAATCTAATCTGGCACCAAGATTCACTGGGATTCATTGTTATTAATTCTAGTCCTGCTTAGACAAAGACATGTCTAAGGAGGAACACCAGAAACAGTGTTCATGGCAACAGTTTCCGGAAACTAGCTGATACAAAAAAAGCTTCAAAGTTTGTTGCTCACTTACTTAGGTGGTGCTACAACCACTTGCTATGCAGCCTAAGATTGTCGTTGCTTCGATCCTGCATTGGGGGGTCTGCTCATTGTAGCGTACAGCCTACGAGCTTTGAATTGCGCGCCAGTGTTTTATTGCCATCAGCCAGTAAGTAGTGGTTAAAATATGAGCACATTTTATACATTTACATTACAGTTGTAGTCAAGTTCTATGCTGACTTGATCTAATACATGTGCACTTAAAACGTTTTCCCTACCCTAAACCTCGTTTAGTGCCTCCATCGATCAAGGAAGATGAGACCAGCTCGGACACCGAAGTAAAAGAAGGTGGCGATATCTCGCTCTTTTGTGCAGCCAGAGGCATGCCTGAGCCCAGTATTCAATGGCGCCGCGAAGACGACCAGGACATCCAGCTCGACCAGTACAAAAGTCAGTATCAATATCTTCGACTAACAGCATGATCATTCCTATTTGCATCGTAATCGTAAACACGTATTTAACTCATATCCAGTTGTACTAAGAGTTCTCGCTCTAAAAAAACTGGTTAGGAAGAGCAGATACACAAACCAGATCTTTAGGCAGCCTCAGTGGCAGTACTATGTGCGTTAAGAATTTATGACATTATTTCCCAATATTACACCTCAGCAGTATATATATATATATATATATATATAGGCAACGCCTTTGCAGCAGTATTACGTGAGACATAAATAAATAAATACAAGCTCTAGCACTCCCCGGCTAACCCTACACGTCCATGGGCAGTGTAGCCTTATTCGGTAGTAAAGAAGACAAAACAACCACAGCATCAGCAGCAGCAACAATAACAACGACAAGACAACAGCAATAACAACAATAGCATCGAGGTGGGCAGCCACGCATATAATGACCGACTGGCCGCGCGGCAGTAGAAGACGTGTTCCGGCCGCCACAGATACATCGTAGGCGTCACTCATTGGGAGGACACAGCCAGTTTCTTCTTCCTGGCGTCTTACACCCGCCACTTGTTGTTTTCTGCTGCTCTCGTGTGCCTTCACTCTCTGTATCCCGTATATCTCTTTCCGTATTCCCTTGTGCATGACATCGTACACAGCGCCGACTTGGTCTGTGTTCTACGGTCGATCGGGGGATCTCGAGATCCGCTATCCCATAGAAGAACACGTGCCCCCCCTCTCTCTCTCTCTGTCTGTCTCTCTCTCGCTTGTGTTGCCTTTCGCCTCTGTGACCCCTCGATCTCATTCTCTATCTGCATTTCTCTCTCTGATGCGCTACGTCTTTCTCTATCTCTCATGCTCGTTCACCGCGTCACTTGCCTTGGCAGTAGATGGGTACCTAATTGTGTCGACGTCACTAGTCAAGCCTGCGGGGGGCGCGGAGTTGTCACCGTCCGTTTTTTTCTTTGTTCTTCGTTGTTGCTCCTTTGACTCCGTCTTTTTTCTGTTTTCTTTCCCTCTCCATCTGTCCCTTTCTCTTCTGTCTCAGTGTTCCTTACGTCACCTACGTGTTCTACTGGTGTTGTTGTTGTCGTTGCCATTGTTATTACTGCTGTTGCTAGCAAGCGGATCTACTATCTATCCAACTGTGACGGCAACGACGGACAATAGCCACAATCGTGACCAGCAACAGCTTAAATAATAAAAACCTTTCCATCGTCTTCTAAAAGCTGCCTCTGTATTTGTACTCACTGCTTCTAGCTGACGATTTACTTAAAGTACACCCGGTTATATATATATATATATATATATATATTTACATACACACACACTTATGTTTATTTGTGCCATTTTACTGTTCACTGGCGACCATACTCTAAGGCAAATGATAAAATTGCCATATATGGTCATACATAAATTAGTTATATATATATATATATATATATATATATATATTGCTAACAAGAAGTGAATAAGAACCTATCAATGATATTTGTCGTTTACCTTCTAGAGCACGCGCAATGACGACAGAGGATTTTCATAGATTAATTTACGCATGCGACAAGCTACATTATACTCGTAATTTATAAATTAGAAATGTTGTACTCAAAGCCTGCAACTTCAGTACAATCTTTTCTGGTTTCAGTCCCTTCTGTGGCGGGAATTATAGCAGCTTTGACCAGTTATTGCTGCATTTGATCTAACAACCGTTTTTTGCTTGTCTTAACTTGTGAATATATTGCGTTCCAGCGAGCGTCGTCAAAGGTCCATGGCTGAACATCAGCAAGGTGTCCCGTCTACATATGGCGCCGTACCTTTGCATTGCTTCTAACAATGTACCGCCATCGGTCAGCAAGCGTATCAAACTCGACGTCCAGTGTACGTTTATTAACGGATGGCTGGCCAGCCCACGTATATACCGTATTAAGTGTTGTCACAATAGTATTATTATTATTGGTGTTGTTGTTGTTTAAACGTTATAATTGTGAGGTGTGAACGTGTACTTCTTGTCTTCTTCTATAATAGTAATAATAATAAACTCATGATAGAAACGCTCAATAGCTATTAGGATGAAAAAAAAATATATCTATTTATGTCTTGCTCGAAGTGTTTACGGCGATACTTCACGTCGCGGTTGTTGTTTCTGCTGTGCATGTGAAGTGCTAGTTTGATTGTAAGGAATTTGGGTGCATTCGCTTCTATGTGTATCTCTAACGACTGTATTTGTATGGCTCAATATCTGGCGTTGTGTTGTTATCCAGTTGCTCCAATGGTGTGGATCACTGATCAACTTCTGGGCCAGAGTGTTGGGTCATCAGTGCGCTTGGCATGCAATCTCGAAAGTCACCCACGAGGAAAAGTCTATTGGACCCGCAACGGCGAGATTTTGCAAAACGACTCGCCAGGCGGTAGATTCATCGAAGAGGTCCACCCGTTAGGAGCTTATAAGCACGTCATGACCCTTGAGGTAGGCAAGCGCACTGTTTACATTAAGGGATACTCATGACTAAACACACACACATATATATATATATAGAACGAGCAAGAGAGGCAAACTGTTTTACTGTATAATGTTGCACTAGTTTGCTATTTAATTTACTGTAAGGCACTTAGTTAACACAAGTAGACATCCGTGTCCAAGACTTACAAATAAATACAAATATGGCTTACCCAAATGAAGAGTGGACACACCTGGCAATGTGCAATTGAATTCTAAATTGAATTCTACAGTACGGGTAATTAATAATAGTAATTACCTACCGCCGAAATGATGGGACCAGTGTTGAACAATAACGGCGAGTTCTGTAAAGTTATACTAAAGGTATACCTTTGTCGTACCCTGTACTCACTTTGTATTGGGATAAACTTCACAATTTTTAGCCTAGCACGCTCACAGAGCCTTTCACACTTGTACTTTTATACCACAATTTTTACTATTCTCATCTTAATCACACAGGTGTCTACGTACTACAGTGTTTCGTTTCTTTGGTGCTTTCTAGACGTTAAAAAGACACGTTAGCTGTTGTTTAGCGATGTAACCCCGGGGATGCCCCTCTTTAGCTCGGTCTACATCGTTAAGTCATCACTGTCATATTATTTCTATATAATATGATTTTATTATTACCTGCCATATATACAAACCAGAGGTCTAGGCTTATATTGGCTCACTCTAAACAGCTTCTCGTAATAAAATACGTCGCTGCATGTATGCGCCTCGAAATAATGTTGAGCGTTAGTCGATGACTCAGAAAGCGCATAAACAGCATGTTGTACCTTTCCCACCAAAGAAGAAGTATTTGTCTGCCCAGAAGGCTTCTTTTGATAACAGAAAATTTAAGCTTTAAGAAGGAAGAATCAAATTTGCTAACGTTTGGTCATATTAATTAGTACGCATAACTTTAGATCATTGACAAATGCTTCACAAGAAACGTCTCTGAGTCACTCACAATAACTTTGAAGTATAGCACTATTTCGCATAGTTTTGCCGAGCTTACTTTAGGAGTGTGTTACATTCGGTTACTAGCTAGCGATTTTCAATTTCTCTCTCTCTCTTTTCCCCTTCCAAAAGGTACGCAACTTAACGCCAGATGACTTTGGCGAGTACCACTGCGTCGCCAAAAACCAGCTCGGCGAGACCGAAGGAACTATCAAGGTGTACGGTAAGTGATGTGTTCGTCTTTCTGCCGGCCTGTTTGCATGCGTGCCTTCATGCGTGTTTCGCTAGCACCCACTGTGTCATACTTCCACAGTCGTGTCGAACTTGACGCCATCTATCCGAGGATCAGTAGCCAACACTAGTAGATTCAGCATCCGACTGTGTGAGATATCTCAGTTCTTTAATCGATCTCGTAACACTTCGAGCGTGACGCCGTTAACGACGTGCGGCCGATTGGGCCGTTTGCGGTTGCCTTCCAAATAAGCGTATCTGACAGTTGGTGCCCTCTGCCGAAATGGCGTGATTCCCCATTTCTAGATGCCTGCTTCTAAAGCCCAAGTCTGCTAGGTGGTCGCAATTTGATTAAGTTTCAGCGTCGAAAAGCAGCTTATAGTCGTTGGCGCATCATCACCTGCAGTGTAGGCCTATGGATGCTTCTTACCCCTCGAATTTCCGCTTAATGCGTAGAACTGCATGTACGAGTACGTATAGGCGATGTGTGTGTGTGTGTTCCCTTCCTGATGATCCGTCCGGGATGGGCAGAGTTGTTTCTAGCAATATCTAGGATTGTGGCCTCCGTCCTCGTGTGCGTTTCGTGTGTCACTCGCTTGTTTCGCAGCTGTATCGTTTTGGCTATCGTAGTCGGGCTCAGTGATGGGAGCGTCCCTAGAGGCGCTGCCCTAGCTTTTCCTCACTCCACCCGCTGTCATTGGCGTGTTGTAGCTAGCGAGACGCATCTTTTGTGCTGCGAACACAACCCCTCTACGACGCCGGCCCTTCTGTCGGCACGCGCCGGCCCGTCAATCCGGATCTGCCAGATTTGAAAGTTTCTCTGCGCTTTTTTAACGTCGTGTCCGCCAGTTGTCTGCAGGGGCGGCTGCTGCAACGTACGTTCAAGTGACGCGCCATTTTTTCTTTGTTCTTTTATATATATATATATATATATATATATGTGTATATATATATATATATATATATATGTATATATATATACATACATACATATCTACATACGTAGATACGCATACATCGGAGACATTTTTGAGCATCGCCTTGCGTGAGCTGCACGTGCTTGCCTTTGGCTGCGCGACGAAACCCCCGTGTTCCCCTTATGTACCCGTCCCACGTGCTACGCCCCCGTTGTGTCGGATCAGTCAGATCGAAAGCGAAAGTACGCTTCAGCCTGTCCTGCTGTCAGCTGTCACGCCGGAGGTGTCGAGGCCGGCGGCGACAGCAGCAACGTACCAGTGGTGACACGGGACTGGATCTTGACGATAAATGTTGCAGAGGTTCCCGCGTTGAGGACCACGACAACCCGGAGGCCGGAACCGCCGCGCGAGACCCGTCCTGCAAAGACAAAATCCAAAAGCAAGACAACCCCAAAAGGTAACAACAACAACAGCAACAACCCGCCGCTACTACTGCTTTCATCACCAGAGCAAGTCAAAGGCTACAGACGACGACGACAGTTAGCAACAACAACAATAGCAACAGTATCGGTAAAGGAGGTTGATGTATAATAGATCAATTGACGTTCCGGTGCTACTAAGCTGTTGCACCCGCCGCCCCCCCCCCCTCCCACGTATGGTCAGTTTTGGGTTGGACTAAATCTGATCAGATGTGACAAGTCAGCGTTTGTTTAAGTGAATTGAACAGTAGTTCACTTTGGGGGCAATAAACAACTCGATATGTTTCGATAATAAGCTTACAGTTACTGCTGCTGCTGCTGCTGTAGCGCGAGAGCGAGTCATCCGAAATAGATCTTGGCGCAGAATTACGTCAGCTAGTTTGCCGGCCATAACGGCCATATTTTGGACGAATTTTCTAGTCTAGCGGAACGAGGGCAGCCGCAACCGACAATGGGTAGCCAACTAAGTTGCCAATGCCAGCTGCCCGATACAGATAAAGCTTAACGAAAAAAAAGCTAACGAAAACGAGACCCTGACCGACCATGGTTTCGTGTGCGGCGTCGTAGCGACGCATGGGCAGAGAAAATTGGAGGTGAGGCGAGGACACGACATTCAACTTGGATTATCCGACGACGACGACTCAGCCCAGCCTCATGGCGTGCTCATGCATATGGACATCGCTGAGTCGGCATTCTAGTGGATTTAGCACATAGCACGACAACGCCAACGATTGCTGCCGGCAACAACAACAACAACAACAACAACAACAACGACGACGACCATAGGGCATGGCGAAAGAAACACAAAACCCCCCCGCGTATCCGCGGAACAACAACGTGCGGTTACATAGCGACGTAGGATTCGTAAGAAGTACGCAATGGCTAATAGCGGAATGGCCATGCGGCAGCGATGTATCATCACTTGTCCGTGTGATGGTGATGCCAGCTGGGTGACAATAATCAACTAACCGTTCGCCAGACATTGCTGTGCCCCGCCCGGCTTCTGAATCGGGCAGGGAATGAAAAATAAATCCTTGATACGCGAGGAAGTGAAGGGGGGGGGGGAGTAGGACGGAGGCGTGGGCATGTGACGACCCAATGCCATAGAAAAGCGGCTGCTTGAAACTAAACATGTGCGCTGATCATAAGCGCCGTGCGCGTAAACGAGAAGAACGTGCTACAACAGCCTGCGCAAGTTCTAGGCGGCCCGTGACACCCGCGGCTGGAGCACGGCGTTTATGTATCTAGACAAAGAGACACTCTGATGGACAATTTATGGGCGGGATACATGCACTCACTTCTAGTTCACTCACTATCGAAACACAAGTAGAACAACAAATGTGGATTAAGTGGTCTGGTTTCTCTTCAAGGACAAAAGCTCGTTCGTGTAAACTCCCAAAACCATGACCGCAAAAGGGACACTCTACGGTTGCGAAAATGCTTGACGCAGTCCTCTACTGGACACCAACGCGTGATAACCGCGCCTGTCTTTAAGAAAAAATCAAAATAGAAAAAGCTTCTTGTAGCTCCCGATGTCACTGTTAAAAGATCTCGTAAAGGTCGTATTCGAAGTCGCTACTGTACGCTATATTTGTTCAAAAATGGTGCAACTCATATAATAAAATCGAATTGTGCTATGCGTAAACAGCCTTATCATAGCTGATAACGTAAATTAGTCATAGATGCATTAAGCCATGCAACGACCGTGGAGAGACAACGGAGATGAGTCGGTGGCTAAACCAATAGAACGGAGTTTATGTGTTGTGGTAGAGGCAAAACAACCAAAAATATTAATCATAAACAGGGAGATTGTATGTTCGGTTGCCAGATGATTGATTTGCAAGGCATGCATCCAGCCCGATGGTATACACTGGATGCCATACATTTGTATCTATCTTCCAAATCAAGGTGTCTCAATTCTAGACCGTCGGCTGTATTAATTTGATATTGTTTTTCTTCACATATTTGATAAATTTTTCACACACAATTTACGGTTTCTACTGCAAGGCAGTCTATGATGATTATCCTAAAGAAGAAAAACGCGTGACAGGCGTGTAAGAAGAGTGGAACATAACTGCACTATAGTACGCAATGTTTTGGTGCTGCGGAGATACAGAGCTTTATCGGTTGAAATTATTGGTACTCAAAAATAGACTAACTGCACATTTTGTTAAATAATTGGTAAACAAACACACTCTGCTGTTGCGTCTTACGAGGTTTTAAAGGTTGTGTGTTTTCGACCTATAATAGCTACCCTGTTTGGAGAGTCGCAAAGATTCGCTCAATTGTAAAAAAAATATTTTAGATTTTTGGCAGACATTTCCTAATAAAGAAGTTTTTATGTAATATTCCAGAGCGCACCAGAAAGCCCATCTTTAACGCCGACATCATCAGTAACGAGATGTTCCCACCCAACGATCGTGTACTCTGTAAGTGGCGCCAATATTCTCATAATGGGCGTCTAATCATCTTTCTCAGCAGCCACTGAGCTTATAGTACGAAATTTACACATACACGCATATTTCTACTAATCATTAGTTTGTTGTAGTCGCCGATCGTGAGTTACGACCTTACTTGTGTAGGATCCCACCTCACACGTTGATCGGCAGATGGCTCAATAATCTTTAATTAAAAAACCACCACAGCTTAGTTTCTACTACATGTGTTTCAGTTAGTTCGCGTTTTTTGAGTATTTCCGTGTGAGGGCCGACCGTTGTAGAGACAAGTAATCAAAGTATTTGCGGCAAAAGCCATGAATCTAAAAATTGGATAGCCTCGTTTTCTTATTCTAGATGTATGGCTTTTTTTTCGCAGATAGATTGTCGAAGTCATTGACACTAAGACAGTTCAACTTCTTCTAATTTCAGCCGGCTACAATGTTTCGGCCGGAACTCTGATTCACGGATCGTCCAGTCTCCTGATTTTATTGGCAATTCTCGGCTTTGTCATGACCTAACGCATCTCAACTCTTCATGTACGGACCACACCGGCTGCCAATAGGATACAATTAATCCAACGACAGGAACGCTTGTCGGCTACCGCCGACGACATTTTCAGCACGGAGGAAGGAGCATGGAGCACGTGCGTGACCAGTAAACGATGAACCGCGTTGAATCAGTCTGCTCAGTCATCTCTTGCCGAACATGTCGTACTGCCTCAATATTTCGACATGAACATCTACAATGAGGGCAGTTTTCTCTCTCTCTCTCTACATGCCTAGTTTGGCGTGTGTCTTGTATAGATTTGTGTGTATTCTCAACTGCCAAAAAAATATCTACGCGCACCACCGCAACCCAGGCCATTCTATTCTCAACTTCTGTAAGAAAGGTTGCAACATGACGCGCCCTCATATCGTTGTAAAATGTCCATGTCCGCACGAGGGTGGCAGATGAAGCGACATTCAATGCATTTAACTTGTATAGCCGACGACAATAAAGAGGATCATTTTGAAAGAAGAAGAAGAGAAAGAAGAAAACAACGACCAGACCGACGAACAAAAAAGCGATACGATTCTTGTTGAACGGCGCCAAAAACAACAATATCAGCAATCACAACAGCCCAACAACATCCGCAACAACCACGACGGCGGCGAAGACAATAATGGCAAATAGCTAGCCGTAGCGTTCTTATAGGAAGGAGCCAGTTCGAATGTGTTGATTAAGGCGAACTAGTCGGGGCTGCATGGTAGCGCGCCTTTGGTCATCAAACCTTCATTTGTGGTACCGTTTTGTCATCACATAGAGCTTTAATAGGTGGCGCTAACAAATGAGAAAAGCGCGAACGCGAAGCTGTTACCAACCCAACCAACCGGGAATAGCAGGTCACAACAATATCAATCAAACAAAGACTGCGAGGTTGCTTGAAGGATAAGACTGATGCTTATAAACCTATATGGTACTAACAACAAACAGTAACAACATAGAAGATAACAGCAACACCGGCACAACCAGCGTAGCGGTAGCAGCAATCGCAACAACATTAAAATCAACCTGGCATTATCGACGCCACAGATTAAAAATGATTACGACGATACCGAAACCAATAACACACACAGAAGAGAAGAACAACAACCACTACAAAAA
>QVRM01000123.1:0-223438 GCA_003439945.1 Dermanyssus gallinae | reverse complement strand
GGAGTGGTGAGTGTTCTTCGAATCAATTGGCCGAAGACCTCTCAAGGTTTGGCCCTATAGCCATAATACTGCATTCCTCTACCTGCGAAACGATTCCTCTAGAGGCACGGGCGTATTCTGTCCGTTCTGTTGCAAATCTGTCTCTCCTGAGGCGCTCCAGGTTCCCCTTTCTAACCAGTACCTCTCGTGCCACTGCAGTTCCTATATGCCAGTTAGAGGTGCTCTCACAAATGAATTGCACAAACTGTGCAATTCCCTGAGTAGGCAGGTCCGGAGAGTTCGTACAATTCAGCTTTCCGCCCAATTTCAGACCGTCCAGAACTTTTATTTTAGTCTCTATTCTGACTTGCGCAAAAACCGGACAGACCAACAGAGAATGGGCAGCGTCGTCTACGACACCTAGGTCACAGAGTACGCATATGTCCGAGGAGGCTTTTCCTATTCTTGACAGATATGCCTGAAAGTTGCCATGACCCGTTATAACCTGCGTCAGAAAGTGATCAACCTCTCCTCCGGGTCGATTTAACCACTTCTTTATGTCAGGAATAAGGTCGCGCACCCGCGCACCCGGTGCACCATCTGGAATGGCATCCCATTCGTTCTGCCATGCAGTTAGGGTGCCTTCTCTTTCATCCTCTCTGACTTTCCTATTAGAGCTTTCTGGGCCCCTATCCCATAATCTTTGCCTTTCCTCTGCCTTTAGGTCCAAGGGAGGAGTGCCAGCAAGGACAAGTGCAGCGGAGGTGCTAACAGTCCTATAGGCCTGAGTAATCCGTAAGGCCGCGACCCTTTGTGTTCTTCTTAACATATGTTTTAACCCTTGCGACTTTTTAGCTGCTGTGAACCACACCGGTGCTCCAAACAACGCTATAGATTCGACAGCCGACATAATAAGTCTCCTGCGTCCTGTTTTACTTGGCCCATGAATGTTAGGAAGGATCTTGGCTATTGTGTTGGCCACCTTCTCCGCTTTCTTCACAGCGTTTCTAGCATGGTGCATACCCCTCATTCCTCTGTCCAGATATATGCCCAAATACCTGGCTACACTAACCATCCTTATCTGGACCTCATTTAGGACAAGGTTGATAGGTCGCACTTGCTTTTTTCCTATTAGCAGAATACCTTCACTCTTCTCCAGAGCAAGAGCCAACCCAGCCTCCTTCATCCATTCCTCTACAAGTTTTAGGGCTTTGTTGGCATATAATTCTACCTCCGTAGTCGTCTTAGCCTGCACCGTCACAGCCAAGTCGTCTGCGTATGCCAAAAGCTCAACTCCAACAGGGAGGTTACGTAGTCGGAGTACATCGTCGTACGCTATGTTCCACAGTAGGGGCCCGAGGATGGAACCCTGTGGGACACCCGCCGTCATAGGCATCTCCTTGCCCTCACAAGTGATGACACGATTTTTCAAGTAGTCCGAGGTTAGCCTTACCAGATATTGTGGAACCTTCCTCTTGACTAGTGTATCCAAAATAACCTTCCAAGGCAGACTGTTAAAAGCATTTTTCACGTCCAGCAGCACTGCAAGGTATAACTTGCGGGTGTTAGGCGTGGAGCTGTGCAGCGATTCTGCCTTGGTCACCACTTTGTTAATAGCCGTTAAAACCGACCTGTTTCTTCGGAATCCGTATTGTGCATCGGACAGTAGGCCGTTTTCTTCGGCGAAGACTCGAAGCCTCTCTGCTACAATAGCCTCCACGCCCTTTGCTAACGAACTAGTCAGGCAGATAGGCCTATAACCGCCATTTCCTTTAGGCACAAGGACTACCTCCGCTGTTTTCCATGCTTTCGGGATTTTTCCTTCTTTTATAAGCTTAGTCGTCACCTTTGCTACAACCTCAGGGAACTCCTCGAACAGAGCTTTCACAGCCATTGGAGGAATGCCGTCAGGCCCTGGCGCTTTACCTTGTTTAATTCTCTCAGCTGCTTGTAGTACTTCTACAACAGAAACCTCAGATTCATACATTTCTAACCCTTCCTCTAATTGGTTATTCTCGTAGATTCCTCTAGGAAAGTCTGCGTGCTGGGGAAACAATCTCATCAGTAGACTCGTCCTCTCTGGATCTTTCAAAATAGTTTTTGGAGCTCGGATTTGCAGCTTACCTCTAACCATTTTGTACGGCTTTCCCCACGGGTCGTCGTCGAGGGTCGCGAGGAATTCTCTCCACCTATTGCTTTTGCTGTCGACAATTTTCTTTTTAAGTAAAGCTCTACAGTTTCGGTACTCCATTACCAGATGGGGGAGTATGTCCGCATTCCCTCTAGCTCTCTTTATGGCCCTCCTTGATCTTAAACATTCTTTTCGGGTTTTCTCAATGTCCCTGTTCCACCAGTGTTTACCCAGCACCGGCTTTCTTCTTTTAGGATGTGTTCTTGACCTGCAGGCCTTAAGGCAAGCCTTCCTCAAAGCCTTCTCTAACTCGATTGCATACCTTGGGAGCCCGTCTATCTCGAAGATATTTCGTATTGCCTCTTTAATAACCCCACTATTCTTGATAGCGAACCGCTGCCGAGGCACGGGAGGTATTTGTCTGGTGTTCCTTGTTATTGTATACTCGATGCAGTGATGATCACTCAGATTCTCCTCCTCAGTGAGTACTCTCCAATCGGTGACCAATACAGCCATCATCTCACTGCAGATAGTCAAGTCTACGCTTGACTCCTGTCCTGCTCTATGAAACGTCGGATCAACTCCATCATTTAAGACAACCATGTTTTTGGACGCCATCCAGTCCATCAGCAGTAAACCTCTTCTATCTGCACGGGAGGAGCCCCACACCTCTGACGCTGCATTGAAGTCTCCTGCTAGGAGCACCCTATCCGGTGTAGGAGCTTCGCCAATTGATATTGCTAGCTCGTCTAGAAAATCCTCAAAGGCCTCTAGTTCAATGTTTGGGCTTATGTAGCAAGAGTATATCCTGCCTATGCCTGCCACATCTATCCATGAATAGCCACTACCTGTCCCATGACCCAATTCTTCTATGATGCAATTTCGAAGTATGCAGGTATCTGCGCGAACGTCCGCAACCCATTCGCTTCTATCTTGCACTAGTTTTTTGTTTGGCTCGCTAATTAATGTGAGCGTCGTCTCCCGTCTGCTCGTTATCTCTTCTACTAGCATATGAGCAGGCCGACTGCGGTTGCAATTGACCTGTATCAATTTAAACGGGTGTGCGCTATTCTGATTCATTGGTTGGGATGGGGTTTGCACTAGTTGCCGCAATCAAGCCTCTGGCGGTGTGGCCGGAACCCGGAGTGATGAACCCCTCCGCGTCTATCTTTTCTAGCTTCTTTTCTTTGCGTTGATGTTTCCTGCGGGCCACGTCCTCTTCCTTTTCAGCCTGAATTCTGTCCTGTGCCGATTTTTCCCGAACAACTTGTTTACGATCCAGGACCGCCAGGACCTATATAAATATATAGGTATATGTATATATACATATATATATTTATATATATATATATATTTATATATATATATATATATACGTATATATATATATATATAGGTATATATATATATATATAAATATATAGGTATATGTATATATACATATATATATATATATATATATATATATATACCTATATATATATAAATATATAGGTATATGTATATATACATATATATATATATATATATATATATATATATATACCTATTTATATATATAATATATAGGTATATGTATATATACATATATATATACCTACCCTTAAAAAGAAGATGCGATCTTTATACGACCCTCACATCATCCCGTCATCAAGTTACAAAAACTTATGCCAAATATGCAACACTACATAGGTGCTAGCCATTCTAAAAACCTGCGCTTGATTACTATATCCTCTTCGTGTGCATAAAACAGTCATGACCGGTGGCCGTCATCGTTGGCCAGCGGCTAGCAGCACGTAGATATATTAAGGCGTATACTGCGCCTAGAGTAGTGCGCCTCTATTTTTTTATAGTTTGACCGGATATGCACAATGTATGCACAATTGGCATTTGCTTTTATGGTAGTACCCCTGCTGTTTGCCTGCAGCTTTTGTGGCCGAAAGAAAGCAACGAGGTTGGCTAGCATTTAGTAAGCTAGCTTAAAAAAATCCTTTCGGGGCTGACTCTCAGCCAAGATTTAACGTCCCCCAGAAATACAAATGTGGGGCTCGAACCCGCGCACCTATGTGTCTCCTCCGGTCGCGAAGTGCAGACGCATGCACACACCACGCCATCGGGCTCGACTTAGTAAGCTAGCTTAGCGTTATTGTTGTTGTTGTTGTTATTATTGTTGTTGTTGTTGTTGTTGTTATTGTTGTTTGTAGTCCATCCAAGCATTCGTACGCCGGCTGTTCGATTAGGCCGAACCCTTGGTGATTGGTCGTCTAACTTAAGCAGGAAGGTGACCGATTCTTCTGCCGTAAGGCGCTCAACTCGCAACTCTGTTTCGCAATGCAGACGTAAACACGACGGCCTGAGGCTCGGCTGAAGAACAGCGCAGCCCAGACGCGAACCTGAAGGCGTCATGACGAGGAACAATGTAGCAGAGTTCTGCGCAATGGGTTTCGCCGCATCGATCGCACTGGTCCAGAAGCTGGCGCACGTTAGAGCCAGCGAAACCGTTGGAAAACAGCAGCTGTAAGTCGTTCCAGCCGAACTAGCCGGCAACGATGCTTTTAACACAGTCTTATTTTCTTTCTCTCTTTAGCTGTATCTATCTATCTATCTACCTATCTCTTTTCATAGTGGCTGGAATTTTATTGAAATGCCAACCTACAAACAAAGGTCACACGAAACAGACGAGCGCGTTCGCCCGGCTGGTTCAAAGTTTATCTCGATGAATTCGTATATATATATATATATATATATATATATATATATATATATATATATATATATATATATATTTTTTTTTTTTTTTTTTTTAATATGTTTTATATTTCAATTTCAAACGTAGTTAATTCACTGAACTGTATTTCGCAACGCTTAATTTCTAAGTAATTACAAAATTGAAAAGTTGAAAAAAATTATCTAACAACGAAGCAGAAAACCAGTCTCGACAAAATCCATGGAGTGCTTTGTACAAGCCCTTTATACAAACGAGAATCACAGTGGTTATTGATCGCCACAAGTAGTTTAAAGCAGCAATTTGTGCGAATGTTCGACTGCCAAACACTTGCAAATGAACACACAAACAAAGTAGCCCACTGGTACAGCAACAACAACACAATAAATATGACTTAAAACATGTGGATAAATACTCTCCAATCTGAGTGCGTCGACGTATACAAAGCACAGCAGTTCTAGCACCGGATATACCGGATATATATCACACGCCTAATTTCGACTGTGAAATTAGCACCCACTGTTTCAACTCGCGAGCGAAGAGGCGTTTCGTGGTGAAGCATCTTGTGTGTTTGAAAGGCAGTTGCAGGTTTCAGGAAGACAGGCCCAGGTTTCAGGAAGGCGGCACGCAAGTGTGTGTTGACTAGACTTCAGGTGAGGATACAGAGGGCACCTCAAAAGTTGTTGCACGCCTAGCTGACGTTCGACGGAGGGTAGAAACTAGTGGAAATGCGATCTCTCACACACAATATTAGGCGAAATTTTGTACACTAACATTTAAACCTGCAGCGTATAAACGTTTTCTATCGTGAATAGAGTAAAACGGATGAACAAGTCACGGACCGAATTTCTTCGCCTCCTGGAAAATTGGCTCTAATTGCATCATTCTGTATCACCTTGGCTCCCTGGGGAATTCCGACATAGCCACCACCCCAGAGAAGCGTACCGTGGCATAGCACTGGTAAAAACACGGCTTTGTACACCATAAGTAAGCCTCCAATCAATAGCCGGGGACCCCAATCAATTTGATTTTAAACAACGCAAATATTACAGCATAGCGGTGCAAATCAATTCAGATGGAGATGCCACCTTATGTTTTTTTCTGGAGAACGAGCCCCAGGCACCTAGCGGTATGCGAAAACTCATTGCTCTGTGCCTTGAATGTCTGGTCGTCAGGTAAGTCTAGAAGCTTCGAAGATAAACAAAAAGCTATGAAGCTGGTTTTATTAACATTGACAACTAGCCCGGCAGCATTAAAATTGCTAATTACGTTATTAACATTTCAAAGCGACTGTTGCATGCGTATATAAAAAATCCGATGATTCACTCCGAACAGTAGCGTTGTGAATACAATACGTAAAACCCTCGTAATGTGCTTTAAGGATGAGATAGGTTGGAGTTACGTACCTTAAGCTTACTAACTGCAGGGTGTGCGCTGTTTTCCAGCCGGACGGGGCTAGCGAAGAATATCCGTAGCTAATTGTTCCACGGTGCGAATCCACGTCTTGAAGAGGGATGTTGATCCCACATGAACCTCGGAAAGCAGAGCAACGATGTATATAAAGTGCGCTGCAAAAAATTAGCAACACATGTTTTTTGGTGATAATTTCAGTTTGATTTGTTTTAACGTTTTGGGCTTTAATTTTTTAATTTTTTTGGGCTTAAATTTTAAGGGCATGATGTACATGACGAATGTACACGAGTATGGTGTTAATTTCGTTGCAATCACACAATCGCTTCATACAAAAAATCAAAAAGTGTTCAAACGTTCAAACAAATCAAACCGAAATTATCACCAAAAACATTTGTTGCTAATTTTTTGCAACGCACTTTATATATATAATATATGTTTTTGGGATTATACAATTTTGGATGATTTTTAGCAATATTCAGCAGTTTATGCCTTTCCCCTTGCATTCACACTTTGCCAGCCCAAACTCTCATTGACGAAAGCGTTGACTAAAGAGACATGGCAGTCTCGGCAAGGCGGCAGCCCAATGCTGTTTGCAGGCTGTCTTTAGCAACGAAGGCTTACAATTACTATTAGGTCAGCATGTCTGGCGATCGATACGACGCACAGTTTGCGGCCTCCGTTTTCTAGGCTGCCCGATTTCCAATGATTCCATGCGCTGTTTTAAATTTCTTCTGGTTAATTCCGATAACGAACGAGACTCTAGCCTATTAAATAACACACCGAATCTCGTCTTCTGTGGCGTTCCTTAATGGGATCAAGTGTGTTTAACACTTTGAAACAGAGCAATAACAGGTCTATGTGATGCCCTTAGATGTTCGGGGCCGCACGCGCGCTACATTGAGAGACAAAATGAGCTTTCCAGTCTTTAATAGGGCTAGTAATCTTTGAATGTTTTTATTAATGGGGATATGGGATTGCAATTGTGCCCCTTAAACGAGGAATTCCCAGTAAGTGCTAGTCATTAGCTAGTACTGATTACGTCCCTGCCCTTTGTACACACCGCCCGTCGCTACTACCGATTGGATGGCTCATCTGAGTAGATGTCCATGTACTTTGTACGTGTAATATTTGCAATGAAGATCAAACTTGATCATTTAGAGGAAGTAAAAGTCGTAACAATGAGCGCATTGGTTAGACAACGTAATAGCTTTTAAGTTTCTTTCTTTTTTTCTCAGTTTGTTTTCTCTTTTGTTAGTTTAGCTTAGTTCCGCTTTCACTATCTATAGATGGAGGCACAAGGGGGATAATGGACAACAATAAATTCTCGCATCAGATGGCGCTGTGAACAAGGCTGGATCCTGAGGAACTAATCGTTGTAGGTCGATTGTAGGTATTCTTAATAAATATTGATTCAATAATTCCAGGATCGTTAGTATGTATTCGACCTCATGTGTCTTTACATATTTTATTTCGGTAACAATTGTGATCGACTGACAGAAAAACCTGAAAGTTAATTTAAATTATTACTTTCCAAATAAGGCGGTTAGATTTTGTGGAACTCACCGCTACTATATGTCGTATCAGGGCTAGGGGCGACAAAACCGGAGTCCCTTCGTGGAAAATTCCTAAAAGACTTGCCAGTCAGGTAATTATATTTGAACTTTCTTGGAGTTGCCCAGTTAAAAAATAGCGCGATCTCTTTCGTGGCTCTTTTCAGGGAAAGCACGTTGCTCAAAAATATTTTTGGCGCAAAATGGCGATTTTTTAAATGGGAGTTGCAAAACCGAGTATGTTGGATCCTCCAGAAAACGAATTAAAGCCATATGTTATGTCGATAAACAATATTTATTCGAACAAAAACTAATACGAGCAAGCAACCATTTCTTTGTGCATATTAACTAAATGTTTTTGACACCATAATGGTCGAATTTATTGTGTAGATGAACACTATTGTGTAACAACACCAACGCGTAAATATCAATTAAACAATGCGCACGACCGATTGTCATAAAGAATAACAAACTTAATCTATGACCAAAGTTAAAAATAGATTCCTGCTTAGCCAGAGTGGCAACTGTGGCCAATTGCGGCGCCGACTCTAAAGAGGTGGTGTCGAGATCAAATTTTCGAGATCGATGCGGCCTAAGGAGAGGTTTGCAGCACGGGACTCCCCTCTCCTGGTCTTGAGGTAATGGTTCACAATTCCGAACCAGGAGAAGGTAGGAGAGGTGATTGGATTGGATTGGATTGAGTATTATACTCTTCTCCGGCGTTTAGTCCAACACTACCCTTCATTAACATCGCAGGAGGGTGTGCGTAAAGCATTTTCCACCTTTACAAAAAAAAATATATCGATGCGGGCAGGAATCTTCGACTGCGACTTGATACTTGAGAACCCTTTGCTTATGTTCGCTACCAACATCCTGCTAAAGGAGCTTACTGTTGTGGAGATGACTGCGTGCTAATTTCAGAAGGCGGTCGAAGGTTTCGCCTATTTATGGTGCACCAGGGTTTACCACAGTTCGGTGCGAACTTACTCGTGTGCACTCGTTGAAGCACGACGAAAAGTTCGACTAAATTAAATATGCTTTGTTGTCACTAGATGCATTATTAAAAAATTTAGAGGTGGGGGTTGTGAACCTTAAACAAATTAGATAAATTGTTGCCGATTTGATCGCTATATTCCACCAAAAGAGCCTACCAATGCTTGGTTGTGCGGTGACTACGATGCTTTAGGCGTACTTAGATAGCAGCCTAATCGGAAAGCGGATAGACAAATGATTGCTTGCACGGACCACATTATGTTTGGTGAGGACTCCTCAACTCAGTATGAGGGCAGACCATGACCAGTCGTACCCCCCCACGATGGACCACGTTTTGTGGTAACTTGATTGAGCTTTGTATTCGATTTTTTATCAATTGTACCAACTATATATATATATATATATATATATATATATATATATATATATATATATATATATATATATATATATATATATATATTGCTTATCTTTAAGAACTTAACACTAGAAGCCTTAACAAATTAACGGCACCTTAAATGTTTTTGCATGGTGGCGAAAACCGATTTATATCGCTAACAAAAAGGGCGCGCCGAAAAGTATACTCTGAAGGATCGGAAGAGAAATGCACGAGGACATTTGTGCTTTGACGAAATGTAAATTTATCAGTATATTATTACATTAGAAAAAGTTGTGTGCTACAATCTGTCACTTTCTTCTATGTATTGATTCTAGTATACATAATCCTGCCGGAAGAACATGACTAATTGCCAAATAAGTCGGTATAACTTGAATTAGCTTGCGCACGTTTGGTTATCCGATAAGCCAACAAACCGTTTAAAAACTCAAACTAAAATCGGGCCACGGCCTTTGGAATGATAGATGGCCTGCTTCATAAGCTAGTGGAGCATACATCAAAAAAGTGTCCTAGTAATTCACATTTTGTAAGTTGACGTAGAGCAGGTAAGTTACTTTACTCTATAATAGTCTATACTAGGGACAGCGTCAGCCGTCGCTTAGAGAGGACCTAAACCACAGGCGCGTCAGTTACGTGTCTTCTACGGCTCCCACTCATGTTCTATTTTTAGCCCAGAGCAATTTATGAAGCACAATGGATTTATAAAAGCGAATGCACACGTGAGGGGACGTCATACAGAGACAGTGGAAATTGCATTAACAAGGCGCAATAATGCCCCGATGATGCACGATATAACGAGTTCCAGAAACAGGCCGGTAAGTTCTAAGCATTCGTTTTCAAACCTCTCCTCTGGACTGGGGTGATAGGACTGGGTCTAAAAAGGCAGGACATAACGCCGTTGTTATGAAATCTCTTAAAGATGAGTCTCGGCTCGGCTAAAAATATCGCAAATGATTTATAAGGTCTTTAATGGACTGATTGCGGATCGACAGAACTAAGTAAGCAGATTGTATACTCAGAAAAGATAATCAGCTCAACGTGACGCGAAGCGTTGCGTGGGTTATTTGCTAGCAAAGTAGTTAGGCCTAATGCACAGAACAGGATGGGAAACGTTTAGCGAGAAACTCAGCTTGTTGTGAGTCAGTAGCGGCCACCGTAGCGCTTAATATAATTGGAGGAAACTATTCAGTACATAATTGGCATAACGAAAAAGCAAGCGAGTGTCCCTAATGTGCAGTAGTCTAGACTCAGACACATTACGAAGTGTTCTAGCACCTTCACTAGGTTATCTTCAAGACACTAGGATGTAGTTCCACACGTCCTTGGTCTATGAGCAAGACGATTTTTGTAAGCATCAGTGCCCTAAATGGACAGCCACATTGGTCAGCTAGCGGAGTGCATGTCTTTAATAAGGATGAACATTAGTCAACACATTTGGTCCATATTTTAGAATTTACACATTTATCTGAGGGCCGGTATCTTCCATCGCGGGCTCCGAATCAGTTGAGCGAGTCAGCCGAGCTTCAACAACAACGGCATCGAGCGCCAAAGTGCTTTAACTTTTTCAGATGCAATTCGGCCAAAACTTCACAGGCTTTATCACCCGCGCCGAGTGGCTAAATTGTAGGGCTGAAGAGCACAGTGTTTTCATTCTGCTCAGCGTCGAACGATGGCTTCTCGTCGCCCATCGGCGCTTCTCCGGCGCTTGGCCGATCTTTAAAGATTATTATTTACATTAAAGATTTTTCTCTCTTTCTTCCTGTACACGTTAGCCGACGTGTCGTTGCCAGCGACATGCCTGGTGATGAGGCCGTTCGTTGCCAATACGGTGGAGGGAAACGCCAACACACAGTTGTTGGTCACGGCCGGGAGCTTCGCTGATTCATGCTGGAGGGCGCGTCATTGAAAGACGGGCCGGTCGGCTTGACAGCATTCGCTTAATCTCCCGTTTGCCCAAGCCGTTTGCTCTCGTCCACTTGGCATTGATGGAGGTTCTCACGAATGTGAGTGACTATGCGGGGAGCCAAATCGGCAGCAATCAGCGACGAAGCACTTCGGACTGCGACTGCCAGAGACTGCCGGCGGTTTTTGCTGCAACTCAAACGAACAAACAACGACAGGGTCTGCGTCGTGCCGCGATTGAACACATGCCTTCTAGTGTGTGTGCTTTGCCGGCTGTCTCATCCACTCACTCCGTCCCTTCGGCAACAATCAATATAACTAATATGTCTGCACTTAGCTGTAATAACCAAAAAAGCCTTACCCCCTGCGCCTTACCTTATTAACTTAACTTGCGTTCTGCGGAAACCGCCTAAAAATCAAAACCTCATCTAAAATGATTAGAAATCCATATGTTTCTGCACGTCGGATCCTTGGCGCTGTTGTGTTGGCGCGGAACTACTTCAATTTTTTGTTGTTGTTTTTTTAAGTGCGTTTTATTTACAGTATTTTATGTGTATTACAACATTATAGTCATGTAGTTCGTAAGGCTGAAAGCCCGTGTGTACGCAGCACTGGAAGCACTGAAGTTGCCAACGTTGTCTGCAGTAACGTAAAATGTACTAACAAATCTGCTCAATAATGCAGGGACAGCTGTCCCTACTTATTATTGTTTAGGCGTCTTCTAGAATACTGCAAGCGCAGGGAATCTTCGATGACTTGCATTACACATTTCAAACAATTGTAACCATTAAGGACATTTTGCAGAAAAAGCTATCGCCCGTGTTTGCCCGCTCTTATGAGTGTGTCAACACCCTACATATCGTAACGTTGGTTCAACCGGAAAAGGATGACTCAGCGCTATGACGTCGCGGATTGGTCGGCGGTGGTACACGTGCCCTATTGTCACCAGCACGCAGCCTAGTGGTCTCCTTGGTCGTCACGTTGCACGTTGGAAATGCTTGACCATCGTATAGAAATTGCCTAAATTATCTTTCGTCCCAGTCGGGAAGTTGAGGTAGAAGGTCTCGTTGTGAAGGCCGTGGAAAGGATCTTAAATGTAGCGGCGACGTTGTGAACGGCAAACGCGCCATGCTAAAAACCTAGGGCGCGGAATCAAATCCAGGTAGATCCTCTTCTTAATCGTCCTCCTAGTTAGATCTGGTCGAGAACTGTTTTGCTGCCACATTTCTTTGCTGAGGAAAATCCCCTACTAAAAACATGGAAAAGCGATAAGTCCAGTATGTCGCTTCTAATAATTCTCACCAGTCGGTTTAGATATTGAATTTAGCAAAATACCTTAGTAATAAGTACTCAGAGTACCTGACATTTTAGCAAGCTCTCACACTCAGCTAACTTAGCTTAAGCTCACGCTAAGGTTTTCATTGTAGTTCATTTCTGTTTTTGTTTGAATTGTGACTCTACAACATTTCTGTTAGCGCAATCCTATCTAACACGTATTTGATTCGCTTGTTTCGGAGTCTCAGATGCAACTCTTAATGCTCAATAGAGAATGCTTACTTAGCCACATGGTTAATTCATGCAATACATTTTGCAATGCGTAAAAACAATACTATGTATTTGTATCTCCAGAGATAAGCGGAAAAAGGCTCTACAAACAAATAGTACTCTGTTGTGAAGGATAGCCTGGCCTTGTTATCACCATTGTAGATGTCTGAATGGAGCGTGTTATGAAATTGATGAATGTGTGTGCGAATTTTGTGGAGAATGTGAACTCAACCGCTATCGCATGACACGATGCGCGTTATTCGACGCACAATAACTGCAGGAACATTTGAATTACTTGCTTAGTTTGGACACACAGTTATAAGACGTGCAAATTACTTGATGATACCAATGATATGGTAGATAAACTGAATGACTAACCCTTGGGCCCTTTCTCTTCAATGCTAGTTCAGTGATGGTCAGCGCATGAGGCATCGTTTTAGACTAACTCTTGAGGTCGCAGTATATGACGTGTACCTAAATCTGTAATTCTTGTACCATTGTGACATGATATACTCAGTTAAAAGTATAGGAGAAATTAAAATTAACTCAGTAAGCTAAAGCAGTTGGGTGCTAGTGGACTTTTTCTCTGTCCACTCGAGTTGATTTTGATCAAAGAGTCGAGAACTCGCTTGATACTTGCAGAGAGTATCACCAATTCTCGATTCCATTGATAAGAAGGCAATTCACCCTTGAGGGACAAACCCATAATTATTAGTAGAATCGTTAAACCCATTATTTTAAGACAGGTGTCAAGTTCAGTGACTGGTGACTTAAGCCTAATGTGCTTCTGCTGTGTGCCATCAGTGGAAATCAGGCTAAAAGCCTTGTAAAAACAGGTACATAAATATGCTTCTCGTGCCGAGAACCTTATTGTTGCCCAGACATAGCAGATATAAACAGAGTGCTTGTGATCGAAGACGCGGGTGGCCGCATTGCATTAATTATGCAACTGTTACACTCATGCAAGTGCGACATTGCCGCTGAACATGTAATAATCAGTCGGAACAGTTTTACATATGAGATTTTCTCCCTCATTGCCACTGTCTCCCTCAGAACCGTTCCTGCTGATATTGACCCGCTAATGTTTTCTCACTGCTGTAGATCTAAAAGGGCCGGTCAGACCTGTTTTTTTTAGCAAACCGTAAAAAAAAGCACGAAATGAGCTACCTTTATAATGCACCTATGCCAATAAAGACGATGACTGAGAAGCTTGTATTAAAAAAACTACGAGTTCAAACCAACTGTACAGTATGCATACCGTTTATACAGAAGATAACGCAATATGCAATTTGTGACGCAGAAGTTTACTGAAGAACCGGCATTTCGCACATCAATATAGACCAGAAGTTAACAAAAATAAAACGGAACATTTTGGAAACTTATCTGGCATGGCCTTCCACACAATTTGTTCTTAAGGGGAGAGACTATTATGAGGAAAAACGATTATGTAGGCAAACATTATGGAGCTTGTAATTTGTATCGTTTCTACTTAATGGCATGCGGAAAGCTGGACACAGCCTCAATTGAAACATTTGTCAACAACGCGTTAAGCTTTAACGAAAATACGGACTATTTTCGTTCCAGTCTATAGTAAACAAACGCTCATTCAATGACTCTCTCGATATGGACTGATGCTTCTCGTATTTCGAATGTTGAACAATAACCGGAGCAGGACCCCTATTCAGCGGATGCGGCCGTAAGAAATGCATGTGCGCACGCCACCTTTGGTAGATCACACGGTGAATAGTTATATGTGATAATGCCATGCATTATAACCCACAATCCTAAAACTAAGAAATTTACTATCTAGGAACGTTTTCAACTCAAACTTTGATAAAGGCTGTCAAAGGAGATCACATCGTACACGGCAACTGATACCAATTTGTTTGAATCATTAATATTTGAATAACTTTTACTTGTTTTCATATTAATATATATATATATATATATATATATATATATATATATATATATATATATATACATTTTTTATAACATTACGGCGGCCTGTTTGTCACCTGCGCTTTGATCGCGGAGTCACAGCAGTGCTGCGACAACCACCCTGGCACTGTATGTCGGCAGTAAGCGGTGTCTATGAACGCGCAACGCTTTAATGCAGACGGTAGCAACGCTATACTGGCTAACGCAATTAGCCACCAAGTCTACTGCCAATAATAATAATAATAATTGCACACAGATCAGGTGCACATGTCTGCTGCCCTGCCGACGGGAGGGACGAATTACAGTAATCGTTGGGAAGACCGAGAGAAATATACATATGGTGTTCAAAACGTATCGCGACTTTTGTGTTTTTTCAAAAATTATTCATTTATTCATGAATATCTATTTTGTCCCCTTCAAAGTAATCCCCATGAGATATTATACACTTGTGCCAACGGTTTTTCCAATCTTCGAAGCACTTCAAAAAAACATTTTTTTTTATCTTGTTCAGCTCCTCCTTCGATGCCGTCTTTATCTCGTCAAGCGTAGCGTAACGTCGTCCTTTCATGGGCCTCTTCAGTTTAGGGAACAAGAAAAAGTCACAGGGGGCCAGATCTGGGGAATACGGTGGCTGCGGCATCATTAGTGTGTTGTTTTTGGCCAAAAACTCGCGCACAAGCAACGATGTGTGAGCAGGGGCGTTATCGTGGTGCAAAAGCCAATTTTTGTTCTTCCACAAATCCGGGCGTTTCTGGCGGATTGCTTCGCGCAAATTGCGCATAACTTGCAGGTAATATTCCTTATTGACCGTTCTACCCTGTGGCAAGAACTCATGATGCACCACGCCCCTGCAATCGAAGAAAACTGTCAGCAAAACTTTCACATTCGACCGAACTTGGCGCGCTTTTTTCGGTCTTGGTTCGTGCGGCAGCTTCCATTGAGATGATTGAGCTTTGGTTTCCACGTCATAACCATAAACCCACGATTCGTGACCAGTTATGACCCTCTGGAGCAAATTTGGGTCGTCGCGGACAGAGTCCAACATCTCATTAGCAATGTTCATGCGATGCTGTTTTTGGTCGCAATTGAGCAATTTTGGTACGAATTTCGCGGCGACCCGTCTCATGCCCAAATCATTGATAAAAATCGAATGGCACGAGCCAATCGATATGTTTAGGTCCTCAGCAACTTCTCTAACGGTGATTCGACGATTGGCCAATACCATTTTCTCCACTTCATTAATTTTTTCGTCTGTTGTTGAAGTGCTCGGGCGTCCGGCACGCTCTTCGTCGTTCACATCTTCTCGGCCTTCTGAGAACATTTTATACCACCGATAAACGTTGCTTCGGTCCAAGGTAGCTTCTCCGTATGCCACAGTCAACATTCGGAATGCATCCGCGCACTTAATTTCGTTTTTCACACAAAATTTGATACAGGTTCTTTGATCCATTTTTTTGAATAGGTAAAAATCGAAGACGATCCAAACACGTGCAAGCAAAGCAGCTGTCAACAATTAAGTGAACATTCAAAATGGCCGAGGTTGCGGTGAAGTCGGTGTGCCGAGAGCGGTTGGAAAATCACCGACCATGCGAAACTCCATCCGGAAACGTCGAACTCCGTCAACATGCGTGCTAGATCTAAGGTGCCCGGATCCGCCCCACGCCGAGTATTATTATTATCATTGCACCTCGTTCTCTGAAAGAAGCAGCTTTAGTGGCAAGCTGTTCTGCTAATAATTAGAGTGACGCAACGTTTATGCGAGCACCCTGTAGTATTAGTTGATGATAATCAAATATATGATGGTCGTTGGCACGACTAATACGACCACATAATCTTCAGTACTGCCTGCACTAAATGAAGATGAGCGGAACGCATTTTGATTGATATCTTTGCGGATCAGGCGGGCCTACCGGACGCACAGTCGCGCTGTGTCACGCAGCTGGTTGATACCGATGAAAACTGTACCATAGTACTCTGAAGTAGAAGCAGAAGAAGAAGAAGAAGAACACGAAGAAAGAACGCCGCTGTTACGAGAACCTAAACACTAGAGGATCGAGCTAACTACTAAGGGACCAGCAAGATAAATGGCACAAGGTGGCTTGCAATTGGAGACGGGGCACGCACATTAATAACTGTTTCTCTAACATTCAAAATGTACGCTTTTGTACTATACGACGTTTTAACGTTTTTTTGTCGCATACATTTACTATAACCGTACGGCAAAAAGAGGGGCCCACATTCTGGAAAAACAATAGAATCTTTGGAGAACACAAGCTAGACTGAGACAGCGCACAGCGAAAACGGTTCACGGTTGAGTCTGAGAATTCCAGTCAACGGAACACTGGGTGTTGCAAGCATAAAAAAGTAACTCCAGGCGGCGATCATCGGTGTGGCGGAGGCTTCTTAATGGGCATTACAAGCCGCAACAACATGGCCGATGTCGACGTTCCTCCCGACTGTCCGAACACCCACAAACTAAATTAATTGTGCGTAAGAGCATTTTTCTTGCACGGAACACTGTGCATTGTTCCAATTTTCACCAGCATCCGATATCTTGCATGCCATCGCATCGGCAACATCTCCCTATCCATCTTATGCCACAACAATAACAACAGCAAAAGCAACAACAGCAACAGCAATAACAGCAACAACAACAACAACAACGCGTGGCGACAGTTTTCTCCGTTCGTAAAACATACTGGTTGGCCTCTCGAAACGAGCTCCAAACGTACAGACAGCAGCGACGATATGCTTATCTCGGCCGTTGGCCATTTGAGCCTGGCATATGGACATTGGCGCAGAGAATGACGACCGGTGGATTGCTCGAAGCGACCGTCCAATAAGCCGAGCGAGAATGGCCTTCGTTGAACTCGTTCGAGCTCGTCGTTTACAGTTCATTTCGTTCACGCAAATCCGATTGATCGCTACCGGACCAGCGATAGCACGGATGTCCTTGTAACTCAAACGAACGGTCTATCGTAAGCATGTCGAACGCCCGTCGAATCGTCGTCGTAACGGTCTTCGGTTCGCAGCAAAGCTATCGAGATGGAAACGAAGATTGGCGGCAACTCACGGCTCAAGTCTGCCAAATTTTCGATCTCTCCACCTCGCGCCCCTGAAGTAAGCTCCGCTTGCGAGTCGACTGGTTCGACGAAGTGCTTTTTGTCCTCCTTCTCCGACGACGAAGACGACGACAACGCTCAAATTCCACACGCTGGCTTGGTTAGTGTGCTCATCGCTGATGGAACTCTTTGTTGATGGACTGCTTAGAACGATACGGAGCTGTAGTGGAAGTAACAATAGCAGTGATTGCAGTAGTGATAGTAGTAATAGTAGTAAAAGTAGTGGTAGTAGTAGTAGTGGAGTTTGAGTGGGTTCAAGGGGCCATAGCAAAAGAGGCCCTGCGGAATCGGAGCTTAGGCATTGTGAGCTAGGCACCCCTGACACTCGGCAGCGTATGTGAGTAAGGCAGATAATGAAAACGCTGCCTCCTGTGAAATGCGGAACGCACGTATGTGTGGTTAATGCCGCGGCAATAGACATAGATAGCAAAAACTCACTCATATATATATATATATATATATATATATATATATATATATATATATATATACATATATATATAAATATATACATATATATATATATATATATATATATATATATATATATATATATATATATATATATATATTGCAAGGTTAAAGGGACATATGGCTAATTAGGAACTAAATACACAAATGCTTGTGAGAAGCGCTACCAGTCATGCTAGTCTTTAAGACAGCTCTTCCTCAGGGTAACCATTATTCTTGCCGCATTTCTCTACCGGGCCGCCAGTGACAGCTGTTGAAGTAGATATTCAGGAGATCTTGTACCTGCTTGATTCGTTTGCCAATCATCTTCTTTTACTGAAACCGCCCCGAACTACTCAGCAACCGACTATAATTTCACCAGCATATATCAAGACGAATCGATTACTTTGAACCACCAGTACAAGTACAGGGGATACTCCTAATTGTCCAACCACATCGACCGGTCTCATAATGCTTAATACCATGCGGAATTTTCAGCTTGCAATGTTTGGGTCATAGCTAGGAAGTTGCTTCGCTACCTAATGCCTAATGAACGTTTTTCACCTAGCACAATGTAGCTTCGATCAACTTGTACCTAAATTCCAGAAATGGACTATGTTTATAATATCCGTAAGATCTTTGACTGCATCTACTTTAATGAAAAGTTTGCATCTGGTTTGGTACCAAATTTGACAGTGCCCAGACCAATGTATGTACTTCGTTACGCTGAGTGCCTTAGTTACGGATGCCGGGACCTCCGTGATCAAGAAGGCGGACCCCCCAGGAGGAGGCCTCGCCATTGCACTCCGGCAGCTGGAGCTGAGATCTGCCAATCTCCCAAACTGGGAGAGGTGTGGCATGTTATTTTTGGTTCGTTAATTTTTTTTTATGCCGATAATGTAAGCAAGGCGTGAAGTAAATGCAGCCCTCGCAGTAGGTATCAGCAATAATAATAATATTAACCCTAGCAATACTAGTAGTAGTAGTAGTAGTAGTGTCGAGCCCGGTTATCGACGGAAATGGCTATCGACCTTGTTCTAAAGGAAGCGGAAAAACAAAGGGAAAAGAACCAATGGTCCAGGGAGCTCTGCGCGGTCGTTCTTCTGGACGTCCGAAACGCCTTCAACTCGCTGAGTTGGCAGGTCATCATAGACGTAATGGCTCAACGGAAGATCTCTCCGTATCTTCAGAAGATCATCGCATCCTACCTCAGCAATAGGTCGGTCAAACACGGGAAATCTGAGTTCGCCATGAGTGCCGGCGTCCCGCAGGGATCCATACTAGGGCCTCTGCTATGGAACATGGCATACGACGACGTACTGAGACTCTGCAGACTGGAAGGAGTACAAACAATAGCTTACGCGGACGACCTAGCCATCTTGGTCACGGCGCGGGAAGCGGAGACGCTGCAAGCAAGAGCACAAGCGGCCATTGAGATTGTGAACAACTGGATGGTAGGACACGGCCTCGAGCTCGCGCCCGAGAAGAGCGAGGCAGTACTTCTCACGGGCCGCAAGAGACACGGAAACATTAGTCTAGCTCTGAACGGCGTGAGCATAAAGATCAACAGGTCAGCCCGATATCTGGGTGTGATGATCGACACGGCTCTCTCAGGCAACGAGCACATCGACAGGGTGACCGCGAAGGCGGAAAAGCTAGCAAATAACCTAGCTAAGATTATGCCGAGAACACGCGGCGCAACTGAAGGCAAGAGAATACTTCTTGCCTCAGTGGCAGAGTCTACCGTCCTATACGCCGCATCAACGTGGGGGCCGAACGCTATGAAACTGAAGAGGAACAAGAAAAAGCTCCTGAAAGCGGAACGTAAACTAGCAATACGAATCGCCAGTGCATACAGAACAGTAGAAACGATGGCCATCCTCGCGATAGCAAGGCTAATACCATGGCCTAGAATGATCGAAGAACGAACACGGCGGAAGTCAAACAGATCCCTACGAAAAACCGAGGCCCGGAGACAGACAATTAAGGAGTGGAACGAGGAATGGACCAGCACACCAGCACACATACCAGGAGCCTGGACCCGTCAGGTCATCCCCAACCTCGAGAAATGATTCAACAGAGAGCATGGAGAGGTCACCTACTGGCTGGCGCAGGTATTGACGGGACACGGATGCTTCCAAAAATACCTGCACAAGATAGGCAAAGCTCCGGACGCCAAATGCATTACGTGCGACACAAGCGAGGATGATGACGTGACTCATACAATCCTCCGGTGTCCAGCATTCGAAGACATACGACAGAACTTACCAGCAATGACTTCTCCAGACATGACGGTGACAGACCTAGTCTCCGCCATGCTGGAGGACGAATCCAAATGGGAGCAGGGCATGCTACTGGTGGAACGTGTAATGAGAAGAAAGAACGAACTGGAATGACAGCGAGCCGAGAGGTTGAGGCGACTAAGAGATGGAACGACGGCCGAAAACCAACACTAGAAGGGATCAGCTATGAACGGAGTGCATAGAAGAACCTCCATTTTCAATGAAGTAAAAAGAAAGTAGTTCCGTTGGAAATGGTTGTAACATACATTCAATAAAAAAAATAAAAAAAAGTGTCGAGCCCGGTGGCTTGGTGGATTAAGTCTCCGCCTCGCAGCCGGAGGAGACACATAGGTGCGCGGGTTCAAACCCCACCGTTGCACATTTTTATTTATGGGGGTCCGTCTATGAAGCAATGCGAAAAGCAGTTCCGTGGACGTTAAATCTTGGCTGAGGGTCAGCCGGAAAACTTTACTAGTAGTAGTAGTAGTACTAATTACAACAGTCACAGTTTTGATGACGATTTTATTATTATTATTTATTATTACATCACCTTTCGGTATTGTTGATTATATTACATTACACGTATTCATTAAATCTCGAAAACGGCATTCGTTTCCGTTAATCTTGGACATATATAGAATATGTTGTATGTGCATCTCAAGAAGATGTCAGCGACCTAACGCCCAGATAGCTGGCGCAGACCGACATGTTTCATGATGATATTTGGTGCGGACAAGGCCGCAAAATTTGCAGCAACACTCATCAGAAGGGTTATGGAACCCACTGCGGTGGCACAGTTTGTGGTGGAACCCATGGACGGAGTAGCGGGTGAGAACGTGTCGTTGCTCGAAGAGCGGTTCCATCCATGTATTGTCCAACATTGCCAGTGTTTTGTAGAAGGCTTCTGGCACTTCCCTCATTTTCTGCTCGAAGTGCCTACGGAACTCTCGCAGTGAGGCGGTGGTCGGAAGTTGAAAGCGGTTTACCATGTCCTCGATGAACGGCGTGGTCCTCGACAGACTATAAGTTAGCCTGTTTTGTGCATTTCTAGGGACGCCCAAGATGACGAATTTATTAAAGCGTTTACTCACAGTTGCACGGTTTAGCCACTGCATAGCCAGCCGACCAGTCTGCCAGCGAGAGCCTGATAAAGCTTTGATAGGGTTTCGACGACAGATAACTGCTGTCACGGAACGGCAATGACGGTAGCCACGTAATCCACAAGGCTTTTGCGACTGAACAATGAGTGAGTGGAGTAGTATGGCGCAAAGGCGGCGGCGTCGGGGGTTGGGGACACAGAAACGGGGTTTGTCAACTTTGACGGGCCCCCTTCTGATCAGCGGGGCATTGTTTCAAAGACGGCCATCCTATCCTATCTGTCTAGAGCGGTGCGTTCGAGAGAGCGCGCGTATCTCATTTCGTGCCCGCCTGTTTTGAGGCCCCCGAGAACCACTTACTGCCGCCTCATTCTTCTCGTTGTCGTGTTCCTCATTGTTGTTGCTGTTGGTTCTATTGTTGTTGCTGTTGGTTCTATTGTTGTTGCTGTTGGTTCTATTGTTGTTGTTCTTGTTGCTGTTTTTGTTGTGGTTGTGGTTGTTGTTGTTGTTGCTGTTGGTTCTATTGTTGTTGCTGTTGGTTCTATTGTTGTTGTTCTTGTTGCTGTTTTTGTTGTGGTTGTGGTTGTTGTTGTTGTTGCTCATGATGTTAGTGATATTGCTTTTGCTAGTGATGTTGCTGTTGTTGTAAATGATACTAATGTTGCTAATTATACTGCTGTTGTTAATGATGCTATTGTTGTTGATGACACTGTTGTGGTTAATCATACTGCTGTTGTTGTTAATGATGCTGTTGCTGTTGATGCTGCTATTGCTGCTTCAGTTAATGTTGTTGTTGTTATTGTTGTTGGTGCTGTCATTGTTATTGATGCTGTTGTTGGTGTTGTCATTGTTATCGATGACTCGTGAAGGTTAGTCCCTCTGAGGTTGCCTGTGTCGTTGCCCAATAATTGCGCTGCATCTGGTCCAAATGCTTTGCCATACCATGCATATCTCGAGCTCGCCTATTGGTGGTGATCGTACCTTGTCGCCATGCTTTGTGTATTATGTATGTATATGTATGTATGTATATATATATATATATATATATATATATATATATATATGTAAATATATATATATATATATATATATATATATATATATATATATATATATTTATATATATATATATATATATATATATTTCATATAAATATATATATATATATGTGTAAATATATATATATATTTATATGAAACAGCGCCTTGACCTCGACGTCCAACGCGGAAACGCGGCGTCCGTCCGGGGCACGCTGCTGAAGTGGTCCCAACCCACTCTATACGAGTAATATCCTAGTGCACACGTTTGCGGGAGACAATTGTAGCTCCATTTGCATTCTATATATATATATATATATATATATATAAAAGCGCATTACTAAACCGCATCGTTGCGGTATCTTTATTCAACGTATAACACGTGACTACTGATTCATTTGTTCCCTCACTCGTTCACTCATAGTGGGGTTCGTTTGCCTTTCTCGTTCTCTGAAACCGTCCCGCAGTTGCTTTCCAAAATTGCAGCGCTGACGACGACGACAACGACAGTAGCAGCTACTCTCATTAGACCTCCTACCATTTGCATACCACCTGGACGTTTTGTTGTTCGCCTACCTCAGAGAGTCGAGCCGAATTGCAGCCGAAATTGGTCTTCGGTATCCTCTATTCAAACTCAGAGATCCAAACGAACTAGAATACTGTGAATATAAATAAGTAAGAGAGTAGATAGACTTCGGTCGACCGAACACAGCGACCCCCCATCGCTGATCGTACCGTCGACTCGAACTTTGCGAAACAGGCGTTGTCAGTAAGCGAATTTGCAGTAGCAAGTAACGTAGTTCCGATGGAAATGCTTGTAACATGTATTCAACGTAGTAGTAGCAGCCGCAGTAGTGGTAGTAGTAATAATAGTGGTGATAGTTGTTGCTTTAGTAGACGAAATGATACCATCAACAGCAGCAGCATCAGTAAGCAGCTCGTTTCTCCATACGTTTTCCGCACTTTGATACGACGCGACACCAACGTTCAGCTCTTCGTGGATATTGGTCGAATTTTGCTTCTTGTCTCCCTGCGTCCGTCCTAGGTGGTGGTGGGTACGTGACACGACTTCTGCATGACTACATCGGAGCGGGCGGGGCGAGCGATTGAGCGAGCGAGCGAAAAGAGATTGTTTCTCATTTGTTGCGTACCTGTGTACCGGCAAAGGCAAACCAAGCGGTTCTTGTACGGTGCCAGTTGTACAGCGGTACCCGGAGCAGCCCCAACAGCAACAGCCCCACCAGCAAAAGCCCCACCAGCAACAGCACTGCCATCATTGCTCGCTACGACAACGACCACGCAATGACAACAACAGCAACAACACGACCGCTGAAAGACTATTTCATTACGGTACACCAAGCACCCCGTTGCGGTGTAAAGACGTGAGACGTCTTCCAGTACGCTTCAAAGTTCCCGTGTCAGGACAACATGACCTTCTACATGTGCTTGCGTTTGCACGTGTTGCATGTATATCTGTGTGTGTGTGTGTGTGTGTATGTATGCCTTGTGTGTGTGAGTGTGTGAATGTATGCATTGTATGTGTGAGTGTGTGTGGGTGTGTATGCATGGGTGTTTGCGTGACAATGTTCGTGTCTCTCTCTGTGCGCGTGATATAGCGCGACAGCGGCTCGGTTGATCTTTGAATGGAATTTGATCGCTTCACGAGAACGTGACCGTTTTCGTCAGACGTTTGCTGACAGGACGTGTTCGCTGCGATGGGCGCCCTGATGTGCCGGTTCGCTATTGCCGACCGTGCCGAAGTCGCCATGCGTCGCCGGTCGTGAGAATCGTCGTTGTTGAACTTTATTTAAATATGGCTGCTTTGCATCCGTTCTATTCGTACAAACTGTGTACGTATGTCAGCGGATTTCAGCCAGCTACATATAGGTCATCGTTTGGTTCGTGGATTTAACCAAATTTGAGCTTTTTACGAATCCCTTGTGATGCGATGACGCGTATGCCTAACTCTGTAACTCTCCTTTCGCACTCTTAGTACGCAAGCGATTACAGGTGTCGTTTTCGGTAGAAGCTTTTTCTTCGACTCTTTAAATATATATATATATATATATATATATATATATTTATATATATATATATATATATATATATATATTATATATATATATATATATATATATATATATATATATATTTATATATACAAATATATATATATATATATATATATATATATATATTTATATTTATATATATTTATTTATATATATATATATAAATATATATATATATATATATATATATTTATATATATATATATATCTATATATATATTTATAGGTCGTCCTCAAGGTCTTGGTAAAGAAGATAGAATAAAGAGAATACGTGTCGTTTATTACCTACTATATTTTTGCCTTTGTAACATAGTAACACAGTTTTCGAATATGAAACGTACGCTTTCTTAATAAGGCTTATTGGCGTACATACAAGAATCAGTGATATGAAGCGTATGATGTGATTTATAAAATGCGCAAGGCGTTTCTTCTACACGGTCCGACCGACATAAACATTTAGACTCGGTGTGCTGCAGCCGAACCAGCCAGGCAATGTTGTCTCTCTTTTCAGTCCAAGCAACAAAAAAGCTGACTGCAAGATTGGCATGAGCGGTGTGCACTTATGCGGACAAGCTAATGTACGCTGACTAGAGAGGGATTAGCTAGCGTATGCTGGTTTTATACGCTTCTAGATGGAGCGGAAATACGCGTAGGTTTTTCTGTAGTATAACCTTATCACGTACACTTTCAACTCTGAAGCCGTTTGCCGGGCAGTCGCCATAAAGTGAAGATATTGTAGTTAAAAATAATAGCAAGAACCGGTGCGATATATATATATATATAAATATATATATATATATATCGCACAATAATTTGCTATTATTTTAACTACAATGTCTTCACTTATATATATATATATATATATATATATATATATATCGCACGATGATTTGCTATTATTTTTAACTACAATGTCTTCACTTAAATATATATATATATATATATATATACCAAATTATGTGCCTGAACAAAAATATCGCACTCTACCAAGCGCTCGAAGGGAATCGCCAACAGGACGGCCTACCATACTCAAAGCGTGATTATCGCTGTGGCTACGACACTCAGAGAGATAGCGTTTGTTTCGTAGGTTGCGTCTAATATCTTAGCCAAAAACCTATACGGTCAAGCGTAGAGAAAGCAGTCATCGCGTGCAGTTTGGCGTTTAGCATGCTGCGTGCATCCTATTCATGCATCGATTTATTTTTAGTTGGAAGCCAGGCGAGAAGACAGTTCAGAAGCCTCCCTTTGGGCATGTGGCATCATTACTAAGGCATTGTTTGGTCCTATTTTGCCTGCAAAGATTCTATTGAAATCCAGTGACTACATCGACGGTGCGCTGCTGACCACCCCCACCCCGCTGCGTTTCGAAGCTTGAAAGCCAAATATTTGAAAAAGCGTTATGGGCAAAATCGACCGCGATTTTTCTGCTATGTACGTGTGGCTCCGCCAGTGCAAGCCTGCGTGCGATTCGTGTTGATGATGCGCCCCACATTTTAAATGCTTGCTGCAATTTCGACTGTCCTGTTAATACCACCGGGGGGGACTTTAACTTACCTAAAATTAACTTAGTTGACGCACTCCTGGCCTGTTTCTAGCTCAGTGTTCAACTGTTTTGTCTTGTTGCTCTGAACCTAAAATGACCTACGATCTTAACGTCTTATTAGTTATAAATCTAAGACTCGTTGGAAGGTATTAACTGTTCTGTTTGCACAGCCAATATCGTTGTTGAGTATGCGCTTTTATGCAACTACTTTGTCGTATTATAAATCAATATACATCCATATATATATATATATATATATATATATATATATATATATATATATATATATATATATATATATATATACAAGATAGTGACATCTAGTCATGGTTTCGCTCAGACATTCCATCGATGTACGCCCTGTTGTAATTACCGTAAGAAAACGATATATTCTCACACAAACATTGCCAAAAGCACTGCATATAATGTATAAAAGTATCTAGTACCGTCACGGGCGGGAATTCCCCCAATAATAAATGACAGATACATGTGTGGTATTTGGTAAGCATGTGCTTATCTTGCAATTTTTCAAGCTACGGTATTCACACTAATATCCAGCACAGCGAGTTCGAAAGATTAAATTGGCGCACGGTTGTTTGGGGTTTAATAAAACACCCGTGGCCTTTAATTGCGTCAGTGGCAAGATGCTCTCCACGGAGTTCCCTAGGATTTTGCGTGTGTTTCACCAAAACGGCTATAAGCTCATCCATACGTCATCGGCGACCAGATCCGCACGTTGTACTTTGACTGCAGCGAGTAAACACTATGCTATTGTATGTATGTATGTTATTGCACTATTTTTTTGGATATATACTGGCGAAATGCGTGATGCAACTTAGGCGTTGTTGCTAAAGCTGCGATATTGTGTGACTGACAAGCCGACTAAAATGCAGAGCCTTTGCAAGGGCCTGGCATGTCAAGGCCAGTCAAGAGACTTCTAGGTTTTAAGTTCTAAAAGAGTAGCTCACGCTCAGCAATTGGAATGGCACAACGTTCGTAATAGTGCCTTATGTTGTCAGCCTCTCCTAAGTTGTACATACAGCATGAGGGGAAGTCAGCTTTGCCAATGCGGTGTATGTGTTGGTGAGAGCCGATATTGTGGCGGGTTGGCAGTTGCGCGAGTGGATAAGTGAGCCAGCCGTAATGGCGTCGTCGGCGGGGCTGTATGTACATAGACGTCGATCTTCGCAGCTGAATGCTCCTGTCCTGTAGGTACGGGGATAGTATACGTAAAAAAAAAACAGGATACGTCTTTGTCTTGAGGTGTTTTGCTTGCCTCTCGAGTGCGCGGTAAACGCGTTCTCTTCGTGCCGCACTTCTCTGCTGATGGCTGAGTGTGTAGAGTATCAGGATTTGAAACCTTGCCGGTTTTCTGACAGCGCCTCCTTGTTTTCATGGTCTGTTACTAATCGCCCGTATTTAATGTGCTCAACTGCTTTAGATATTAAGATAAGCATGTATGTAGGGCGTGTGTGCCAAGGGGTCTCTTTGCGGTTTACAGGGCTCCAGTATAAAGGTCGAACGTGTCGTTTCCCAGTATAAAGGCCGAGCATCGTGCGTTTAAATACATTTGTTGGGTGCTTCTGTAAGGGTATGCGTACTGCTTTGTCGAGGGATATACCCTTGAAATTTACTTGCGGGGACCGTATCTAGACCAGGTGCTATTCACGCGTTATAAGTATATGGTACATACTTATAACGCGTGAATAGTTATAAGTATATGGTACATCTTCGATGTAATGCCAAAGTAATACCGAGCCTGGGGGGGGGGTGGGTGTCGAGGAATCCGGGTTTAGTGGGTTTGCGAATCTCACACTAGTCACGCAGGCTGCTAGTGTCGCATGTGCATCATGCATTCCCAAAACCTCCCAGAAAGAAAAGTATATGGTACATATTTTTAGAGAAAAATATTTTATTATTAATTCTCAAGAGGCGCTGACGTGTTCACGTTTGGCTTCTGGAACATATTACTACATTTATAAATAAGCGTGGAAAACCATTATGGCTTCTGGGTGGCCAGCAGAGTGAATGTGTGCACATATGAGTTCCACTCCGGGTCAACTGTTATTAAGTTCTCTGCGACGTATGCAGAAAGCGGTAACTATAAATTGACAGGGATGCTCGTTTGTAAGAAGGTGCGGGACTCGGAAAACATACCAATGGGTATGTGGCTGAGGGGGAATATTTAGAAGCGAGGCAGAAGGAAACTCATAGAGGAAACTTAATAGCAATGTCCTCTTGCAGTGACTTAGCAGCTTAGTACTCCCGGCGTCAGGGGCAATCTAAGTAGATTGCTACAAACGCAGTCCGGTAGACTTATTAATGTCTGCGCTTCTGCCACCGCAAAACGAGGAAAAGAAACGGAATAGCTTGATTTAGCGGGCGGCCGTGAAGAAGGGTAGTGGGTTGTCGCGAAAACACATAACGATTGTTCCGGTGATGAGGACTCCGCTGGCCTCGTTCGCCACACGGTTAGGTATAAGAAAAGAAGCAAATATAATGTTAAAAGAAGGAGCACTGGGCAGTGATAAGGGAGGGCGACGATCGAAGGAGAACAAATGAGGCAAAGGGAGGGAAGACAAATAAAATTGGTAAATCAATCTACACAACCGGGGATCACCTTGCCTTGAGAGGGTCGGGAACCGGCCACCGTTGTAGCTACGGCGCTGATTGATTCTCACATATGCGTTCGGTTCATGCAGCAGTCCCCCTTTCCGGGATGCAGATAGCACCCTTTACCACCAATGGTATCCCGCTATTTTTCTCTAATAGGAACGGGATAAGCTGAGTATGCATGAAATGGGTTGAATAATGCGGAAAAGTTTTTCTTTTTAAAGAGCGTTTTCGAGCCATTGAATGCGTGTAGGAATAGGGCTGTTTATTCGCTGGGAAATGGCCTGCTTTGGCGTATATGTGTGGGATTGGCGATGGGAAATAAATTAAGTGGACATTTGGGTTTATGGAACAGTAGCAATAAGGAACACTGGATGGAGGGCTAGTGGAGTGATGGATCGACATCTAGCTACGGCCTTTGTAGTCCATGGATTTCATCATGTTTTGCGCAACGTAGAGGGCTTTAATAAAGCACAGGATGGACGTCGATGCCGACAGTGCTGGAACAAATGTGACAGATACCACGCCGCATTAAAAATTGAAAAACATATATTCTACTTTAAGGTGCCAGGAAACGACTGGGCCACGTTTGAGGGCCACGCTTTAAGTATTAAAAAATCACTTTTACAATGGACTAGAAGCAAAAAGTCTTGTTTAAGAGTTATAGTGATGTAATGCCCAATCTTCAATGTAATGCCAAAGTAATACCGAGCCTGGGGGGGTGGGTAGGAATCCGGGTTTAGTGGGTTGCGAGTCTCACACTAGTCACGCAGGCTGCTAGCGGCGCATGCGCATCATGCATTCCCGAAACCTCCCAGAACAAAAAAAAGAGTTATAGTGAAATTACACATTTTGCTATGTCGTTCTTTTCTTTTTCGTTCCGAAGGGTATCCAATGCTGGCCAACGGAAGCGAAATAGTCGCGTTGAATGAACAATTGAAAACATTGGGATCATGTGATGCCTTATGTTTGAGCTTCGACGTTCAGTACCTTAAAATGTTCCCATTACGCTTATAAAACACACATACTTAGGTAAAAGCAGCGTATGCTACCGAAATCAAAGATGGTATAGTTCGAATCTCATCATTTATCATTGTTCAAACTGGATCGTTTTGCGATTGGCTTTACCGACTTCAAGCTCTGCAAACCATTGATAACCAGTCATATATATATATATATATATATATATATATATATATATATATATATATATATATATATATATACATTCATTTTGTTTATTTGACGTTAAAAAAGTGTCTCTAATGAAAATAAGTACAGCTCGCCATGTCTTCAGCATGTATATATGTATATATGGTGGATTCAAATCGGCCTAGCATAAGAATAGATGCGTGTATTCTGGCGATAACATACATGTGGCAAAAAGGGAATGCGGAAAAGGAATGTGTTTGCCACGTGACAGTCAACCGAGCCAGCTTAAAAGGTTGAAGAGAGACTGCTGGGCCCGCGCGACTCTGTGTCTCTCTCACCTCACTTCGCATCCTCTTGCACTCGGCGCACCTCGTTGCCTGCGTCTTAGTGCTGGGAAAAAGACCTTTCCAGGCGTTCACTTCCTGCCCCAATGTCCATATATACAAACGAATTGCAAGGATTCCATACGCCAAGACAGGCTTTTGCAGCTTTTACTGGAACCGGCCGGCTCTATCAGTATTTCGCGCGGAACAGGCGGAACAGCGACTTTTCCAAAAGCTGAACGACAGTGATTTTGGTTGGTTGGTTGGTTTTCTAATGCAATTAATGTGTACACATGACACTGACATTCAGAATTCGTTATGCAGCAGCTTGTTAAACTGCTGTCTGTTTCTGGAGCTCCTAGCAAATTACGGAAAAGTACACTTTTATTTACAATCATTATTACATCGTATGAGCAACGGCTCCATATTTTGGAGGTGGCGGATCCAATGGAGCCTCCGAGTGCATGCTGACCTACTGACCTAGACACGACCGGTAGTCTATGCTAGTGGATACGTCCCATAGAGTACCTTGTCAGTACCTTCCTCCAACTGCACATCAGTTCCAACATTGAACACTTATAAATAAGGATATATATATATATATATATATATATATATATATATATATATATATTCTTGGCGTCAATAACAGAAGAAAACATTAAAAATCCCTTAATATGGATATGCCCAACAATCAAATTATTATCAGGAAGATCGCTGAGGAATCGAAGATCGATTGTGGATGAGTAACAGTGTTGACCGATATTTGATGTGTCAGAATACTGACAGGCAGCGAAGTTTATTCCAGGTTATTTTAGAATCGTTTTTTTTTAACTACAAGGGAATCATCTTGTACGCATGTTTGCCACCTGGATGCACGGTCAATGAGGAGTTTCAAACAGATTGAGCGAGAACGTCCGACGCAGAAACCTCAGCTCTGGACAAACAACTTTTAGATCATCTATCACGACAGAGCACAGGAGCGCACAACGTTTTTTGGGATTATTTGATAACAACTTGATTTTTATATTTGCGTATCCAACGAAGGTTGTATAAAGCATTGCAGCAAGCGAGAGCTATTTAACGGAAAAACACTTTAAGAGATTATTTTTTTTCATAAATATATATCAGAACACGATATATATATATATATATATATATATATATATATATATATATATATTGCGCCATTGTCAGGTGACTGCGAAAGGGGTACCGCTAAGCATTTGTCCCATCTCTCTCTCTCGGTCCCCCGAGAGCGGGTGAGTTGCGTGGTTTTTCGTTTCTGTGGTATTCTCTTGCTTCACCTCCTGCCGTACTAGTTGGAATTATATATATATATATATATATATATATATATATCGAATGTCGAACCAATAGTAACTTTTCCGAAAAAAATGCATACGAAATATATTTAGACTGGCAGGGCAACCACTGAGAGCGTACGGAGTGATGGAAATGTGTGGTACTTCTATGAAATATACATATATAGCATTTTGACACACTATAGCTGGAACCGTACCCCTTTTGAGGCTACTTCTAATAAAGTTTATCTTGCCAGAAGTGCTGTAAACAATGTTGATACACACCCATATACAATGCGTGTGACAAATTGTTCAATGCTTAATTATCGCTTTAATTATGCCAGATTTCAGGTATTAACCTTCCGGTGTTACACACAGAAAACCCAAATGAAGCCCGGGACAACTTGGTCTCTCACTGAAAAAATTATTATTAGTATTATTTCGTCGTCTGCTACGGCGACAAACGGTTGTGTCCTGCGTGAGCTCTGTGAATATTCCTCTCGTTTTGGTGGTTTTGACGAGTCTTTCCGGACAAACTTTGTGCGAGTGATTCTCTTCGTGTTCAAGTGCCCGGTGCGGTGTGCCCTGTGTATTTTTCCGGGTTCCTTCCTGGTTTTCGAACGCTTCGCCGACCGAACGTCCTGATGGACGGCGATGTGGATGCAGACGGTGGGAGCAGCGGTTCGAGCGGTCACCTCCGCGGGCCGGCGTCTGCTACGCCGTCCTCGTCTTGAGCGCTGGCGGCGCTGTCTGCCTTGGCGGCGGAGGGTAGCCGCACGATGCGGTCACGTTTGGAGATGTTGTCTACGGGTGCCGCTGCGCCTGTGCTCAACGTGCCGCGCACGTCGCCTGTGAGACCGTCCTCTGTCCCCGGCGCATCTGATATGCGCCGGGGACAGAGGCCGGTCCTATCCAACCTATGGAAGTGGTTAGCCCAGCTGGTGACTTTCGCAGCAACGCTGTAGTGGCGGAGATGACAGCTGTCGAGACTACACCAGCTATTCCAGTCGCGCAGGAGCCTACTCTCAAACGGGCCTGTACTGCCTCAGATACGTGAGGATTCTCGTAACGGTGCCGGACCTTCTCGGGAAATCTGTGATACGATTGGTGACGACGGCTTCGTGACAGTCGTGAACAAGAGATCAGTTCGGCGAGTGATTAACGCTGAAGCGGAACTTTCACGCTTCCGTGAATCGGTTGACAATGGCTCCGATCCAGTCTAAACAGTGCGGTTTACGTCACAGGATTCCACGTTTCCGGCATCTGAAGGTTCCAACAAGCAGCAGCAGCAGGTCCGGCGCCCGAACTTTTCGAACAACTGATGAAAGTATTCAAGGCCCTCCATGACCTGGTGCCGACGGCAACGTTGGGAGGCGGTCCCAAGGGGATAACGGCCACTGTGCCCACGATTTCGGCCGCAAGCGACTTGGTGTCCGTCAGGGCGTTGGAAGGCGTGCCGATGGTAGAATTGTGTTCCACAATGGATCAGTTTTGGGGCGTCATCAAAGACGTAAACCCGGCCTTTTCTGATGAGTGTCTGCTATCCGAGCTTGCCTCGTACGGTGCGATGATGATAAGGAGAGACACGAGGCCCGGGCTTATGAACGAAAAGAGCTTCCGAGTGCCGTCAACGAGGATACACGTTCTCTTCAAGAGGACGCCCCCTAATAAGGTCTTTATGATGTGGAGGGACCATGATGTGTCGGTTGAAGTTTCGTCACCGATTGTTTGCTTTAATTGCCAACGCACTGGCCACAAGGCAACTTGCTGCACTCGCGCTCGTGCATGTAGAAGATGCGGTGCGCACGACCACCTAGCCGCGTCATGTCGAAACCGAGCTCGTTGCGTAAACTGCAGTGGCCCCCACTCTAGAGGGGACTCGGGCTGCCCCGTTTAGCCCGCGAGAAAAGCAAGGTTTTGCTCGGCTCACGCATGCTTCAACATGAGCAGTTGTCGACGCGTGGTCGTTGTCCCGGATCCTGCACCTACTCGGCCAGGCACATCTGCACCAAGCACCTACGCGGCGGCCGTACGTCGTCTGGTAATACCAGTCTCCCCGGATGCGGCTCCGGAGCCTTCGGCAGCGCGTGCTGAGGTCGTGCTTCCCCCTCTTCGGCCGATCCCCGCTCCGCGAAAAACCTCTTTAGAAGGTTCTGTTTCAGGAGGTGGCGGAGTCTTCGTGCGAAAACTCCGCCACCTCCTGAAACAGAACCTTCTAAACAAGTCAAGGCCGCTTTTCGCCGCCCTTCCAAGCGTCATCGCCGATTGGGTCCGAGTGAACCGGTTCCGCGCGGCCGCGCCGTCACCCGTGTTTGGGCGCGCCCACCTAAGTCGACCGACGACCTTGATTTCGGTTGTCTGTCTAAGGCCGTATCCATGCTCGCTTGCATCAACCCGAAACTAGGCGACACTCTTCGAGGCATTGTGAAGGCACTGCGTCCCCTGCTCGTCCTAGCCCCGTTGCTGCAAGGCTTGGTGTCTCCCGCACCAGCTCCCAAATGATGAACCCTGAGCCCACTCAGTCCCCCGGCGCAGCCCCCCATCCCCCTCGTCTGTCCGTTTCAGTAGCAGGTAACCCTCCCGTAAGGGCCACTTGCCCCAGATGCGGCCGGGACTTCACTCGCCGCGGTCTCCCCATTCACCAAGCTAGATGTCGTCCCACGTCTACAACTCCCGATTCGTCTTCGACTGCTTCCTCCACGCCAGCACTCCCATTACAGCCTAGACAGTCGCTAGTCGACAAGCTCATACTTGCGTCGCAACAATCTAGGGTAATGCGTGTAGTCCCCCGGGCTGTGAGGCCTTTGGTTGCCGAGTCCCTATGCGACGTCCTCGACCTTGTGGCGGCCAACAATGACGTCCCCTCGTGGGAGTCGCTCTTATCATTCGCTTAAGTGGTCCTTTAACTGCCATCTCGCACCTCGTCGTCCACCTCTTTGGCAGCGACTGTTCGGTCGAACCTCCGTGCGTTCCGCGACGGTTGGCGGTTCAAATTTCGCGTAGGTGGTATTAGAAGAGTCACATCAGATGCGTACGACTCCCCTGAGGAGTCTAAACTGTCTGAGGGAGACGTTTCCGGGGCGGCCCGCTTACTATGCTCTACGGACTTGTTTGTTTCGGGAGACAAAGTCCTGGTCTCGCTTGCCGCCTAGCACCCACCTGCTCCATCGGACTCGGTTTTTCCGGACCCTCCTGACTCTATGACGCAGCGTCACTCTTTAGTCGATGATGTCTTGGGAGCTGTTGCCAGCTTTCCGGCCCGTTCGTCCGCCGGTCCTGACGCTTTGCGTCCGCGTCATCTAAAGGACCTTTGGCGCCAAGCTATTCGCACTCCGCAAAAAAGACTCATCGATTCGCCCGATAGCCTGTTCTTTCACGATACGGAGGAAAGCTGCAAAAATAGCCTGTCGTGAGGCAAAAGATCTTATCATTGAGCAGCTTGGCCCGCACCAGTTGGGTTTTGGCTCAGCAGGCGGGACGGGGGCAGCTGTACATGCAGCTTCGTCCAATCAAGCCCGCCCCGAACGGCACTCTTGAAGTTGGATTTTTGCAATGCATTCATTACTATTCGAAGGGATTACTTCGTGCAGTTCGTGATGCAGCACCGGAAATCTTCAACTTAGTGAATCACGCATACAGAGAGCCATCCGTCCTGTTGTTTGGGGCCCACACGTTGTCCTCGGCATCGGGTATACAGCAGGGAGACCCCTTGGGGCCGGCTCTATTCAGCCTGGGTATACGTGAGCTGGTCAACTCAATACAAGTGCCTTTCAACGCCTTTCGACGATGGCACACTCGGTGGATCGATGGAGGGCTTACTCGACGAAGTGCGCAGAATTCTTGCCTTTAAAGCAGTCAATGGCCTGGTGTTAAACACGGCCAAATGCGAGGTGTTCGCGCCGGGAACGACCCCACATTGAGTGCCTTACTTGCGTTACTACCGGGGTGTAGAGTCGTGTCTGAACACGAAGTTACGCTCCTTGGCGCACCGCTCCTACCATCTGCACTGTCGAGTCTACTCGACCCTATGATGGACAGATTGTGGGCGATGCGAGAAGTCTGCCTCTAGTCGGAGCCCACCAAGGGCTTTACCTACTCCGCTCGTCGTTCTCCGCGTGTCGCATCGTACATATCATACGATCCATGGACTGTTCGGGTACATTCAACCAGCTTTTCCAACCATTCGACGACCAGGTGGTGGAGGCCCTCGAGACGGTTTTGGGTTTGAACCTACGACCACGAGAGGTGCGCCAGGCGGCTCTCTTCACCTCCATGGGCGGTCTTGGTCTTCCCTCGGCCCGCTCGTTGGCAGGCCCTGTCGTGGCCGCCTCGATGCACGCTACGTCGGGTCATGTCCAACGCTTGCTCCCGCCGGGGGCTTGGGCATCGTTTGAGACAACTCGCGACGCTATAGCGGCTGGACTTCAAGCTTCACCGCCTGATATGAATAGACTTGCCTGCCAGAGGGCCTGGGCCGAGAAGGTACACGAATCTTCGCTTACTAAGTTGCTTGAAGAATGCGGTGACGACCAGGATAGGGCGTGCCTCCTTGCCGTCGCTCGCCCAGGAGCGAGCGACTGGCTACACGCACTCCTCGCTGACTCATTGGGTACCCGCCTTGACTACCAATCCAACCACCCGGATCTGCATTGGCCTGAGACTGGAAGCTGATTTGGTAGAGCCATACAGATGCACTTGTGACGAGCCTGTCGGACGCCTGGCCAGACACGGCCTGTCTTGCGCTCACTCGGCGGGCCGGCGCCCACGCCACACGGCTCTGAATGACATTCCTACAAGGTCGTTGAGAAAGGTCGGAATCCCTTGCGTCCTGGGACCGCCTGGTCTTTCTAGAGACGATGGCAAGCTGCTTGACGGCTTGACTTTGATACCTTTCCTCAAGGGTCGTTCTCTGGTTTGGGATGCGACGGTGACCGACTCTCTGACCCCCTCCCTTGTCGGTCCCGGCGCTTCTCGCCCAGGAACTGCCGCTTCCCGCGCCGAGACATTAAAGATAAGAAAGTATGCAAACTTAGGCCGGGCGTACCATTTTTCACCCTTCGCATTCGAGACGCTGGGTAGCCCTGGGCCCCTCACAACAACGCTAATTTCGCAGGTTGGCGACGCTTTACAGCAGGCTACAATGGACAAAAGGGCGGGCACTTTCTTCTGCCAACGGCTTTCCCTAGAGATTCAGAGAGGTAACGCAATTTCGGTGCTCGGAACTATGAAAGACTGGATGGACCCGCGTCTTCGCGTTAGGGGTCGGGCAAGACTCCCGCTCGGACACGAGTGATAGATGAGGAGTGAACCATCGGCGCCGTGGATTTAAACATTCAGATGTATATATTAAATTCCTAAATAAATATATTATTATATATATATATAGTTATATATACACATATATATAAATATATATATATATATATATATATATATATATATATATATATATATATATATATATATATATATATATATACATATATATATATATATATATATATATATATATATATATATACATATATATATATATATATATATATAGCGACGCGGCGAGCGAACAAGAGAGGGAAAATTTTGATTGAATGGGCAGCCACCCTGGACCTGTATATACAAAACGATGGCAAAGACCCGACCTTCCACAGAGCCGGACATCAGTCAACGGTCGATCTAACGCTATGCAACGATACAATGGTTAACAAAATGAAAGAATGGATCGTGCTCACTGAGGAAGAAAACCTCAGCGATCACTATTGTATTGAGTTCACGGTGGAACTGCAGCAAAAAACGATGCCTATAAGAACCAAAACGTACATCAGGATCAAGGACAAAGAGGTCTTCAAGAAAGAGCTCAAAAAGGCAATCCTTAAAGCTTCCCCCCACACCCCAGAAGAACTGCACGACACTCTCATCAGGGCCTGCACCAGGGCTACCAAGCCCCCTCACCCAAGAAGGGCTACATGCCAACCGAAATATTGGTGGAACAAAGTCATAGCGCAGAAACGGGCAGATTGTAACAAAGCCAAAAGGAAGCTCAAAACACGCCATAGGACCAGGGAGGCCGAGATCCTCGCCTTAGACAATTATAGAAGATGTAGGGTGCTTTTAAAAAACGAAATAGCAGAAAGCAAAAAGCTATGGTGGCGTCAAAAGATAAATGACATAAATGACGAACCATGGGGAAAACCCTACAAAATGATCAGGGGGATAGGCGCGCAGGCCCCAAAAGTTTTAATGCCAGACACAGAGATCGTACAGATTTTAAACAAACTCTTTCCACAAGACGCACATTTTAACAGAGAGACTTTCGTAAGAAGAGGGACAACCCCAGAAGAGTTCCCGCCTATCACGCGTGCAGAGGTAATAATGGCAGCTGAGAGGCTAAAGCCAGGGAAATCTCCAGGGCCCGACGGCATTCCGCCTTTGGCGGTAAAAATGCTTTTTAACGAACACCCTGATTTGGTAGCGACAGTACTTACTAAGGCAATGGCAAGTGGCAAAATGCCTAAAGACTGGAAGAGGGCGGAGGTCGTTTTGATTCCCAAAAGTAGCGGAGGGTACAGACCCATATGTCTCTTGAATACCCTGGCAAAAGGATATGAAGCAATTTTAGAACACAGACTTAGGACGTTTGCGGAACAGAATGATCTTCTATCGGCCAACCAATACGGATTTCGCAAGAACAGATCAGTTCTCACAGCAATTCAACGAATAACAACCAAAGCTGACTTGCTGCACAGTTTTCCAATATACAAACGGAAACTTCTTGTGGCTGTCCTTCTGGATGTCAAAAACGCTTTCAACAGTCTGCCGTGGAAAGAGATTTTAGGAACCCTGGTGAGAAAAGCGGTCCCTCCGTTTCTTGTGAGAGCCGTCTCGGGATACTTGGAAGACAGAAGAGTTTTTAACGGCACGGTGGAGATAGACATGACAGCAGGAGTTCCGCAAGGATCAATCCTGGGCCCCCTGCTCTGGAACATAACATATGACGACGTCTTAAGACAGAAAGATCTCCCACAGGGAGTAGAGATGATTGCGTACGCGGATGACTTGGCCGTTATTATTCAAGCAAAGACAGAGGAAGAGCTAGAGTTAAAGACAAACATGGCTCTCCGGTCGACAAAAAGATGGATGGATAAGGCTGGGCTACAGCTGGCCCCGGAAAAGAGTGAAGCCATTCTCTTGACAGGAAGAAAAAAAGTGGGCAGCATAAAACTGATGGTGGGGGGCCAGGAGATCAAGCAAGTAACAGAAGCCAGATACCTTGGTGTCCTACTAGACAAGGGTCTCAGGGGCGCAAGTCATATCAGGAAATGCACGGCTAAGGCAACTAAAGCGGCTAACGCTATAGGCAAGATCCTTCCAAATTCATACGGGCCGCGGGAGTGTCGGCGACGACTATTAATGTCGGTTACCGAATCAATTGCACTTTTCGCGGCGCCAGTCTGGCTGCAGAACACCCTAAAAACGACGACGGCAAGAAAGGCCCTGAGAAATACGCAGAGAATAGGGGCGCTAAGAATCCTGCAGGCCTACCGTACGGTTAGCACAAACGCAGCCCTGGTACTGGCTGGTTCCCCACCTTGGGACTTAATAGTAAACGAAAGGAAAAGGATTTGGGAAGCAGGGGGTGAGTCCAGCAAAGAAATTGAGAGGGAAAAGACGATAAGAGCGTGGCAAGAAGAATGGGACGCCATACCCATAGGCTCACCGGGCCATTCACTTCGCTTGCTCATCCCGGACATCAAAAAGTGGATAGACCGCCCGGCAGGGGAACTAAACTTTTTCCTTACGCAGTGTCTCGCTGGCCATGGGGACTTTCAAAGTTATCTCTTTCGTATTGGCAAAGCTCCCTCGGCAACCTGCGTGCACTGTGCGGACGGCGTCGACGATGACCCCGAGCACACTCTCCTAAAATGCAACGGACTAGAGCAGGCAAGGACAACTGCCATAGTGCTGCTAAGATTGAAATGGTCCAGAGAAGAAGAAAAACGAGGAGCCAGAACACCGGACCCGCCAAGAAGTAACATGAAAATGTTTGTGGAGTACATATGCAGCACAGCATCAGCATGGAAGATGGGCGAGGAAATGGCAACTGCAGTAATGAAAAAGAAAACCGAGCTCGGCAAGTACAGAAGAGAACGGATAGCGCTTACGACATCAACAGATGACGTGGCTTGTATTCAGACGGGTTCGCAGGTGTTGGGACAAGCACGTCGGACCGGTGGGGGAACCCGTGAGTGACCTCGGCCAAATGATCCGGTAGGCGCTCGCCACTTCTCCTAATGGTCCATAGTACTGTTCTATGGATATCTGGGCCATTAGAGAGTGAAGCTTAAGGGGGGAGTAGTGTTTAGTGGGTAGGGGTCTTGGCGGACCAACATCCAACCGCTAGGGTCGAGTCCCACACTGCTCGAGAGGGGGGAATACCTCGTACTCGTAGCGTGCGTAAAAGCATTCACTCTCCTCCACAAAAAAAAAAATATATATATATATATTTATATATATATATATATATATATATATATATAGATGTATATATATATTGAATCTTGAAAAAAAAAATATTATTATTAATATTATTATTATTATGTTGTCCGAGCGAAGCGCTAGATCTAATGCGCATAGATATTCACAGTTATATAACATCAAGGAACATTTATTTTGACACAAATAGTTGTGCCTCTACACGTATCATTATGTGAAATCCTCATTTTCAATTTTTAACAACGAAATAAACTGTGAGAATTTAAGTTTCCGTGCTTGTCCGGCTATCGGCTATATGAAACAGATCATTGTTGATGAGCCCCGAACAACCGGATTTATGTGTACGTATATGTAGCTCGCACAGCGACGCACCGTCATGCTGGAACCACATTCTCCGGCGAACGCTTTCCGGAACGCCTTCCAACAATTGCAGTAACGCACTGCTCAAGAATGTGCGATAGACAGTTGCATCTATTTTATCGAAGTTTGTGGGGACCTATAAGGTAGCCGTTCACCGCTTGTCAGCTTAGACATTCACCGGGACGCGCTATCTCGGGCGTCTCGGGTGCTCGCGGGTCATATGCAGGCAGTCTCGTAGGCCCATAAATGAGAGTTGTGTGTGCAGCTAACACACCATCTTGGCTAAGCTCCGAAGCCTCATCCGTCAACCGCAGACAATCTATCCAGAATGTCCACATTCTCCAAACACACCTCCAAATACTGTCGGTAGTATTCAGCGCGTAGCTGGTAGTCATTGGGCCGTAGAGTTTGGATTCGATGAGACCGATATAGATGCAGTCGTTTGCCTTCCAGCATACTTTGAACAGCAGCGAAACCAACTGCAGCATCTGCAAACACCTGGCTGTAAAGGTCGCTCGGTTAGTTTTTGAAGGGTAAGCTCTTCTACATCTGTCGTTCTCGTCATCCGCGGTCCGTACCACGTGCAGTGTCGTAGTTACGGCCATGGGACAATCTAGTTTCACGTAACCGACGATATATTCAACTATATATATATATATATATATATATATATACAATATATATATTCGTAAGCGAGCGACTGTCAGGTGTGAGTCTATTTGGAAAATGCTGTGCGCAGAACTGTCGAGCGGTTTTCGCGTTGAAATGTCACGTTGTCTACAGAACGTAACACTTCGTTATGTATACCACTTGGCAGGCCGTTTTCTTTCGCTCTTGCGGTTTGTCTTGCACGGTAGCGTGTTACATTCGCGTGCGCCTCGCGACCGGAGGATACACATATGTAGGTGCACGGATTCGAGCCCCACCGCTGCACATTCCTATGTATGGGATGCGTCTTACGAGGCGATGCGAAATGTTGGCTGAGGGTCAGCCCGAAAAAGTTTTTGGCGGTTTGTCTTATGCCGCTTCGGCGCCTCGAATGGTGGGATATGAACTTCGATATGAAAGCCCGTGTGAGCTTAAAATCAGAGCCCACGCAAATTTTGAATCAAAGCCCGTGCGAACTTCGAATCAAAGCCCGCGCAAAAGCTGCTCAGGGTAAAGCTGTTGGCAAAACATGTTGCTGTGCTTCTCAACGAGCGCGAGCGGTTTATTTGCTGAAGCAGTTCACGATGCTAGCAAGTATGCTAGCATGCCTTCACTTTGTATATGGCTGTCGGAAAAGATTAATTACTCGGCAAATACGTGACGTATTGTCTCAGAATAGTCTTTTTTGGCGTATTGGCGAAATTGTACGGTTCTAAACGTGAAAGCTTCAACATATAACAACATATCAAATATTTATAACTTTCTATTTGTTTTGCGCTAGCTTGCGTGTCATTCAGATTATACGAAACTTCGTGCGTTGACTGGTTTTTCCGCAGGCCTAGATTTTGCACAACTGTTTAAGAGAAAAACAAAATAACTACTTTTATCAATTTCATTCTTACTCCTAAACAAGATGTTTTTGCCTCCTCCAAAAAAAGATATATATATATATACGTACAGGATCACACAGAAATATCAGAAAGCGACATATTGCGTGCGACACTTGTGTTCCGATGAAACATACTCTCTGAGAAATCTTGTTTCGGAGTGAGAGTGATACTATTAAAATCCGTGACACTGGTGTTGTTGCCCCGATGCAACGTGGTCGTTTAGAAAGGAGTTTGCAAAAAAGTAAGTTATTTATTAGCTTTGGCGCGCAACACCTCAAAATCATAACCATACGACCATTCGCAGCGCTCAAAACTTACGCATTTGCATGAATGGCGACAATTTTGGTACCAAATCTACGGCACTACGAGCCGTGATTGTGCAGTAATTGAATGCATGTAAAAATTACCTACCCCATCAAATAAATCACTCTAGTTCATTTATGCATGCATTCAATCTCAACGTGCCTCCAAAAATTCTTCATTACTGCGCAATCACAGCTTGCATTGCCATACATTTGGTAAATCCAGATCAGAATGATCTTGATGAAACGCGCATTTGCCTGAATGCGGTGTGCTGTAAATGGTCGTAGGATTATGATTTTTAAATATTGGGCGTACTCATAGCAATAGTGCGTAAAAGTATTTAACCCTCCTCCATTAAAAAAAATGGCCGGCGTTATATGTTCTCGCCAACGACGATGTGCTTAGTTTCTGTTCAGGAGTACTGGTTGTGCTCACTCCAAAACAAGACCTCTACTATATATATATATATATATATATATATATACATATATATATATATATGTGGTTGAATGTTGCTCCGCCAAGAATCTTACCCACTAAACACACCACCCCCTTAAGGTTTACACTCTAATGGCCTAGATATCCATAGAACAGTACTATGGGCCATTAGGAGAAGTGGCGCGAGCTTCGAACGGATCATGTGGCCGAGGTCACTCGCGGTTTCTCCCACCAATCCAATGTCTCCAATCTCAATACCTGCGAACTCGTTTGATTACAACCGACGTCATTTATTGATGTCGCAAGCGCAATCCGTTCTCTGCTTCTCTTTGCCTACTGAGCTCGGCTTTCTTATTGCAGCGGTTGCTGTTTTTTTCTCGTCCAGCTTTCATACTGCGTGCTGTGCCGCCACAGATGTAGTCCACAAACATCGTCATGTTACCTGTCGGTAAGTCTGATGTTCTGACACCTTGTTTTTCTTCCTCTCGGGCGCCCATATGGAGCTTAGCCAGCGCTGTAGCAGCAAGCATAGGCGATTGCCCTCGCTCGCACTAATCCCTTGTGTTTCAGGAGCGTGTGCTGCGGGTCACCGTCGATGCCCTCCGCACAATGCTCGCAGGTTTCCGAGGGAGCCTTGCCTATACGAAATAGATAGCTTTAGAAATCACCGAGCCCATATATATATATATATATATATATATATATTTATATAGCAGACATGGGCGATAGCCTTTTGTGCAAAATTACCTGAATAGTTATAGTTGTTGGAATTTCTGTAATAATGGAAATTTCAAGTTTAATGAAGAATTATCGAACTCAAATAAATTTGCCGTCTAATGAAGACGGTCCCATAAAAAAATAATATATATATATATACATATATATATATATATATATATATATATATATATATATATATATATATTAAATACTTGAATTCTAATTTCATTAAATGTTTAACATTATTGTTACATCTCATGCATTTATGGCGACTCAAATGAAACTCAAACTTGAACCAATCAATTTGGGCGATGTTCTTCGCATACGTAGGTGGCCGACGCGTGTGATATGCTTATCAGGTATATTCACATGCGAATATAACTGCTCATATCAGGCAACAAGGATCGCTTCAATAGTCCAATCAACGAACATCTATGTATCGCACTAGAATGTTCTGAAGCGCCTCATGAAAAAAGTCGGCTGTTTGGTGACAGTCCAACTGGCTGTTTAACTGCAGGGATGTGGGCCGACTGCATTATCCGGTAAATTACGCCGCTTAAAGCCGAGTGCATTGAAAACCTCCCGGCGCTCCTCTTGCTGTCAAGAGTATGCTCTCCGATGGAATACACCGCTGTATGTCACATTTAGCACAATTATGTGAAGAGCTGACTGATTCCTCCAAGCCCAGACCGGATACAATGCGGAGTGAGGTATTGTCCAGCATCGTCCCCAGCTGCGGTAAGAGAATGGCCTGAAGCCATTTGCCGCTTATCGGATCGATCGCGCCTGCTTCTTAATGTTACTCGCCTGACACTTCAACTACCCCCTAGGGCGACTTAACTAATTGCACGCCCAAAGCCGATTGGGATATGCATATTCAGGCACTTGACCCCACTTATTTCTGTAGTAGCGGCAGGCTTACATGAATGCTATATATGAGAGTATCTATAAATGCTAATAACGGCAAAACTAAGACAGAACAAGGTAGATTTTTTTCAGATTATAATAATTGCCGTTCTTCCTTGATTCTGCCGGTCAATGGGAAGTGTGCTCTCCTACACTTTGGACACGGCAGCCTCAAACCTTGATTACAGCATTAGTAAACAGATGCTTCCCAAGCATCGAACGATGAGAGGCTTTAAGTCAAGTCAGGTCAAAAGCACCTTTATTTAAGGGTCATATATGCCTAAGTATACATCAATGTTAACAAACACACCTGAATATAATTATAACATACATCAGGTCTGTCGATTTTGCAGACTTCGTGGAACTCTCCATAGTGAATGTGTTGTTTATTTTTACTGAGCGCGCAATTTCTAGTGATCTGACATTCACTCCACTTCGTAGTCCATTATCTATATCTGTAAACATGGTCTGGTCAGTCCCAAGACAGCACTTTTTCTGGCACCAGAGATACGCTTTCACGAGGAATATTACATCTTTTTGATACACGTCTGATACATTTGGCCTGTACCTTTTCAATGCTTATGGCACAAAAATAAAGTTTTAAACCGCGTTTTAAACCTTGGTTTTCAAGCCGTACAGAAAGCACACTAGCTGGCCATGCCACTCTGCTTCGAGAATCCGGCGTTTTCCACACAGTTGTTTTTTACTATATATGTGCAATACACACGCCTTATATTATGTGATTTTGGGCTGAAAAAAGAAGCACTATTTGAAACAATTATGTAAAATGCAATGCAGAGAAATACCTTTCAAATGCAGCGCGGACCTATAAACTGGCCGTATAATAAACATCTACACAAAGCAAACATAACATCTTGCCAAAATTTGTTGCAAAATGTTTATAAGTGACTTTTTTCCTTGGACGGTAACGCGTAGTCGACACGTAAACTAGATGTGCATGTGCGCTGTTTGTGACATTTGAATAAAGTGATATTTTTTCTTCTACATACATACATTTCTTTACATAACTATAGAACTTACACAAGCTATAGACGATAAACAGCTACGTATTCCTTGACTAAAGGGCTTCTATAAAATATGGGAGAGAGAACCAAGCGTGCGCATGAACTTGCGCTTAGCCAGGCTCGCTTATGTGGAAAAGGACGAACACGTTTTACTACCGAAGAATTAAATTGCCAAAATTGTAAAAGAAGCATTCCTTGGCAGAAATTTTAGTCCTTTGAGATCTTTTCATCAGCAAGTTAAACCGTTGTTGGCAGTAGTGCTAGATACATCATATGTAACTATATGATGGTTGTAGCAAAAGCATTGCAGTGCCGAGGCAACTTTCATCGGTACCGCAAATTTGAGCCGTTAGTTGGAAGGACAGGCGACATCACAGTTCACTACTCTACTTGAGTCAAGCCATCGTTTGTAAAGTTTTATATTGTTGCTAGCTAGCTGGAGCACATCTGTGGTAGAACTAGAGAGCCCTACAAGCTGTAGCAATGTACAGAATAAACACTTCTTGTGAGTACGTTTATATACATTTTTTCCTATAGGCAGAAGTTAAATTCTAAACTGGCATATCTGGTAAACACCGTCACATAAAAACAAACTTGGCCTGTGTTTTAACAAGTAATGGGATGAGCATATTCATATATATATATATATATATATATATATATATATATATATATATATATAAACGCTTGTTTAATATTGCACATTATATTGCGCGCTTTATAGCGTATTTTTCTAGAAAAGTGGGTTTCAATGCTGAACTAAAACGTTAAAAAATGTTTACAAACAAATTATGTCGTTTCGAATGCTGCGCTGTTAGAGGGATAAATTTAAACCTAAAAGGCACAAGCTATAAATATACTCACAACAGTAATACATACATTCTGTGTCTCGTAGGTAATGGGCACAACGTATTTTTGTATCTGTTATTAGGGTAGATCCAGCGTGCATAATATGCACGAGTTAGTCAGTAATCACTAAATAGAATGAGCATATTTCTTTGTTACTGATTTAAGCCTTGAAGCCTCATTCTTTTCAAATTTATTTGTAGTAACGCGCTGAGTGTAACGAATATTGTCGTTTTTCTTCTAAGTTGTCAACAGACGGCGCATGAAGTTAACATTGATTGACAAACTGGTGGATATGGTAATTGTTAACATGCTGAAATGTGGTAATTGTGAAATGGTGTAAGACCTTAGACAAGACATGTTTGGTTATGTTGCTGGCGACGATAAACTATCAAGAATATCAACGCAGTACAGCGTTCATAGCCAGTGTTAAGCCTCGGGTAAAGCAACCTTCTAGGGCTGGTTGGTCGTTTTACCTATGACATGACTGCTCTAAGCCACATCATAACTCAGCGTCAGCAGCCAGATCTTTCTGAGCTATGACGTGGCTCCTTGTTGTGAAGGTTTCTTCTGACACAAGAAACACGTGTGACCTGATGAGTTGTTGCATGTAGTATTTGTAACTGCCCAAAGCTAGAAGAGGACTGTTTTTTATTGGATCGCATAAATAAGCAAGAGCCGCGTAAAACGGCACCTGCGTATTTGAACCGCCCGTTGGAAGTTTGTCGTCTGCTTTCTCGACGATTTAGACTTTTAGGCACCGAGCGCCGTAATACTTCAACGCTTAATTGTTTAATATAATATTATATGTACACGTAGCTAGTTCTTTGTGATAGGTATTTTACGACGAACATAGACGAACATATACCAGGTCCTGCTCACACCACATAGGGAATCCTCTCAAAGAACTATTTTAAGACTATTCATAAATATGCTGTACATCAGCTGCTGATGATCTAAACAATTGCTTGAACAAATTGTTTGAAACTCGACACTATGACACATCTATGTACACTATGATCAATTCGCGACCCAGCGAAACATCATCTATCTTTTCAACACGCACTCCGTTTCGACGAACGTTTTCGTCGCCTATCCTCTCTAGCTCTAACCAACATTCAGCCTACCCTCCTTTTGTATGCGAATACACTCTCTCACATACACACGCGATCGCGTTCTTCTTTTTTTTTTTTTTTTTACCATACATACTTCTGCCGTAGTCCTTCAGCACCGGGGAAACTGAACAACGACGGCTATGGGTAATGGGCACAACGTATTTTTGTATCTGTTATTAGGGTAGATCCAGCGTGCATAATACGCACGAGTTAGTCAGTAATCACTAAATAGAATGAACATATTTCTTTGTTACTGATTTATCTTGAAGCCTCATTCTTTTCAAATTGGTTAGTAGTAACGCGCTGAGTGTAACGAATATCGTCGTTTTTCTTCTAAGTTGTCAACAGGCGGCGCATGAAGTTAACATTGATTGACAATTTGGTGGATATGCAAGCTCAGTCCTAAGTTAATGCGTTGACAGGCAAGTGCCAGCCAGAGTTAGACGGTCACAGCAATAAGCCGTCATAGAGCGGATGGGAGGAAAAATTAAGTGCGCCCAACTGTACGTCAACGATAATCAAATCTAGAAGTTAGTCACGACAAACGGACGGCAGACTGGACTCACTTTAGGCTTTGATGTTTTACGGTAGCAGCAGCAGCAGCAGTAGCAGCTGCAAAGCCGCTGCAGAAGGACAGCAATAAAGATGCACACAGACGCACGCATTGCGCCCTTCGACAACAAAAACAACAACAACAACAACAACAACAACAGCAATGACTATGGTAATGGTGATACTGATGGGGGCGGCATACAGTGCAGATTTACACAGCGTCACACACAGCATGACTTGCACCGCCTGCCAGAACCATACTGTCAAGTTCACTCTCTGAACTTTTATGGCGTTTACTGCACTAAGGTTCTGGCCGTACGCCGAGGAAGCTGGAGTTATCGCGCGTTAACAGCTGCTTCGTACCGTGGAGCTACGATCGACAAAACTAACGACAGCCATCTTGCCCGGTATGCATGTTCGGAATGACATGTATGTATTTATTTCTTAACAATGTCTTCCAAGTACATCTCCAATTTTTGAACATGTATTAATTTTGGAGAAATATTTTAACAATGCCTTTCAGTTTCTTCTTTATTTCTCTACCTATGCCAATCACAGCGCACCAACTACTTACGCAAAAGTAAATTACCACAAATGATGAATTTTAAAACACAGTTGTACTATTTAGTTATAAGGAATATAGGATTGCGGGAGAAATCGCGGTGGCATCTTTGGTGTACCTTATAAAAAGAGATTGGGTTCTCCGATAAACTGATTGTCTAACCAGGATGGTTATCGGTTTCGATGAACGTTTACCCCCCGTAGCCTTATTCGCGTTTGGGTATCTAGACATATATATTTAAGTTCAAGCTTTAATATGGTTTATATACGGAACTGCATACTATAGGAGTAGTTATCGATTAGAAAAAACAAATATTTCTTTAGTCACAAGAATACACTGAATCTTTATCACTTCTTGACCTCGACGTCCAACGAGGGAACGCGGCGTCCGTCCGCGGCACGCTGCTGAAGTGGTGCCAACCCACTCTATACGAAATAGAGTAATATTCCCAGTGCACACGTTCTCAGGAGACAATTTATCACTTATAGGATAGAATCTTATATTTAGTATAGATTGGCGATATGTAACACCGGCAAAATACTACTACTATTTTGTTTAAACAAAAAGCACAACGAATGTAATAAAAAATTTGTCAGCGCGACGCGAATGATCTACCAGGACTGGGTACGAACGTGTACAATTGGTGCACCGGGAGAAGACCCCGCGAGGTAAAAATGCCTCTGACTGATTTTCTTCGGTTTTCCGAACGATCGATAGCTCGAAGCACATCCACCTGCATTCGTTTTGCCCTGTGGAGTATACCATCACGTGGCGGTATGGCCTAATATGCTAGTCATAGTGTGTCGCCGGTTTTATCCCCGTTGCTGAACGAAAATTCTTTAAGCGATGCTCATTGAGAATAGACGATAAACCATATACCGCTGCGAGTAAGCGATCATCCTCCCACTGTTGGCAAAACCCTAGATATGTCAACTTGTACGCTTATGCGCTTGCTCTAAGCGCCGCTGAGATACAGGGTGGCATGCTTGTTTAGGTCTACACGTCAAGCGAATAATAAATCTATCCATAATACGTGTTCACCCTCTCCCGAAATGTCAAATGTTGTAGCAGAGCACTGGCAAGAACAACGCCGTCTAAACAGGGAGTTAGTCCTCTATGGACACGCTCTGATGGACACGTCTTCATAAGCCCTAACACCGAGATAATAGCGTACTATTTTGACGCAGTGTGATCGATGTTGAATTGCCATTTCATGTCGTCGTCGTAGAGTACAGGGCCGAAGTTCGACCTTCAAGTGTCGGCCACATTTGGATCCATAAATGGATCAGCGCTAGCTTCCTTAGTCGATTTCTACGAAATCGCTGGAACGGCTGGAAATTGGACCTACCGTCGCCAAGTTCCGATTAAGCACATCGGCAAACTCGCTGAAATAATTTAGCGTGCAATTTAGCCTTACTCTGAGTTAGGCTTGTAGCTCGACAATGTCACTCGTTAAGCCACTGGTTTCATTAATAAACCTCCAACGTTAGAACGTACTAGTTTCATTAATAAACCTACAACGTTAGAACGTATAAGTGATCAAAGCAACGCCTATAAAATGCAGCTCTAGCCGCGCGGAGTGAATGGAGCTAACGTTAATTTGCTAGCGGGTGAATTTAATTTGCGATGCCGGCGATACTTGCTGAAATTGATGACTGCTTGACGGGCTACCAGAAGTAACAAGTTTATCTGTTGTACGTATTTGTAAAATTAAAAACCTCGTAGGAAATCCTCACGCGGAATTTACGTCGGTTTTATCAAATAGCTCGCCCTGAGAGCATCCCGTAAGACGCCAACACTGGCTGTAACATGCTTCCTACGAGGCGCTTCACAACTCAATGTGTCTTGAGAGCTGCAAATAGTATCAGTACCAACACCGGGGTCTCTAATGGCAAGCTGCCTTGAAGCTGAGACGACGTCGGCTTTCTGTCAAATCATCCATATATATATATATATATATATATATATATATATATATATATATTAACGAATTGCACACGTAATAGTCATACCGCGAGGTACATTGTAACATAATTGTCAAAACCCAATATGTGTGAAATAATAATAGTTAGTTTATTTATTTAGTTATTTATTTATTGGTGGCGGAGGGTTAAATGCAGTTACGCACTACTGCTACGAGTAGGAAAATTCAGTTTCCATCTCGAGCTGTGTGGGACTCAACCCCAGCGGATGGATGTTACGCCGCTGAGACCCATACCCACTAAACGCACCTCCCCCCTTAAGCTTCACTCTCTGATGGCCCAGGTCTCCATAGAACAGTGCTATGAGCCATCAGGAGAAGTGGCGAGTGCCCTATCGGATCAATTGACCGGGGTCGCTCACGGGTTCCCCCACCTGTCAGGCGCACTTTTTCCCAGCCCTTGCGAACCCGTTTGATTCAAAGTTGCGCTTTCTTCAGCCGTGCTGGCTTCAAAAGGATTCTGCCTTTCCGTGCATCTTATGTGCTTTGTCTTTAGCACCTCCTGTGCTATAACTTCGGGGTGGGTTATTCCCGCTCTGGACCATTTCTCGCGAATGTGTCTTATCGATCCGGTTCTGGCCTCCTCCCAGGCCTGGCACTTAAGAAGTGTGTGTTCGGGACCGTCTTCCAGGGCATCTTTGCAGAAAAGACATATTTCTGATGGGGCATTTCCAATTCGGTGGAGGTATGTTTGGAAGTTTCCATGCCCCGTGAGAATCTGTGTCAGGTAGAAGGTTAGATCCCCTCCCGGCCTTGCTATCCATGCCTGTATGTTTGAACAGTTAGTTTATGCTGCATACATTTGTATCAATATACTCGAGTCTGCGAGTCGATATATCGAAAAATGCTGAGACATATTTATTAAGCGAAGAATATTTATTTTATCTTCCAATGTGTCTTTGTTCCCTTCAAAATAGCTCTCGCCCGCTGCAATGCACTTGTGCTACCTTCTGTCGTACTCTCTAACAAAATGTTTAAACGCGACTTTTAGAATCGAGTTGAGTTTATTCTGTGATTTTTTCTTTATCCTCTATATAGTCTCGAAGCCGAAACAGCAACAGTCTCACGGAAGCCGGCCCGAGGAATAAGGAAGTTGGGGAAATATAGAAATTACATTTTTCATCAAGTATTCCGAAATCTGTAACGATGTGCGGGGTCGTGATAGAGAATCTAAAATGTGTTTGGCCAGAGTTCAGGCTCCTTGGAATCGAAAAAAAAAAACTGTAAAAAGGGGCCTTTGTTTTGGATCTGCTCTGTCTAAACTTCTTCAATCGACTCTCTCGTTAGAAGCATCACTTGGAAGATTGGGCTTTGGTCTCAATGTCGCAGCCATATACCCATGACTCGTCTCCTGTAATTACTGTCTGAAACAATCGAAGGTCTTGCTGGAGATTGAACAATTTCGGAACGAACTTCGTTGGCAGTCTTCTGGCGCAATAAACATCGCAGGACTCCTACAACCATTCCTTAAGCAATCTCCAATTTCTCAGCTATCTCCCTAATAGTAACTCGGCAATTGTTGGGTAGGATAATATATTTACACATCCTTTGACGGGAGGGAGGCTTTATTGAGGATGATCGAAACTTAATAACAAGCGCGCCATCCGGCGATTTAGATGTTTGGCTGTACATGATTGCACCGGCGGGCTGTGCGCCACGCAAACATTCTATTAACGATTTCTTTCCTGGTTACAGCTTTAGCCTGAATGTTCAAACCAGAGCGAGTTATCGTCGTCATGACTTCAAAGAACTTGTTGAATCTAACAGGCTGCTTACATATGCTTGTAAACGTACATCTGTTAATCTTATCTAATATAACGGCTATGTCTATGCACTCAACATTATTCCTGCTAATGTTGCAGCGATAGGCAACATGCTTGATAAACTTTTTGTGAACTGTGGCTCGAACCTTTTCATCACACGCAAGTACTTGATACCATACGGGGGAAGCGTATAATAAGACCGGGAGAACATATTGCTTGCACAGTCTGACATACATGAAAGCGTCTTTGATTACAAACGAGCGCAATATCCATTTTAGTCTTCTTGTGGCAGCCGTTACCACTTCAAGCATATGAGGTGTATAGTTCAAGCTGTCAGATGTCAGTATTCCCAAGTCTTTGATCGCCTTCTTAATGGTTAGTTTCTCAGAGCCTAGGGTGTATTTGTGTGCAGGATTATTATGTCCAAAGTGTAGCAAGTAATGGCCATAAACTTTTCAACGTTTTCTCCCGTTATTGACGTCGAAGACGTTCTGAACTGGGTCATCTTCGGATGTTCATGTCACAGTCGACAGTACTACGTATACGCAGTGTTTCGGGACACTGATTGATCGCCATAAACAGTTTGTAACAATTTCACCACTTGCTCCTCCAGTTGAGGCTCCTTAAAAATCGCCGAACCTCGTTTTCTTCGCTTTCTAAAACCGAACTCAAACAATAAACGCCACCACCAATTGGCGTGGATTTGGCCTGTCTGTTGCTGAAAAAGCAAAACCATCGGAAGACCTTGGTAGTTTCGGTTGAATTTTTAGATTTCAAAGTACTACATTGTACAAAGAAACGCAATCTTCATGGATTGTGTTTTTGTGGGTCAGATGATAGTACGTCCGTTTCATGATTCTCAGCTTACAAGATAATGTATGTATATATATATATATATATATATATATATATATATATATATACATATATATATATATATATATATATATATATATATATATATATATATATATATACATATATACATATGGTGTTCAAAACGTATCGCGACTTTTGTGTTTTTTCAAAAATTATTCATTTATTCATGAATATCTATTTTGTCCCCTTCAAAGTAATCCCCATGAGATATTATACACTTGTGCCAACGGTTTTTCCAATCTTCGAAGCACTTCAAAAAACCATTTTTTTTTATCTTGTTCAGCTCCTCCTTCGATGCCGTCTTTATCTCGTCAAGCGTAGCGTAACGTCGTCCTTTCATGGGCCTCTTCAGTTTAGGGAACAAGAAAAAGTCACAGGGGGCCAGATCTGGGGAATACGGTGGCTGCGGCATCATTAGTGTGTTGTTTTTGGCCAAAAACTCGCGCACAAGCAACGATGTGTGAGCAGGGGCTTTATCGTGGTGCAAAAGCCAATTTTTGTTCTTCCACAAATCCGGGCGTTTCTGGCGGATTGCTTCGCGCAAATTGCGCATAACTTGCAGGTAATATTCCTTATTGACCGTTCTACCCTGTGGCAAGAACTCATGATGCACCACGCCCCTGCAATCGAAGAAAACTGTCAGCAAAACTTTCACATTCGACCGAACTTGGCGCGCTTTTTTCGGTCTTGGTTCGTGCGGCAGCTTCCATTGAGATGATTGAGCTTTGGTTTCCACGTCATAACCATAAACCCAAGATTCGTCACCAGTTATGACCCTCTGGAGCAAATTTGGGTCGTCGCGGACAGAGTCCAACATCTCATTAGCAATGTTCATGCGATGCTGTTTTTGGTCGCAATTGAGCAATTTTGGTACGAATTTCGCGGCGACCCGTCTCATGCCCAAATAATTGATAAAAATCGAATGGCACGAGCCAATCGATATGTTTAGGTCCTCAGCAACTTCTCTAACGGTGATTCGACGATTGGCCAATACCATTTTCTCCACTTCATTAATTTTTTCGTCTGTTGTTGAAGTGCTCGGGCGTCCGGCACGCTCTTCGTCGTTCACATCTTCTCGGCCTTCTGAGAACATTTTGTACCACCGATAAACGTTGCTTCGGTCCAAGGACGCTTCTCCGTATGCCACAGTCAACATTCGGAATGCATCGCGCACTTAATTTCGTTTTTCACACAAAATTTGATACAGGTTCTTTGATCCATTTTTTTGAATAGGTGAAAATCGAAGACGATCCAAAACACGTGCAAGCAAAGCAGCTGTCAACAATTAAGTGAACATTCAAAATGGCCGAGCTTGTCGGCATAAGTGAGAGACATGAGTACCAACATAACGCCACAAAAAATCGAAATTCGAATATACGTAACCCGCGAAAATTCAAAAGTCGCGATACGTTTTGAACACACCGTGTATATATAAATATATATATATGTATATAAATAAATATATATATATATATATATATATATATATATACATATATATATATATATATATATATATATATTTATATATATATATATACATATATATATATATATATATATATATATATAGACGCGTGCCAGATTGGCCAGGGAACGCCCGGGCTACAACAAACGTTGTACGCACGGGTGTCATGCGCCTAAGACGTTGGCTCATGTCGCTCAGATGTGCGATACAACACACAAACAAACTATAATGAGACATGACGACGTCTGTGATCGCGTGGCGCGTCTTCTCTGCGAGAGGGGTCATGAGGTGGTTCGTGAGCGAGTATTCCGTCGACCGGGCGGCCGATTGGCGTGGATTTGGCCTGTCTGTTGCTGAAAAAGCAAAACCAATCGCAAGACCTTGGTAGTTTCGGTTGAATTTTTAGATTTCAAAGTACTACATTGTACAAAGAAACGCAATCTTCATGGATTGTGTTTTTGTGGGTCAGATGATAGTACGTCCGTTTTATGATTCTCAGCTTACAAGATAATGTATGTATGTGTATATATATATATATATATATATATATATATATATATATGTGTGTATATATGTATATATATATATATATATATATATATATATATATATATGTGTATATATATATATATATGTGTATATATGTATATGTATATATATATATATATATATATATATATATATATATATATATATATATATATGTGTATATATATATATATATGTGTATATATGTATATATATATATATATATATATGTGTATATATATATATATATATATATATATGTGTATATATGTATATATATATATATAGACGCGTGCCAGATTGGACAGGGAACGCCCGGGCTACAACAAACGTTGTACGCACGGGTGTCATGCGCCTGAGACGTTGGCTCATGTCGCTCAGATGTGCGATACAACACACAAACAAACTATAATGAGACATGACGACGTCTGTGATCGCGTGGCGCGTCTTCTCTGCGAGAGGGGTCATGAGGTGGTTCGTGAGCGAGTATTCCGTCGACCGGGCGCACCGGGTCTAAAGCCCGACGTCGTAATAACAACAGCTACCGAGGTCTGGCTTTTAGATGCCGAGGTTTGCGGCCCGAACAGAGACCTGGCAAAAGCTCGGCATATACCGCTCTCACCGAGTTCATAAGAGCGAGGGCTGCCATCAAGCAAGGACACGGACGGCTGCCTCTTAACCTCACGTGACATCTTTTTACTACCATTTTTATTAAGGCGAGCACTGCCGAGTGTGCAAACGTATTGTAATTGATTAATAAATCATCACTATATATATATATATATATATATATATATATATACATAAATATTTTAATAATAATAGTATAGTTTATTTTCAATATAATACAATATGTATATGTTACACGTATGTATATATATAAATATATATATATATATATATATATATACACTTGATACGCTAGTTTAGTCAACAAACAAATCGCGATAATGCAAAACTGGGCCAGGCCTGCTATAGCAAACAGTGCATTGGTGCGGTCTCATCGGGTCAGCTGTGGTAGCGGACGATGGCCGCCAGGCACCGTGGCCCGTCAAGGGTCAACAAAGAGACGCGGAAAGAGATAATGCGAATAGAGTTATCGTTTCAAGTAAGGTCCCTGTGTTGGATCCCGGCGAGTTGGAAAAAGCCGCATAACCCTCCGTATGCCCGGTGGCTGACCGACAACACATTGCATTTCTTGTAGGCAGATTTACACACTGACTGTAACATTCTAGGACTTCAAAGAAAAATGCCACGCTCCCTGTAAACACTAAAGTAGATTCTTCTTGAAAGTCACAAAGGCATGCAAGTACACACGTACATATATATTTATTTGTCGACGGTACGGAGTGCACGAGAGAGCGGACGACGCTGGCGCCGAGAGCCACGAGTTTAATCACGGCGCGGGAAATTATATTTCAAAGTGATCGTTTTGACGGTTAACGAAATTTTGAGTTTATAAAAAAAGTAAGGGCCGTTTTAGCGGCTTAGGATTCCTTTAGCGGCCTCAAACCCTGCCCTGGCTATTGGGATAGACACCCCCGCCGGTAAGCCGTTTCTATGCAAGTTTTGTAGTGGACTAGTCAATTGTGACGTACTGCACTAGTAAAACTAGCTAAAAAGTTCATCCCAGCACGTTTACAGGGCACACGGAGCTCAATGGAATAGTGAGCAGGACACTAAGAGTGAAAGCAGGAGTACCATTCACATTCGAGTTCAAAGGCCCGAGCGCAAGCAATGAGTTACGACAGGATGGGGTTACCACACCTATATGGGAAGCAAAAGCTTCTGCACGGTGGCGTTATTATACGTTTGGCACAGCTCCGTCGAGTGTAGATGAAATGAATCGCGGAACACGCAGACTTCGAAAAACAAGTTGTTTACTACCACATCATGTTTGTTTTGGAGGCAATGAGTTCTCTTTAAGCGATGAAACTGCGAAGTTTCTGAGGGATATAGCAAAACATACGGCAGATATTACGGGCAACCAACGCAAATGCGATGCTTCTCAGACAGATGATGTCAATGACTGGTCGTAGAAGGAACGTGACTTCTATTCAAGTCAAAGGCTGACACGAGGCTAACTGATAACAGTAAACGATCATTCAACATAATTATCAGAATTAATGACTAGTAATAATAATTAAAATAATCATATTTTTTGAACAAATTATTATTATTATTATTATTATATACTTCTATCGCAATTACTAATATTAATTAATTATCATAGTAATAATAATAACCATATTGATTATATTAATATTATTATTGTCTGGGTGTCGGCGACCACTCAACCTCATCTTGGCGTTGTCTCTCTGTAGTTCTTAGTTATAGTAAAAGTAATAAAACTAAAATTAATGAGAATAATAATCAACATATTAATATTTGTAAAAATAGGAGTAGTACTTAATACAACTATTTTTACAAATAGTAGTATTGTAAAAAAAAAAAGTTTATAGTTTTGCTTTAGCCCGATTAGTCTGTCTTGCCCTCTGCCTTAGCTCTATCTTAAGATTAGGAACCATTTGCCTACATACAAGCACCTAAACGTGGGAGCCCTATTCCTGCTTCAGTCGGAAGCGTATTATGCTTGCTTGTCAGGTAGGCATACTGTACGATCAGCGTCCCTGTCAGATAGGCTGTCACAGGACAGCATCTGTGGGAGCTGTTGTGATTTAGTAAGAAGGTAACCTGGCTGTCTGCGCCAGAGATGACGTGGGAGCGCGAACGCCGACAGACTGCACGACAAGACAAATCTCAGTGGTTCCTACGTTCCTACACAGACGTTCCAGCAGAATTACATGACGCTGCCTGCGAGTATGTTTCCGCCATAGGACCGATAATCACACGGTATTAGCTCGGCGTCCTTTATGGCAATTCCTTCCTCGGCGACGACATATTCCGACGCCATCACGTCTTCCCCTAAGGACAACCTAACGCCTAAAGATACTGCTTAACTATGAGCAGAGTCAGTTGCATGACCGACAGCTTGCCGTAGTGAGAATATGTGATAGTTGATGGCCTAAAACAACAACAACAATAATAATAATAATAATAATAAATAGTTCGTCTATAAGCGATATTGAGCACTGCACGTCGATTCAGAAACGTTCTGTTGTTAAGCTTTCCATAATGTTGTACACACAGCTTGGCCGCCAAATAACACGCAATGATGAATGAAGCTACGCGGATAGATTCGAAGATAAACCCGCCAAGCAAACTAATGGAAATATCGTGCGCTACACACGAACTATAGTTCTCAATTCACTATATGGGTGAATCAAGAACGGAGTATTCCGCATGTTTAAGGGTCATTAGTGTTGGCAATGGTAAAATGTAATGGCAAATAGACATCGCATAGACACTTGAAAACAATAGGTGAATTTTAAATCGAGCTCAGTGGCACAGTATCTACGCGGGTGGGGCGTTCGAGACAAAAGCCGGGTGCCAGGAATATGGTACAACTGGTTGTCGTTCTGCAGCAATTGATATTAGAAAAAAATTGTGAAATGATTCATGATGCACCGCCGTGTGGCAACGGCACGAAGATCGTTACGATATTTAGCCTGCTTGCTAGATTCACTGTCAGTGTGATCTACGACGTGAATATGTAATGTATAGCATATGTAAAATATCGCATATACGTATCCGTTAAAAGACATTATTGGGACGTTAAATCACCATCGTCGACATCGCCTCACTGAATAATAGACATGGGTGAAAAACTACGCCCACCCGACGTATGCAAGTCGGCTCCCTGAAGGCAGCCAGGCAAAATCTTGGCATGTCCTCGATTCTGAACAAGCATTGCTATTCACTCTTTGACGTCACTCTGACCTTTACTAAGCCCCTCTCTCTCTCTCTCTCTCTCTCTCTAACCCCCTCCCTCTCTCGTTCCTCTCTCTCCGCATTTTCCTCTCTCCCTCTGTATCGCTGTTTCTTCCCTAGATATCGCTGCATCCACGGGCTGACACCTTGCATGTTCGATAACGACATTCAGTTCCAGTTGTGGAACTAGCGGATATCTGTCCTACCGACCCCCGTTACACAGTGCTCATGTTATGTCTTTATGTATGCCCCACCTTCTCCTCCCGACCCCTTATCGACAGGCCCACAGTTCGTTTTACTCGCTTGCGAAGCCGCTATTGAAAACCGTAACTGGCGTCAAGCAAGCAGCAGCAGCAGCAGTCAATCTTCCTGTAGTCGAATGTCGAATCCCAACCATGGTGACGCCGATACTGATGATGATAATAATGATGAGGCACCCCCTGGAGTCTTGGAGGCTCAGGATGAGCCAGCCGTCAGGACGGACCTTTGAAATGCAAATCAGGAAATCTGCGCATGTCATTCACGCGACACTCATGACCACTCACTCACTCACCGAGCGCCTTCGGTGTTATGTGCGGCGCTGCCATGTATGAGTGTGTATCGTTGTACGATGCAATGCGCCTTTGTCGTGCAGATGCACGACGCCTCTCTGTATAGAGGCCTATTTGTACGACGACGTGGCGCTAGAGCTGATCGGCTTCTGGGTCTTGCAGCGCGAATAAAACACACAATGTCTTCCTAGTTCACCCAACACGCGCGGTATATACTGGTTGTCGACGTAGTGCTCGCAGTGTTATAATCGAAGTAACTTCCGTCATATTAACAGTGATCGTAGCAGTCACACAACTAACGTGATTATTGGAAATCACCGTGTCCTGTAACGACCTGAGTGATGTAGAACGTCAACTCGCCACCTGGCCGGTACACGTTTCTTACTTATGCCGGTACATACTTGTTCAGAATTGGGAAAACCATATCTACATTCTGCAAGTACTGCCAAAGCGAATCAGAGGATACGCCTGAACATACAATTTTGTGGTGCCCGGAATGGGCCGCCCAGCGTGCGGGTCTACCTAGGGCTGAAGACGGTACCCTTAGAACGATCATACAGCTTATGATTAAGTCACGCGACGACTGAACCAGCATTGCAAGCAATATGGAAAACATCCTGCGCGCCAAGGAAAAGAAAAACCGTCACTGCACGACATCATCCCGCGGGGCATCCCGGGATAGCTAAATGCTTAAACTACTCTCCCCCTTCGATCGTTTGAAGTTATGCTTATGCAGTTCCCGATCGACTGGGGGATTAGGACATGACTGGTTTTTAGTGGGTGGGAGCCCCACACTACCGGCTCACACTTGCAGGCGAGTTTCCTGCGGTGGTGTCCGCGTGTGCGTACCGCATTTCTCAGTTAGTCCTATAAAAAAAAATTTTTAAAGGATTATTCACCGCATCGCTGTAACTAACCTCTCATTTAAGCGATACTAGCGAAAATTCACCGCAGTCATTCCGCGCGTTGTCACCTCCGTTAGGCTGCAAACCCGGCAGACGAACAAGTAATGAGAATCATAGTGCACTGCTGCGGTGTTACAGATCGGCGACGTTATCAAGGGAAACGGCAGCAGCAAAGGAATGCCCGCGTCGAGAAGCCAGGCTACCGGTGACGATGGAGAGGGCGACGGAGAATGGCCCGATTAGTGGAGGGAGCAAGTATGTGGTAATGAGCCGCCTAAAATACTTGACGGTACGTCTCACGGTACTGGAGATGAGAGACAATGTATAGGTGAAGCCCCACGTCGTTCCAACTCGGTGAACGCAGGCGGTGAAAAGAGCCGCCCGGAAATAGTCAAACAGACTGTGTCTACAGAAATTCGGAGGCCTCTACAAAAGGCTGCATACACATAGAGAGACCTCGCCGGAACTATTGCTCCACTGCCCGATGATCCCGGCGGGTGGCTCATCGCCCCAAAAAAAAGAAAACCGGGAGATACCGATCGATAAACGGTGGCTGCACTCTGCATAGACTGGCAGAGATAAAGGTCCTGCTTCCCCAGGTCAGTGTGAAAGACTACCTGCAACTACCGCGGATGGGGTCCGCCGCTGATGAGGCGGAAATGATTGTGCATAAAGTTGACGCGTTTCTCCAAAACAACGCGAAATATTGCCTATAAATTTGATCTAGCACGCGTTTAACATAAACAAACAAAAACACCTCCCGACAGAGTTTTCCAAGCAGGACTCGGCTCTCTATCTAATATTATATTCCAGCGCATCTTCCTAAATACCACTCTATAATGGCCTTTAATTTGGAGTTAGCTGGCGTTTAAGGCAGGGATGCAATCAAACAAAGTGTTGACAAAGGGCTTTGGGAAGAAGCTCTTTGAGACCGGAGTGAAGCCAACATCCACCGCGTTCCTTCGACAGAGGGTATCGCTGATACCACAGAATGGTACCGCCATCATGATGCTAAGTGCTCACCAACGCCCAAGCAACGTTTATGATACAAAGAATATAGAAAGTAATATATATTTCATATAATAGTAATTGTGGGATATATATATATATATATATATATATATATATATATATATATATTATAAACTCTTTAAAAAAGTACCCAAAACGATTTCGAGAGCGATATAGCGAATTGTAGAGCTCGTTAAGACAAATATTTTTTTCTAATGGAGCACAACGTGTGCGATTGGAAGACAACGAGTCCTCCTGTACAGAAACTATTTTTTTTTATGTAAGTGCGTTTTATAAATAACATGATAAGAGCGCCATTGTTTTCCGTCTCGAAAGCGACTAGCCAGTAAAGCATTAATCAACCTACATATCTGATGATATAAACGATATAATAAGCTTTTTGTGAGTAAGGCCCTAGTTTTCGATGTGACTTATACCATTTTATCTTCCCTTACACTCAGCGGTAAAAAAAGAGTCGATGCTCAAACAGCAAAGTCGCTGAAAAATAGCTATTCTTTCCACCCCAGTAAAAATGGTATCTCTACTCCCATTCTTGTTAAAATGTATTTAAATGTGGTTTGGGGGCCAAAGTAAAATATGTGGTACGTATATATGTATATATATATATATATATATATATATATATATATATATATATATATATATATATATATAATATTTTGAGAGGAGCAGTATGATGGCAAAATGTCTATACACAGTATAGACATTAAATAGGCAGTCGGATTCCCCCTTTACGCAACAAAAAGATGTCTTAACTAAATTGAACAATTTATGAAATCAAAATGATATTTCTCGATCATGCCGATGACCATAACTTCATTTGTTTTTTCCCGTAAGGCTAATGTCCATGTACGGTTTTGCACTGACACACAGCTAAGCATCGCGTGTTTGGGAGAAAATCCTGCCTCCTCTGGGGGACATACAATGCCGGCTAGAAGACTCGGCATGGCTGTTTCGAAGAGGGTTCACAAACATTGAAGCTAATTTTGTAGCATACCTCACCGTCGTAGCCCTACAGCTATTCAGAGCGCTTAAAACTGACACATCTAAACGCATGGCTGTCATTTTGATACCAAACGAATGGCGATCCGATCTGTGGTTTACTTCAGGCAGTAGGCAATTGTACGCATCGCCTATGATTCACCAGCGTGCACGCCAGAGGCGTTTCTCCGTAAATGTATGAGCTGGAATAGTGAACAACTTCCTCATAGGCTTACTTTTGCTTTCTAACAGGTGGGCTGGAGAAGCATACCATACATTCTTGAGTGAAACATTACCAGAAGTATTACAAAGCGTTCCAGAAGGTGTTTGCGAGAGCATGCGGTTACAGCCCGACAGAGCGCCATCGCACTCCAATCCTGTGGTACGCGATTACCTCAACGTGACCCTCGAGAATCGGTGGATAAGCCGGGACGGGGCGATCGCTTGGCCACCGCAATCGCTAACAAGTTAGTTAACTAGTCTCCTTCCTTTCCCTTTTTCTTTGGCGTTATTTAAAAGCTCTCGTATACGTGATTCCGATTAAATCACGTGAAAAACCTGGTCACCAGGATTACCTCCGCTGCAGAGGTCGTTCGAGCAATATACACAATATATTTCAAGAGGTCCAACGAAATCTCTGCAGGCGCCTCCAAATCTGTCTAGTAGTTCGCGGGAGCACCTTCGAGCAATTACTGGAAATATCAAATGAATTGTCAATGAATGAGTGAAATGCGCATTCGCCTGAATGTGTTCATGTTTAGCGCTGTGAGTGGTCATAGGGTTATGCTTTTTCCTACCGCACGGGCTCTTGGTTCAGAAGTCGTAGCCCGACTACGACCATCGTGTCCAACATGCTCAAGTCGGCAACGGACTGGCACGCTGGGATCGTATACCTAGACAGGCTTAAGCGTGAAAATGTTCTCCAGGAGGATCGCCGCAGATCGCGATTTAGCACTAGGCCTTAGGTGTCTACTCCCGGGCAGGACCCACTCCCTGCTCGGTACATACTTTTATACTAAGGAGAGGCTCGTAGAATAGAACCCCCTCTTCTTCATTTTTGCACGAACACGACGGGCAACTACTATGTCGGGCAACAACAGTCTTACAGAGTTTAGTAATTTCGCTCTCACTCCAAATAAAGACCTCTTAGAGACCATGCTCCAGTGGAAAAAAACATTTGCTTCAACGAGCTCTACAATTTTCTGTGTCGATTGTTTTAGGCCACCCTTTATGTATAATAATATTATTCCATAAATATATTAACTTAGACATTTGTGTATATCGTGGAAATTTGAGCCACGGTTAGAGACGACCCTAACCTGCAGTCTTATCTAGTTAGTGGCTGGCATTTTTCAAGCAGTTAACGCTTACTACTTGGGGCTACCTTTATACACTAACTTCGTCAGAGACGTCATGCCATTCCAGCCAAACCCCAAAAAATCAGTAAGGTAAAGTGCTGCACATTGTAAAGTATTGTAGTGCAGTGTAAACATGATAATGGCATAGAATTAATCAACGGGGGGGGGATCATTTTTGTAGTATAACGTATTAGCTGATCTGAAAAACTATGCATAAATCGCCACTCTTTTACATAAGCGAGTTGTCTGTCGTTGGAAACCTTGTTGGTACAGGGAAGTGTCGCGTGAGACGGGGTCGGTGCACCGAGGAAATTTTTTAGCAACAAAAGCAAAGGCCTCGTACTCATTGCTTGCTGCATAACGGATGCAGACAGTGCATACAGAATATCAAATGCGCGAAATGCAGCGAACGCAGTTCACGCAATATTATGCTGAACAATGTCAACACGATTGAGAGGGGGTACCAGTCAAGTGACAGGCATTCATTCAATCAATGAATACGAGACAGACAACTAACCAGCCGGGGGACCACAGTGCGAAGTGCATTCATGTGAAGCGCCGATCCTTACCCCACGATCACCAACTCGGCGCCGTGAGTCAGACGGATTCAATACAGCTTTCGTCTTCAGTAAAAACGAAGAACTACGACTACGAACTACGACTACGAATAGTCGTAATAAAGTAGTCAGTTTGCTAGGAGAGATATGGGCTCCTACAACAACTAGAGGGTTAAGTGGCTAGGCTAACTCTTTAGCTCTTCCATCAGCGGCGTCGTGATACAGATTTGCACTTAGACGAGCGATGGGCGACAAGAGAGGCGGCATCCGTTGATGGCTGCCATACCCAGACGTTTTCGCGAATAAATAGGCGATTGTGTAGACATTCGCTTATGTAATTATTAACCATTAATTATACAAAGATGCAGTTGTGCATCTTAAACACTGTTTTAAAGATCACTGTCTTTCGTTGTATGTATATCGCTCTCTGTTGACAGGTGTGAAAGGTGCACAGGTCTATGCACAGGCGTGCTGTAGAAAGAAATGCGCTTGCAAAACGTCGACAATTATGTCCGACGTGATCATTATAGAGACGTTTGCGCGAAGGGTTGTTCTTCTGTTAGCACAGACATTTAGAATCGTATAACGTTAACAGAACGGTTTTGTTAGCTAACTTAAGCACATGGAATGTTGTGCAACTTTGAAGTATCAGCATGTATGCGACGAACATTGTTAGTATCCCAAAATGTCAATAAAAAATCGAAATCCCTATTAGTCGTGGCGGCATCGCTTAAATCTACGAAGCCCGAGTCATTCATTTATCTGTTTTATGAAAAAAACTGGCAGCCTTTATACAACGATGCAGTCGTGCAGTAAACAGACCAGGAAAGGTGCGTGAATCAGATCATCAATTGCTTTTAAAGAGTTTTGTGTGCACAAGCGTTGCGCTATTACATTTGGCGACGAGATTTGTGGCTATAGTTGAGTATGACAGTGCATAGGCATTTGAGTGTCAGTTAAACCGAGATCTAGTTAAACTGTAGGTTATTTTACAATTTTCAGTTGTTTTAACATTGACATATCACGGCAACAGCAGCATTTCTACGAAATCACGTAAGGAAGTGTCTTGAGAGTGTTATGAATAGTGTTGTTCATTCAACAAATAATATTAATATACAGTCGTTAGTTTCTACGAACTTCTAGTTAGAAACACAAATATTGTACCAAATACATTTCATACAGTCAGCGAAATAGCACCTACAGGTGGCGTCTTTCGTATATAGGTACAGCTTATGCATGCACAGCAGAAACAAGTTAGTTGCAAGGTAATAATGTAATTTATTTACATTATTTTACCAGAGCTTGGCAATGGCTATATACAGGTAGTTCCACAAGTTTTTAAAATGAAAACCAAGAATTTTCCAAATCTTGTTTTTAATTTTTTCTTATTTGATATACTCCTCGAGAAGCTCAATACACTTTTCCCACCGAGATTTCAGAGCATTTATACCTCTTGAGTAAATATCTGCGTCTTTAGACTGAAAATAGGCATTGACAGCAGTTGTAACCTCTTCATTGCTGGAAAAACGCTTTCCACCGAGACGATTCTTTAAATGTCTGAAGAGGAAATAATCAGAGGGGGCCAGGTCTGGAGAATAGGAAGGTTGTTCAATAAGTTCGAACCTAAGTTGGGCCAGTTTTGCCGTTGCTTGCCGCGACTTGTGTGCGGGAGCATTGTCCTGGTGAAACAGGACAACCTTCTTCTGCAAAGCGGGCCGTTTCACGATGAGTTCTTGCTTCAGCAGTCCAACAGTCCTACATAATATTCTCCCGTGATCGTTTTACCGCTCTCAAGGTAGTCGACCAGAATTATTCCACGTTGGTCCCAAAAAACCGTAGCCATCATCTTTCCGGCCGATGCCGTTGTCCGCACCCTCTTCGGAGGTCCTTCACCAGGTGCACACCATTGGCGAGATGCTTCTTGGGTCTCGGAAGTGTAGTGATGGACCCAGCTTTCATCGACGGTCACGAATCTGCGCCAAAAATCCGACGGATTTTTCGACATCTTGGCCAAATTTCGCTGTGAAGCGGAAACACGCGCGTCTGTTTGGCCTTGGTTGAGCAAATGCGGCATTCATTTTGCTCTGAGTTTTTTCATCTTCAAGTTCTCGTGCAGGATGAAATGCACACTACCCAAACTGATCCTCAAGGCCTCCGATATCTCCTTAATGTTCACTCGCTCATCTGCGGCAAAGATTTTCCGCACTTTTTCCACGTTTTCCTCATCAGTTGCCGTTTTAGGGCGTCCTGAACGTAGTTCATCCTCGGTGCTCCTGCGACCTCTTTTTAACGCATTAATCCAGTTAGAAACAGTGGCAAAATATGGCACAGAGTCACCGTACAGCTCGTCTAACTCAGTTTTCACTTGGGTCGCATTCCAACTTTTGAAATAAAAACGCTTGATAACAACTCGAAACTCTTTTTTTCTCAATTTTTTTTAATCACGCCGATACGTTGCACGGGAAAAGCGATAAAACGAAATCGCAACGGCCAATCACCATAATATTTTGACTGCTAGCATTCGAAAAGTTGCCGTTTCCAATAGCGGTGAAAGCGCGGAAAAATTCGAATTCTGAAAAGCTCATTTTAAGATCTTGTAGAACTACCTGTATATATATATATAAGCCAGATACAATAGGGGATCCTAGTTGACGTAATATTTTAAATTCAATCTGAACAAGAAAATTATTAAAAAATAGTTTGTGTAGTAGGTGTGTTGTTTTGACCATAGGGTGACGAATACATTAAGTGTTCATAAAAAACTCATATATTAGTTACGCAAGCTAAACTTCACGGTTATCGCCACGTCTAGGTAATACCCTTTTAGGTAAGTGGACCAATTGCCGTACTTGGAAAAGTACTTGGATAATCCGTGTAACTTCTAAGTAGCGGATGACCTAGATGGCTACAGTAAGTGGGGGCTGCGGACTGACCTAGATGCGTTTGTCAAGAGCTTGTTGAGGCACTATAATTACCTGCTACACTAACGAATGTAGTTCATTAGTGTAGCTATATGGTCTGACGCTCGAGCAAGCAAAGGTGCAAATTTTTACTTGCATAAAATAAAATAAACGCTTTGTAAAAGTTAAGAATCGGTTAAAATAAAGCTCGATAGCTGTCCCCTAGACCGAAGACGCGACAAACGGCGGATTTCTAGAAATCCTAACGACTACGCACGATGCCACAAGTTGATGATCATTTTTTTTGTAGAGGAGCAACTGGAAAATGCGGTCTGCATACGCGGATACCACTGCAGACAACAAGTCTGCAAGTGTGGGCCAGTAGTGTGGGACTCCAACCCACTAAAAACCAGTTATCTCCCCATCCTTCCAACCGACAGGAATTGCATGTGCAAGTACTTTAAACGATCGGGGGAGGTGTAAGTCTAGTCGTGGCCAGCTTCTTCACCGGAGGCCTGAAGAGTGCGTGTCGTGCGGTGGTTATTTGCCGTAGTTTTGGCCATGAATATGTTTTTAAAAACTTTTGCCGCTTCTAGACACTGGGGCAGAACCTCTTGCATTAGCTTGCAGATGTTGGGCAGGCCCGCCCTCAGTGTATACAATGGTAAAAGCGTAGCGAAAGCACGCTGCTCTGCCCATGCTGGACACCTCAGAATTGTGTGTTCTGGGGTGTCCTCGAGCCCATCGCCGCAGTGAACGCTCGTGGGGCTGGGAGCCTTCCCGATTCTGAACAGGTAGGACTGAAAGTCCCCGTGTCCCGTCAAGACCTGGGTCTAGGTAAGGTGTTAGTAGGCCAGGCCGGAGCCCCGAATAGGGCAACTGACTCAGCCACGGACATAATGGTGCCTTGCTTGGAGTGCCGGGGCCTGTAGGTGTTAGGCATAGCTCGTGTGACATTGTTGGCAACGTTGAGGACCTTCTCGGTGACCCGGCGCAAGTGATAAGTGCCTTGGAGACCCCGATCAAGGAATACTCCGAGGTGATTTGCCGTGTTCACGATATGAATTTCCTTGTTATCAAGGCGTAGGCAAAGAGCGGGGCACCTCTTCCGGCCCACCAGAAGAATTGCCTCGCTCTTGACAGGGCTAGAGCAAGCCCTGCTTCTCGCATCCAGTATGCGACATCGGCGATTGCCTCATTCACACGCCTCTCCAGCAACTCCGGTGTCCGGGCCTTGACGGTGAGGACGAGGCCGTCGGCGTAGGCAAGGAGGTCGGTTCCGGGGGGGAAGGTCTCCCAGCTGCAGCACGTCGTCATAGGCTATGCTCTACAGCAGGGGCCAAGTATAGAGCCTTATGGCACCCCTGCAATCAGGTTAAAGGTCATTCCTTGGGACTGAATAGTCCGGTCATGTAGGTAGTCAGATATAAGTCAAAGCAGATAAAATGGGCTTTTTCCCTGTGGAGAGTCTCGAGTATGACTCTCCAGGGGAGACTGTTAAAAGCGTTCTTGACGCCGAGTAAAACGGCCACGAGAAAATCGCGTTTTTATGGGGAAAATCTGCAGAGGAGCTCGGCCTTCGATTGAATTCGCTGAAAAGCGCTAATTGTCGAGCGCCCTTTCCGAAATCCATATTGCGAGTCGGATAGAAGGCCATTTCCCTCCGGGAATCCAGGAATTCCGGCTCACTACCTTTCCCGGTTCCCATGCCTCGAGTACCTCCTGCGGTGTTACCGCCGAAGGTTGGTCTTCTTTAGTCCCTTGGACCCTTTGATAGGGGGCGCGGTCAAAAGGAGAATGCTGTGGAAAAAGTGCTGAAATCGCTTCTATAGTGGCCTCGGGTGTTAGGTTCACTCTCTTCGTTAGGGCGAGTCCCCGTATCAGCTTGTATGGGCGGCCCCAGGGATTGTCCTTCAGCTCTTCGAGAAAAGCTTTTCTTTTTATTTATAAAAAAAAAAATATATATATATATATATATATATATATTGTTTCCGATATAGTTCGATTTTTCCTGCAGTTCCGTGTGTGCTAATCACAGTTTAACAAAGCTCCACTGTAGTTCACTCAGTCGACCGCCCAACGTCTTCTGGTTTGGTTCCTGGGTGTCACATGCTCCACACGCAATAAAATGTGCATCCTTGGGCGACACAGGGTCTAGATCATTCCCGTGGAACACTTTTGAGCAGTCTTGACTGCACCACTCTTGGCTAAGTCTCTCTGTTGGATGTGCGCCCACGGGAAGTTCGTAACCTTCCTAATGGCAGACAAATGCAGCGAACTGGTCGCGGTGACAAGTGATCTCAAATATTTCGAAAGCGTGAAAAAAGTAACTTATATATATATATATATATATATATATATATATATATATATATATATATATTTATATGACTCCAATGGTATTATTGTGTTAGTGCAAACATATACAAAAGTATTGTATGTATATTAGCCACGGGGGCTCACGTGCTAGTTAATTTTTCCAGAAAAGGCTGTCATTGGATATACAATACGACAACGCCACAGCGGTGTTGCCTGACACCTTGTCCAAGTGATCAACACTAGGTCCGGACGTAGGGCTGATGTAGTTGTTGCCATGCAATTGTTCACACACTCCGTTATGAGTGGAGTGCTCTTATGAAGTCAGCAAGCTTTTGTTATGAGGGAATTCAAGTTGTATTGCGGTACGAGCGCGCGGGCAGAAGTAGTTTCGGTCGAAAGTACACTAATTTCTGTCGAAAGGAAATGGCACTGACACTATTCAAGTTATTGCTAGTTGAGGACCAATGTGTTTTACTGAAGAGCGCAATTTAAATAGTACAAGACACATAGCGTCCTCGGAATTTTTTTATGCACTTCTATGTTGATACTCTGTTAACCCATACTACGTACGTGCAGCACTTACCGCAGTAAAGCTGCTATGCGACTCCCACGAGATGTCATTCCTTTACACAATGGGCCCTTTTAATTTGAGTTTGTCAGTACGTCACCATAGGTAAAGTGGAAGGCAGCATGGGAATTCGCCATCTAGGTACACATCTTACATATAGTGAATAACAACCCGGCTGGGTAAATGTGTGTATGTTACATCAAATGGCTTCGAAACAACCACCAGTCCAGCGTTTTGCTAGTTCTGCTAGACCGAACCGATTTGCTTTAGCACTTTCTACATCGACAATCATCCTGTATTACATGAAAGCCCTCAGTATTGCACAGAACGTGATAAAATTGGTGGGCTGCAAACACCGTAATTAGATGTCGATTTTTCACTTCACTAGCGCTTTATATAGTGCTGCTCATTGCTGCTGTTCCAAAAATCCCCTAGTGCACCTTACTATTTTTCTTTCGCCAGTGCAGCATTTAAACATAGAAAACGCGCGTTTTATTTAGACTGCATTATTTTTGCAAGTACTCCGTCAGCATCAAGCCGCTTTCCAGCACGTGGCCAACCCTATTTGTGCAGGTATTCGATAGGGCAAAAACCTCTGTGGAAAGAAAAAACCTTACCCTGTCAACGAAACGCAACTTATCCACTCCGAGCTTACCCCATGTTAGCGGAATACCATATGCGGCAATGGGCGCTATCCGTATCCCGAAAGGAGGGACTGCTACATTAATCAAAAGCATATAAACGCATATGCTTTTGATTGATGTAGCATTCCGTATCCGTAGATCCCTGCGAGTAGCTTCTTAGTTGCTGCATGAGTTGATTGTCCTTTTCTTAACCCGTGCTGCGAGTTTGATTCCAGCCGTTGCACATTTTTATTTATGGGGTCCTTCATATGGGGTCTCGTGCGCATCTCCCCGAGGTGCTTTCCATAGGTCCTCATATTCTAGCAGCGCTTTCGGGGTTGTATCAACCCCGAAGCTAATATCTCCCCAAAATGCTTAATCCGTCCTGTCCTATGCCTTTTTACTGAATATGATCTCTTTCCTTTTCGCTTCAGCCATACATGGGGACACTTGTCAGCCTCCTTTATTGTTGCCCATAAATTCTTTTCCCGGTACCTTTGCTTCTCTTTCCTATAGGATCTCTTCACTAAACGTTTAACCAGGGAACTTAACGGCCTTATTACCGGAACGGTCTTAGTGTATTCCTGCGTCAACGTAGGCTTGCTTGGCCGCTCTGCACCGCTTGTTAACTAAGGTCTTCCGCTTCACTTCTGCGGTGACAGCATGGCAGACATTAATAAGATCAGCGTTCGTAGCAATCTACCTGGATTTCCCCTAGCCCCGGGAATAGTTTGCTTTGCAAATGTACTGAAAGCGCGTAATCTGCTAACAACACGCAACTGCATTTCAACGGCAATATAACCCACAATGGTATTTCTGAACACATAGTAGAAAAATATATTGTATATTGCGTATGCATTCTACGCGTCTAATGCTTACTCAGCGCACGAATAATTAAAGAGACATGTAGGAACGACTAACATTATATAAACCTTAGTATCATCTAGATCAATATTACGACCTGGTAAGTAGTTGCGCTAGTAGTATCCATCTCTGATATATGAAAGAAATATCCGCAACGTCGAAGCTACTGCCATAGTTATGGTTATACGCCTATTCGCGACCCTAACACCTCTGCTAAAAACATTGTTCGAAATATTTTGCATATACAGTGCACTTCGACCGAAGCTATGGAATTATCGGCGTGGTAGCGGCGTGTTTAAAAGAAAAAAACGACGTCTACATTTGCAGCCATGGGAACGAATTTTATAGCTCGAGTGAAATCGATCGGGGGTTTAATATCATCCCTTATAGCGTCATTCAGGGAAAACGACGATTACCGACTCGCGGTCACCTCGAATGTTCGCTTCAAGACGCGGCCACACGGGGAAAATGGCATCTTTAGCTATGGGCTTATTCTGTCAAAGAAGGTCTGCGAACTGAAAAAAAAATTAAAGGAACCTCGAATAGGGCAAGCTCGCCTCAGCGACTTTAACATTGTCGGCCTCGTCGGCGAAGGAAGTTTCGGCGCGGTTTTGGAGGTCACCCATCGTGCGACAAACAAGCGCTATGCGCTGAAACGCCAGCGCAAACAGATCATTATGGCGGCTGACGGTCTCGAACGCCTGAAGCAGGAACGAATCATTCATGCCGCGCTCGACCTGGACTTCATCGTTAAGCTATTTGGGTGTATGAAGGACAATCTCAATGTGTATTTCATTCTCGAGTTCATCCCATGCGGAGATTTTCTGCACTTTCTCAAGCAGTACATACTTCGCGAGGATCACGTGTCGTTCTACATCGGGCAGGTCGTGCTTGCCCTAGAGTACCTCCACGCGGGCGGCATAGTGTACCGCGACTTGAAGCCGGACAACCTACTTGTGCACAGTAACGGCTACGTGAAACTAGCTGATTTCGGCATCTCGAAACTGATCCATGCCGGACACACGTTCACCGTGATCGGCTCGCTTGCCTACATGGCGCCGGAGATATTTGTCGAGAGCCGGGGCTACGACAAGGGTGTTGACTGGTGGGCACTTGGGGCGCTATGCTACGTCATGCTCTTCCGAACGCCGACACATGTTGCGCCCACTGCGACCGAGTGCATTGCTATGAAGCAGAAGCCGATCGAACTTCAGGTGACGTCCAACGTCAGTGAGGCTACACGGCATTTTCTAATTCAGCTCTTAGAGCCGAGGCCTGAACTCCGGCTAGGCGTCTCTCGCGGCGGCATTTCCAAGGTGAAAAGCCACCCGTTTTTCTCGCGCTTTGATTGGCTCAAGTTGTACTGCAGGAAGTATTTACCGCCGGTTCCTCGTCCGACCCGAGGTGCAAGCAAGCCGTTTTCAGCGGACGAGTTTAGTACTTCCGACCAGGTGGCGTTTGAGCAGGAGTTTATGTTCTTCTAGCCGGCAGAAGAGTTTGCGAGAACTAGCTCTCTCTCTCTCTTTGTTTTCCTGCTTGACCAACACGACGTCTGTTGTCGTGTTGGGGGTGAAGTGGCAGCCTGTAAATAGGGAATTGCCCGGCTAGACACATAAACAATTACATGTCATCTATGTAGTTTGTATGCCATTAAATTGGACGCTAGTAGAGTTGTGCTTAGGCGCACTCTGTTGTGTCACTATTACTGCAGATTGGACAGAAAAGGCCGTTTTTTGCAAGAATCCCATTAGAGATAGCCTTATCCCAAATGGTAGTTTGGTCATAAAACACGTTTGAATTTAGTGAAAGATTCTTACCCATATTAATTGTCAATTATATTGTTAGGTAGCACACTTGGGGATATATATATATAGGTCACCAGACGATTTTTACAACGTGGCGCCTCGTTACACATTGAATGGTCAAACAGGTACAGGAGCATATTATTCCGTACTTCTGAACGGTTGCATCTCAAACAGAACGATTTTGATGAGCAAAAAATTGTCCCTTAAGCTGACAACGCTTTGTTTCACACCTTTACAGTAGTAGTGGCAAAATTGCACGCATTAATATTGGAATTGCTGTTGTTTTTACCTTACTGTCTTTATTTGGCCTCTTGTAAGTTTTTGTTTTGCCTAAACCTTAAGACCTGGCTCGGGGTTTCTTTATGAACAACTCACGTGTATCGAAACTGGAGCCCACCTAGCAGAACATAGCAGGCAAATTGTGCATTTAACTGAAGCCTAGGGGAAAGTGTGTGTTGTGGCTTGCGTTTTGCCTTATACATAGACCCCTGCTGTTGCAGGCTCTGACGTGCAACTCTATGTCACCAGGCACTCAAGGAGTGCCTTAAACGGTAACGCATTGCCGTTGTCAGATAACTTGACCACTTTTCTTGCAATATACTTCTTTCTTGCTAAAACGTTCGCAAATCTCTCGGGAGCTTCAACAGCTACTTTAGCTCTAGGCCTGACGTCTGCCCGGGGAACCTAAAATACATTGTGGCTTAGCGGGAACTCTAAGCTTTAAAAACCGCCCTCAACGCTGCACTGCCGGGAATTGTCATCCGCAATTTTATGTAACTAGCACATTAGCGTGTCGCAAAGGCAATTGTGAAAGCACTCGGCTCCTGATAGACAATTACAATTCGCTTACATCTTGACCCTTTGATAAAGTACCTGGTTTCCCTCAGGTTTGATTTCGTTGTTAAGGGCGGCTGCAAATAAACAAAGCCATGCTTTTCTCAATTCAGCCATTGTCATTACATAACTACAGAAGCCCCAGCTATCCCGCCATGATGCCACAAGAATCTTTTTTACCTCTACTAAGTAAGGCAATTTTGTCTTTCATCAATATGCAAAATTTAGTTACTGCTTCAGGATTTTAGTATGCATAGTTGAGTCGGATATAATTCCTTTCGGGTTTAAGGCTGGGTCGTAACAACATTGTCGAAAGTGTCACTAATTAATAACGAAACGGGCAGGGCTGAACTATTTAACGCTGGGATTGACACGTATCACGCAAGTTGCCAGAAAGGTGTAATCATATTACACACATTAACCAATTCATGATTTTGTTGCACTTAACAGTTAATATAACACCTTCTGGCTAAACATTCGGCTCTACACTGATAATAATAACACTACGCTTGGTTTTCTCGTCGACAGCTGTCACCTTTTCATGATCATGCTGATTTAGGTGGGCGTCCCGATTTCGACACTGAGTTTGCTCCGAAAACTGCCGATATATATATAAGCTACGTGGGCATTCATTTGCCACAGATATACGGTCAATTTCATATATATGTATATTAAATATTGTGTGCAAAGATAATATCCCAAGCAAACGGAAAGCGCAGGCGTTTCGACAATGACATAAGGTTAGATCATTTCCGGCTGAAAATAAAACTCTGTCTATATTTAGATACGCCCTCTTTCATGGGAGATCTCAGATGCAGTTAACACGCCTGAAAATTGCATGTCGGTTGAAACGCTACAGGATACATGTATCTCTAATGTGGTCATACGTATATATATATATATATATATATATATATATATATATATATATATAATCGAGGAATATCATAGTTTCCGGTTGGCCTTGAAGGTATGCGTTTTACATTCATTGTACGTTTCTCCAATCGACCTCGATCATTTTTGCATTCAGATTGCAATGCGCTTTTTTACATCTTAGCGATAGAGTTAATTGAAAGAGAAGAAGAGGCAAAGAGAAATGCATGCATATGTATCCATAAGTGCCGGTACAACTGTAACAAACACGACGCAGCATATTAAAAAAATCGCTTTCGATCACAAAGTTCTCAATGCGTTAACATAATGGATTCTGATCAAGAATCACGGCAGATAGCATAGTCACACAAAAAGTGTTGTAGACGACATGCACACAGAAACGCCGCGTAGATCAAGTTATTTTATAGGTGAGACAGAAAATATTTAGCAATGAGAATGAGAACATACGGAATTCGTACGATAGACCAATATTATGGCAATCCACACGTATGGCTTGATTCACAGGAGCCGTGGGAAGTCAACATCTGATAGCATAGTGTGAGCTAGTCATGGCTGTCATTAAAAATAAATGTTAAATCATACCGTTAAGGGTCAGCGACCATGGTGCTACATGGATTATTGGGGAAATCTTTGATATATAGACGAGTCCGCGTATGCTGCACCTCAAAACGCCCCTGATAACAGGCTCTACAGAACAAGAAAAAAATCATATAAAAATAGACAAAATAGAGGGTTTGCAAATCCAACTAAACCCATGTTCCCGTACCCATATACCCACTGGTTGCTGACAGCTGTTCGCAACGCAGGTCTGCGGTTTGACGCAGAAGCCAAGTACACTATGCATTCACGAAATTTCTCATAAATAAGATCATCACTGATTTGGTCAACTCCGTCGATGCTACGAGGCTTCTATTCGAAAACAGGAAAACAGAATGCAATACTGGAAGAAAGCAAGCCTGAGTGCCAGTGAGAAACCCCATCTGGCAATGACGGGCCCTACTCTACTTTAATCATTACACTAAACACCAAGCTTGAAAGGGTAACGGATGAACATACATTGTCCACAGCGGGCCGTTCGAGAGCAGGGGCCAGGGAAGGGAGGGTAGGCGCAAATGGGATGCCGAGGTGCTCTGCAATAGCCGAAGCAACGAGACTAGTCAGAGTCAAAAAATATTTTGGAACTTTGAATCTGAGCAACAATCTAGGTTAAGGTGTGCTCGGCAAAATTCCACTACTGCGCGGGTTTTTATGCAAACATTATACACTAAAACTGTCGTCCACTATCTGACAACACGTAGAGCACATCGGAGTCTGTGAGGAGTACCGCCCAAACCTGCTAAACTTGGTCACTGGCCACCCTAAGACTACATTTCCCATAAGCCGCACCGTACTGAATGCTCTAGCCTTACCCAGGATGTCAGACGCTGTTCATGTGCGAACCTGGAACCCAGGTGCACTGCTACCAACGGATCAGGTTATCTTGACATTCTCGGGTAACGGCTTTCCAACAACGGTAATTTTTCAATTTAGAACCCATACAGTGGTTCCTACTCAAACGCTTGCAGCATGGGCCTTTTTGGAAGAGTAGGTCCCGGCAAATTCCTAACAAACTTGGACCTGTGGCCCCTTGCTGCCGAAGCACGCATCTACCGAAGTCTAGCGGGTCGAAGACTCGGTCCTCATTGAAGTCCATAGCTTGAGTCAGTGGGTCGACGACGACGACGCCGCCTGGGGCGGCTACGATGACCTGAAAATTCTAGCATATTCCAGAATGTCAGGGTGGAACTCCAAACGGAAATTGTACTAAGATGCAGGCCGTGGCGGCCACTCGGACGGTGGAAAACCGAGATTGCAGTCCGATCCGACGACGATGCTCTCCGGGAAGTTCCATATGATTGATTGATTATTTATTCGCTTGATAAGTGTGTGTACACATATCACCATTTTATATCAGGGGCGCATAACGCTGCAGATATTAATTAATAAATATATGCGTACAGAAGTTGCCTATCTTGGCGGCGGGTCTGCCACGCAGCTCTCTCCCCCGTAGTAGGGAGCAAGAAAGGGTGAGTGGATGTGCAGCCGACGTTTAGTTCACGTCTAGCCTACGCGCAGTGCACGTATAGCCGATGTGCAGAGCACTTCGCCCGCACGTTGATTAAACGTGCAAACAAGCCGAAAAAAAAACCGCCACATCCACGTACTGATCGTCCGCAGACGCGACCGCCCGACGAGACAGGCAGAAGGGAAAGGACAACTAGACCCTCTCTCCGGGGCGCAGAAGAAAACACCACCTGAACCACCACCGGTCGTCTAGTGGCCGAAACAGGAACTACGCGAGGTCATTCTAACGACAAACGGCGGGCAAGTCAGATGTGTTTCCGAAGCGATCCAGCGGCGGGTCGTAACACAGCACAGAATCACAAAGTCACCGTTACAACAAACACCACACTGAGATCACCGTGGGGACAGCAATAAAGTACGGGACATCATCAAAGTCCAGTACAACCTGATCGCCACCTGTCGGCATCCGTGTCGGCAACGTACGTCCGTTATCGGCGATGATCAGCACAAGCCAGAAACCTTATCTGTCGCTGTGACGAAGGTCCTGTGTAGAAGGGGCCCGCCCACATCATTTTTGCCCACACAAGTCATCTGTTGGCGTACCAGGACAGTGAATGAACGCTGTGACATGGTCACGATACGTTGCACTAGAATAACGGCACATCAATTAGTTTAGCGAATGACTGATAGTTAGGTCGTAACCGTGACAGTTATTTGTAACCCCGAGTGTGCTACTAGAGACGACAATTGCTAGCTATGTTTGTAACCACGTTAGGTGTTAGCGTGATTTAGTCTAGTATAATGGCTCTCGGTAGTTTGCCCCGCATTACTCGTGCGGTAACAACACGACCAGCCGTATATATATATATATATATATATATAAAGGCAAGCACTGCTGAGTGTTCAAACGTATTGTTCATGGTTTATATATATATAAATGATACAGAAACAAGTCAAGATACAAGCAGACCTGTTGTTCATTTTGAGTTCCACGTTGGTGTTTACGTGATTCGTCCAGGTATAATGGCTCTCATAAATTTTTCTCGCATTATTTGTGCAACAATAACTCGAACAGCCAAATAGATATATACATATAACACGCTGTGTTAACGTTTCCCATCTTCGTTAAACAAGATGCGTGTTAGTCGTTCATTGGTACAGCTGGATCTGCTTTGCCACCTGTTTGCAGTGCACAAACAGTTTACCTTGAACGCAAACGCAGCATTACTTGATGGATAATTCTAGAGTATTTCGTCGTTTATCTCGGTTGAACGCAAAACCAACAGTCTCAACAAAGGCGCATAGACGCTCTTTTCCTAAAGTTGTCCTTCTTTCGGCATAGGTAATGCGAATCTTAAAATAGCAGCTTTGCGAGCGCTTTCACTGCGCAATAATAGTAAGGAGGTAAACAACAATTACAATTTGACTTACTACATTACAATTTTGATTGACACACTACATTCAAAATGGTTATATTGACTTGCACAAGTGCACGTCGCTTCTAAAAAGCCCAAGCACATCCCCCTGCATCGTGGAAGCAGTGTAAAAAGCAGCCACCTGCAGCTAGTGGAAAACAGCTCTTTCTTTGTTATTCGAGCCTGCAAAGGCAACTGAGAACAGCAAACATCAAACGAACGACGCACCGAAGACAGTTATTTCGCAGAAACTCAAGTAGGAATAGTTCATAGACCCTGCAGACGCGGTATTCCTTGTGTGGATCTCCACAGCATATTTCGATCCTACACGTCAAAGCAAGCATATATGTAGCATATGGTTGCGCCCCTAAGAATAGCATAACGTGAAATCGTCTATATGATCACATTAAATGGTGTGTGCGTACATACAAAAGTATCTATATTGCTTAGTTGACGTAGAGCAGATATGCTGGCTTGCATGAAAGTGAATCAACACTTGGTACATCATCAGCTAACACGTATTGAGGGCACCTGGACCGCAGACGCCATTCACTAACTTTGTGCAATGATGCATTTACGACTTTGGTAATATGAAGGCTAAAATCAACATCAGGCGTCATATATATGCCTAGAAGTGAGTCGATAAAATGCAGTAGCTAAGTCTGTTTTTAGTCTAAGTCAAGTACACCACATTTTGGAACTATGCAGTTGGAGAGTGAGAAAATCATGGTATTTTGAGATTACTAATGAACATGATCAAGGATAAATATCCCTTTTGAGGCGCACGAGATAATGTAGAATATGGTCAACTTAGAAGATGTCGGGCACAGCGACGTCGTTATAAAATTTTTCAAAGATGAGTTTCAGTGGCTAGGCTTAAAATAACGCAAAATATTTATAAAGACTTGAAGTAATGCTTTCAGATGTAAGACTGATATTCGTCTTGACCGGAAAAAAGTTACTAACATTGCATTCTCAGAGCGGAATTCTTCAAAAAACTCGTAAGCAGTTTGGGAAAGGAAGCGTAGGTAACTCCACAAACTCGAGTTATCTACAATGATTTTTTTCCAGCCAGGTGATATGATGGTATAGTTGTCATAGAAACTTAAATTTGTAGTCGATCCGCACCTCCTGAATCAGTGCTTTCAGAATATATGCGTTACACTAAATTGTTTTACGGGCTACATTAGATGCATGACATTAGATTATTTTACGAGTAATCTTTCAGATTAAAATACTTCTTTGTACAGCAAATTGACAATTTAAGTTTGTGCTACAAATGATAAAGAATGCACCAGGAACCGGCAGGTATGCTGGCATTTGATGCCAAGAGGCAGACTTCACTCACTGTGTGGTTCGAACCCCAACTACAACTATCACAAGCAAAACCTTGAAACTTAGTAAAGCAATTTACCTTTAAAGGTAGGATATCTGTACGCCCCAGCCTCGACGAGAGAGAAAATCAGCAACCCTCAAGTTTCTATGCGGTGCCTTATCGCCGCTTAGAAAGCGGCTTCTAAGACGGCTAAGATCTGAAGAACAACGCGGCTTTAGATGGAAACGATTGCTGACGACGGCGTGAAAGATTCTAAAATTATCCCCCTTTGAAATCAGCCAAGGAGGCAGCGCACAGTACTCAGTGATTTGTTTGCGGCTCCGTAATAAATGGCTAGTAATGGTAAGTGGGTTCAATATATCACCTGTCTGTGTGCTCATTTATTGTGTACATCTTTGAGAGCCGACGAGTAAAGAGGACCTGCTTTTCAAGTGATGTGGTTGCTCTGAAACGCAGCGGTCTCGACACAGTCATAATGACTTGCTCATCCGTCAAGTCAAGCGACCTTAAACAATCTAACGCTGAACGGGCCCTGCGCAATTTGCAGTATGTCTCTTCTGAGACAGCACTAAAGTTAAATGGGCAGCTGTCTTAGCGCCGCAGCCAACGATACAACAGAGAGCGCCGGTCGATACAAAAGAGTGGTTTGAATTTGCCCGCGTTGCCCACAACGGCAACCGCTGAGGCGGGGAGCGTTACAAACACGGAAGCTAGAAACCCCACTCTTATGTTACACTACAACAGGGTGACCTCGACCAACGGCAGGAAGAGCGTCTGCGTCGACACCGGTTGGGGCACCCCCAGACGTTGGCGGTGGCCGCCGCTGCTGCTGCCGAAGGCTCTGTTTACAAATAACGCAGCCCAAAAAGGCAAGCCTGTAAATCAAACAGCATCAAACACAGCCGTCGCCTGTGGAAATTCACGACGGGACACCTGGAAATGTCAATTGTGCTGTGCAGCCCGATAGTCAAAGCAAACAGAAGAAGAGAAGAAGAAGAAGAAGATAAATAACGTTCCACATTTGTAAGAAAAATGCCCTATAAGAATTGGCGCTTAGTGACCCGATTTGTAGTAAGCGGTTTCACTTAACGAGGCGCGTGAAGGAATTGTTTGTAAATATATATGGGTTCATTTGAATTATTCTAAGTACCGATGCATCTACATCGACCTTATTGTAGACCATTGCGTTCATGCTCTGCAGCTTAATTGCATGTTTAGAGAGCTAGAAGAAACTAAGAAGTGTTGTCTAAAGGACACCTAAGCGATGAGCTGGGTGCGAAGGTTGAGGTGATGGCTTCGCATCAATTTCGGCGGTAGCAGCAACGAAGACAACCTCGCCTACTTTAGCTCAGCCACAGCAAATTGGCGAATTTGTTGGCGTTTAGCCTCTCGGCCCCGTCCTTGCGTGCTTTTAACTCACGCATCATTGAGTATGATGGGCGTTTCAGAATAACCGCAGAAATTAATTAATATATTCAGCTGGTGATATATTAATTAATTTATGCGGTCGGCTATCGCTTTGTGCTTCATAACACGCGTATCATCAGGTTGCGTACGGCCGAAGACAACGACGACGACAACAGCTAATTTCTGGGCTCATTCGTATAAGCCTGTCATCCTCGTCGAGCCCGATACGAGGCGCAGTCGAGTGCACCCATGCGTGGTGGGCGCATTCGCCTGCGCCTCGCGATCCGAAGAGACACATAGGTGCGCGGCGGGTTCGATGTGCCCCACCGTTGCACCTTTGTATTTATGGGGGTCCGTTTACGATGTTATGCGAAAAGCAATACCGTAGACGTTAAATCTTGGCTGAGGTTCGGCCCGAAAAGTTAAGCCTATCGCCCTCCTCTTAGCAGGCGTGAGCCGGGTTCATGGAATAGAGTCGAGCGACAAAAGACACTGTTCAGTATCATTTGCTTGCGCTCGGACGACATCGGCATCAGTATTAGCAGCTGTATTGAAACTACAATACAGAACCGCCACAGCAAATAGATATAATACAAAAAATAGAGAGAGAGAGAGCGGTCTCAGACTCGAGGGATTGGCTGGTCGAGTCGGTCACCAGAAAACGCAGTAAAGTTGGCACTTCTGAGAAAAACATGAAGAAGAGTGTGACTGCAAAGCTAACCAATGGTGATGTGTCGGGCGCTGCAAGCCTCATAAGCTCGTGCGACACGTTCGGTGTCGAGTCTGACGATGTGGAGGCTCTGCGTCACAAGAATTCCTGCGCACCAACGGTCTTGAGGTCGACTAATTCCCCTGCCAAAGCTTTCTCTGCGGAAAGCTTTCACGTGTCAAGAGAACATATAAACCGCGCAGTGGGAAGCCTTTTCAGAAGCTCCGCTGCAGACCTCGACTTCATTTGACCTGAGCTTCTTCAAGATTTGTTTCTCGAGCAATGGGTAAGCGAGCGGAGGCTTTGGCCGATGCACCTGCGAAGCTCATTGAAATTTACTACGAGGAGAGCCGCCAACAGATCTCTTGCTAATCATATTTGGAGCGAAGTTATTTGCTTTAAAAAAGAAGGATAACGCAACCCGCCCTATCGGATGGTCATCTACACGTCGTAGGATATCAACGAAGATTGCCTGCTGGAAGAATGCGTTGCAAATTGATGAAGCAAGAGGTGAACACCAGCTCAGCTTTGCTACTAGAAGTGGGATAGAAGTGACGATCCATGCTGCACGAGCTTATCTTTAATCTAATCCAGAAGACATAGTGCTGGTCAAACTAGATCTTCAAAATGCTTTCAAGAGCGTTTGACGTGACCACTTCTAAAAGCTGTTGGCTTGCATGCGTTTGACTTATACCATTACATTATGAAGGCATACAGGTCTCCAGCTTAACTGCTGTTGATGGACCACGCCGTGCCTTCACAATCGGGCCTGCAGCAAGGCGCCCTTATTCTTCTGTCCTCCACTGTTTTATCTTTTTACCAAGGAGCTGATAGACTCTCTCGAGTCTCTGCATATGTACGGTACTTGGATGATAGCGTGTTAGCTGGTAACCCCGTCACGGTAGCCCGTGATATTCAGACAGAAGGCATTGGATCTTGCAACGAGGAGCGAATTATGCCCCAACCCACAAAAATGCAAACTCTTTGTGTCGGGATGATAGCCGACTCTTTAGTCAGACTGGTAACGACCAGACTGTATCAGGACAAATGAGACCAACCTTATCTTAATAGGCGTACCGCTTCTTGATGACGGAAAGAGTATTCAGATATCTGGTTGGCTGGATAAGTTAAAATCGTCCGCAGGTCTCTTCAGTGCACACAGGGGATTGTTCTTATTAAGGTCCTGTTTCTCGGCAGCACGGGTAAACCACCTACTCCGTAGGATTGATTTAACAGAAGATGAGAATATTTAAGAGCAATTGAACGCCCACACGTTGAAGTCCCTGACTTCCTTAGTTCACCTAAGTTTCCCACAGACAGCTTGCAGACAAGCCCTTCTGCCCGTGGCAAAAGGAGACCTAAGCATTCCGGACGCTGCATCAGTCGCAGGTCCCGCGGTGGTCGCATCAATCACCAGCGTTTGAACTGTTACGTACTGTTCTAGAGATTTTCAAGGATCTATCTTTTAGCACGGCTGGAAGCCTGGAGCACCCCCTTCTGATGACCCTGATTTCCCAGGGAAGCTGGACCGCGTCATTGGAGAATATATGACTAGCCAATTTTCTCAATTCAGCAGTAGACGAGGTGGACAAAACACGGCTTCGAGCAGTTTCGTCTAGTGGTGTTGGTGCATGGCTCATTGCTCTACCAAGTGCTCTCGTTGGAACCCTCATAGAGGACCTTATCGTCAGAATCTGCCTTGGTCTTTGTCTTAGCATCCCACTAGTCAAGGAATATGAGTGCAGCTGTGGCGAGAAGGTCTCACCCCTAGGTAACCATGGCTTATCTTGCATCGGCAGCTTAGGCGGTAATACGAGACACGCTGCTTTGAATGATACCTAGCCTGTGCTCTAAGGTCTCTGGCTACCCTTGTGTTCTCGAGCCCGCGGGTTTTCTAAAAACACTAAAAGGAAGGACCAAAACATTTTTATTAAATCTGTGTTAACGCCCGTTGTACTGAAGTGATGCGATTGTTGTGACCAGTGCTTTGAATCTAAATACAGTTTTAAGGTGGTGTCGCCTAATCATCGACATAGGCGAATACATTAGCAACTATAACATTCTGAAATATATATATATATATTTTTAAGATTTTTTTTGTCGCAAGCACATGCAATCGTTTTCAATAAAATATAATATAATGTGGCCTTTACTGTGGTTGAGCGTCTTGTGCGCACTGTGAAAATGGTTAAATTACTACTGAAAGACAGAAGAAAAATCCCGCATGTTACTCGAATTAATCGGTTGTTGGCTGAATGTTACTAATAATCGCTTTTTGACAGTTTAAAAGTAAGGCCAGAAACCGCAAAATAAACTCCAAAGGCTTGGGTCGCCGTTAATATCGTTAATTTTTGCATACGACATGCATTTTGTATCATATCATTTCAAAAGCGCAATGGGAGCAGTGGGGGTTTAGAAGGAGCTGGGACTTAAGCTGCAAGCAAATCAGGCTGTTTTTTAATTACCTTTACCACCTATCAGGATTATATTACGTTATTCTAAGGATATACATATGGGGATACGGAGAAAGACATCATAAATTTGAAGAATGCTTCTGCTGTTGCATCACGACATCGCCCCAGCTTACACTCAGCTTCATAATTATGTTTTAGTTGGAGAATACTTTAAATTGTAATTTTCAAGAACTTGATTTAACCAGTCAGAAGCGACTGCCATGTGAATCATCATTTCTGTAGGTTGCTGTTAGAATGACTTCAACAGTAACGTCATTAAATGACGCGAAGAAAACCGGTTTTTCACACAGAGGAACACATATCTAATACACTATATCGGGCTCACTATCGAGCGCATATTTACTCTGTAGCTAATGTGCAGTTTAAAGTGCATTTGAAAGAATCGTAGCACAAGTGGCCGAGCAATGTAGCTAATTGCGATGCCGCTTGATCTCGCTATAAACTCGATCTATATACGAACTGAGAAATTTGCTGCCAAAGCCACGCTGACCAGCAAGTATGCCCAGGCCAGCTTATCATTGTGTGCATATTTGTTATATATGTATAGTTCGTTAGTGTATGGTGGCTTTTAATTGTGGCGCTTCATTGCATGGCGAACATCGCCTGAAGGGTGCCGGATGCACCCCATAACCCACTTCGGTATCATTACAACTTCAGAATTGTCACATTTAACTCAACCTACTACGCATGCATCAATCATGTTATACAGAGGCGCCTGACAGAAGTATCGTATTCGGATGAGCCAAACTCAGCTAGCGTTCCACAACGGCACGGCTCGGGGGAGCGCATCCCAGCATGGGTTCTTTCTTTTTGACATACCCATCAGCGCGGAGCACATGGAAACTGGACGCACGCTGACAAGTATGATTTGTCAGCACATAATGGTTGTTGGTCTTTTGGCCTCCGCACGAATGACTTTTGCAAGGCTGTCATGTTTCTACAGCCACCGCAGACGGTCGTTTAGAAGGTCTAAACAACGCTTGGCCACAGCCATTTCGAGTGCCTTCGTTTTGGCAATAGCTCGGGCATTGCAAAACCTGGTCTTTAGAAAGTGAAACGAGAACGTCGTTCCGAGATGTCTTCGTTGGACGTTTTTCAAACGGCAGAGTACAAAGCGGACAACTACAAGTGAGTGTTTGTTGCATTGTCTACTATTACAGCAGCAGCGCCAGCAGCAGAAGCTGCCGTTTGACCCTTGTTGACCAAATTTGCTGTCGTAGTAGTTCGTTGTGTGGCATGTCTGGGTGGCGAGTAGTGTTTCATTAGGCAACCACGTACTGGTTGGTAGTCGCTTTAAAATGCTTTCCACGCACACAAAACAAGCAAATGCTTGAGCTCAGACTCCGTATACGACAGCGCGTACCAATTTATAGTTAGGGCATATATATATATATATATATATATATATATATATATATATATATATATATATATATATATATATATAATGTATATATATATAAATTTATATTTATATATATATATATATATATATACTCCAGACTACACCTATTGTATCAAGCATGCTGTTGCAAAATATACAGTCATAGCGACACTATTTGTGTTATTATGAAATCACACGACTGTGTCGTCATCGTTGCAACTCACAATCCTTTGTTTTCTAGTGCTCGAGACTGCCTATAATTGGAAAAACAGGCACCGGGCAGCGTAATACACTTTACAAGTTCTTCCACATCTAGAAGCACAAATGCTTTTTAGCGTTGCTTTGCCACAAGATTTGTGATAGAAACCATGTTTTAGGCCTGGCCAGATCTTGTTGGAGGTAAACCCTGTAGTAGGCTGTACTTTGCAAGGTTATCCGCGTAAATATGATTTTGTCCCGATTCCTGCAGGTCAATTGAACGGCCGCCCGGTCGCAAGTAACAGATTCTCCTAAATGGATATGCGAATAACCTTAAAAACGGCGACACTGTCTAGATCGTACTAGTAACATAGTGTTCCTCTGAGTTTTCCTATGTTCGTGAGGAATCTCGTTCGGTCCGTCTGGAAACCATTTGGTTTACATGGTCTGTTAGCTTTTGCGTTCGCAACCGGCTGCACGTCGGCTAAGAGTCTGCTTGCAACCTGTGCTCTCCGAGCAAGACGACAATTGAGTCGAGCATATGCTGCTTCCCAGCTGGGCTGTACTGGTCAAAAGACTGAGGAGTTGTGACAACATGCTATGAACGGCTGCAATTGTTCTAATGTTCCGCACATTTCCGATATCAGAAAAGGCAGTGAACTCTTACCTAATACGTCGCAATGGCTAAGATAAGAAACGCGGCAGCCTCCAAACACGCCTCCGTTAGTCTAGAACGGCAGTTGATGAAGCACGCTTGAAACGCGAACGTGCAAGTGTCAGTCTTCAAACAATGTGAATAAGGTAAGTGAGTTAACGAAATACTCAGACCGTCCCTTGTACTAAACAGGTGACAAATTTAACTTCTTAGGCGAATGTCAAGACATGTACATTAAAATGATGTTCCTTACATATACAACACGACATATTCTAGTACAATGAAATATATAACTACGAGAAGATGCGTCGAACCATTCGGCGGAGAGCTGGTTGTCATAGACCTTTGCCGAGCGCCCTCGTCTCGTAGGTTTTGAATTGGCAGTGAAGACCGAACAATACGTGACTGGCCCCCGGCCTGGCCCGTCATACAAAGTTCGCCCGGGCACTGCTGAGCCGGGCGTGCTTCATACGTGAGCCCACGCGTCAAGCGTTACTTTGTACGCTTGCGTCAAGTCCGTCTTGTAATCCGTTTTACGCTTGCTTCATTTTCGGGCGAGGAGATCCCAGAGGTTCTGGCTAGTCAGTATGGGGGCCGCCACAGTCCTCATCTTGCGGTAGGTCGGCCCACGCCGGCGCCGCGTACATTGCCGAGGACTCCGCAACACCACGCCTCACGTTGGCAATTTCTTCCAGTCTTGTCTCTCAGCGAGTCGTGAGCTTCAACCGCAGGACCCCGTACCAGGCTAGATTCCATAGAACTAGGCCAAGAACGGAGCCCTGCGGTACGCTAGCTGTCCCTGTGTTCTGCCTCTACCCTGATGAGCGTCCTGTTATCCAACTAAGACGAAATTCTCCGCCAGAGACAAGGCGAGATGTCCCTATGCTCCAGCGTCGTCATAATGACCCTCCAGTTTGCTGTGTTTACACGATTTGTTTATACACCGGATTGGATGAAATGTACAATAGTATAATCAATATCACTACATTCTCGTAATGATATTACAATTAAACATTGCTCACTGTCAGCCTTGTTAGCGAGGAGTCGGTATTGCACCCACTGCCATGATATCTTGCCATAACAATACTTACAAACACATGTATCACAGGGTTCATGATACGTGTTTTTCTGACATAGGAGGTAGTAAAAGCTAGATCCCCGGTGATGCAATTGGAGCTTTTTTCATATCGAGTAGAGCCAGCGCTGCCTTAATCGAGAGCATCGGGGCCTCTTATAGGCTGTCGCCGCGGTCAAGGGATCACGTGTGCACTGGGAATATTACTCTATCTCGTATAGAGTGGGTTGGGACCACTTCAGCAGCGTGCCGCGGACAGACGTCGCGTTCCCGCGTTGGACGTCGAGGTCAAGGCGCTGTCTCAAGAAATCCGCAGATCTCTTGTCTCCAGCTGCGAGGTTTAGCTGCTCGCCGACTCTGTGGAGGAGTTTGCGGGTGAAGTTGCCTGGGCCGCTCAAGGTCTCGAACGCTAGCGGTATATTTTGCGCATAGCATATTTTGCGAGCTTCCTTGTCTCGGCTAGATTACCAGCGCAACCTGCTGAGGCCGCCCCGTCACCGACTATTGGAGGTGCTAATGAGTCGGTAACTGTGGCGTCCCAGACAGGCATCCTGCCCCGGCTGAAGGAGGTAAGAGTCATCCCGTCCGGGCGTTTGCCGTCATCGTCGGCTCTAGAATACAGGGAAATCCGCTAGATCGGAGCGCTCGGCTAAAAGTGTCGTTAATACTGGCATGTCTGGCACGCCGTCCTGCATTCATGACGCACGACAACCCATGATGGGACTAACTTGTCAACAGGTTGACCACACTTGCATTGGTGAGGGGTTACAAGGTCACAGGACGAGCCGAAGTCCTGCCCCGATTAGGGTAGTTTTGTCGTCCGAAAGGGTGCCCAGTGGGGCGCTTGGAAGCGCATGCAGCCAGGCCCCGGATCTCTTAGCGGCGACCGCTCGAAGACGAGCCTTTGCGGCGTCGTCAATGGCGTCCGGCGAGTAAGCCGCAATATACTTTTTCGTGCAACAACGCGCTCCAGTCGTGTTGGCTCGGAGGATTATCCGAGGCACCACTGCCAATTGTCTTTAACTCTTCGTGAAGGCGTCTTGTAAGGTCCTTGTACTGAACAGCGCCGGCTTTGTCTAGAAGTGCAATGATCTTGTTCTCAGATCGAAGAAGAGAGGACTATAGCTGGGCCAGCCGAGATAAGCGGATCCGGGATTCCCAGGCCTCCCTTGGAAACCGGTAGTTGCGCCTGCTTTCGAGCGGGTGATGCCAGCGAAAGATTAAGGAGGGACTCGAGGGTGTTCAGCGTTAACTCGTTTAATGGACGAAGGTCGTCCAATCGCCCTGTAAGGTTAGCTCCTCGAAGAAGGTGGTTGACCCTGGTGGCTGAGAACGACGAGCGAAGTAAAAAGAGAGCGCGATAAGCGCCGAGCGGGGTGAGGGCTGTTAGCGACGTCCTTTCACACGTTTTGCCATTTTTTAAGAACGCGTGCAAGCTCTTGCGGCCGGAGCGGGACTCCCAGAAGCTCCAGGTTGTCTTCGTGGGTAATCTTACAACCCGGCATCAAATCCTGGAGGGGACGGAGGTCAGGCGCCTGCGCACTATCACCCGTAACGTAGATCTCGCACTTCGCGGGATTCAGCTTCAAGCCCGAAATCTGGCGAAATTCGAGCACGCGCCGAATATCTTCGGCAACCATGGATGCGTCTCCCCCCAGAACACAACTTATTTACATAGTTCAGGTCCTGGCCATTTAACCAAGGTGTGTCGGTCACGGCCGTCCTGCCCGCTTACCTGAACTTCATAGCCTCTGCCTTCTGTTTATTTAATTCTATGCGTACTACGTTCAGATACGCCGACCAAGTAGCCAGCGTCTGTTGCAGAAGGCATCTGTTGCTACTGTAGAGTACTAAATCGTTGGCGTACATGATCATCTTGACAACTGGCTGTTGGCCCTGTATACGTGTTGGTAACTCCGCTACGTGGAGAGAAGGTACGCAAGAGGCAGAAATGATCGCCCTGAGCAAAGCCTGTCGTTTGTTCTTGCTCGGTGCTCTGCTATACGTCTAGGATGATCTGATTGTACTGTAGTACATCCTTTGTTAGCGACAACATTCGCATTAGGACCCGATTTTGCCGAGCTCAAGCAGTACTTGCGTTCTTGACCCCGAATGAGGTCGAGCCTGGTGGCGTGGTGGCATGCGTCTGCGCCTCGCGACCAGAGGGGGACACATAGATGCGCGGCGGGTTCGAGCCCCACCGTTGCACATTTGTATTTATGGGGGTCCGTCTATGAAGCAATGCGAAAAGCAGTCCCATAGACGTTAAATCTTGGCTGAGAGTCAGCCCCGAAAGGATTTTTTTTGACCCCGCATGAGACGCGGCTCGGAACTCTGCATATACGCTGTAGAAAAACTGTCCCTTTTGTGCCAGGGTTTGCTCAGTATTTGCAAGGAGGATTGTACATGCAGTGGTTGTTAACCTCTGTGCAGGAAAGCCATGTTGTTTATCTCGCAATGCATTTTTGTGCATGACGAACGATGTTACATGGCCGGCTAGGAGGCTTGCAAGCAGTTTGTAAGCCCAGCCTTTCTTGGCTGTGCCGCTGAGAAGAGGGTTCGGGCTGCGGTCCGTTGTCCGTTCGAATAGGTATCATAACGGACTGTCTCTACGTTGCAGGTAGTCGTCCGTTGTAAATTCACCTACTGAAGAGCGTGGTCCAGAATGCGGTCATTGTAGCTGCCTACTGCAAGTGCTCATTACAAATGCCCTCTGGCCCGGGTGCTGTGTTTCTCGGGAGTTGACGCAGTGCCTCCGCCACTTCTTGAACAACGAAGTACTCGTCCGGTTAGATTTTTCGTTGCAGACCGTCTTTTAGCCAGACAGTCAGACATGAGAGTCGACAATGTATGCTGAGAATCGATCTAAAGTGGCCATAGAGTAGATCACCTTCAATTGGAAATGCAGATCTCTGTTGCGAAATGTTACGGAGCAGCAGATATGGATTTCGTTTGGTCTTCTGGAGCAGTCGGAATTCTAGTTGTTGCATGTGTTGCCTCTTAGCATTCCGCAGAGTTCGCCGGCAGATCGATTTCATCGTTGCAACGAGATCTCATCTCCGGCCTTATGCGTTCTAACTCTTTTGCTTGGGATAGAATTACCTTCGCTTGGTTGCATTCCGGAGTTCACCATCTTCCTTCTCCTCTCCATTTCACATACTTTGCGTGTGCTTTAAGCGCATATTTGTAGCAAAAAAAATCTACAGCCCATTTACACATTGCACCTCAAGTGTTGACAAACTCGGGTCATTCGCTACCCAGAAGCCCAGATCTGACAGTGTTTCGGTGAGTGCTTCCACTCTCGCGTCCGTGGGTTTGTCGAGTCTTGCGTTCATATCTCCTATAATTACTGTGGGGTGACACGGTCTACCTTTTGTGCGTACCTTTTGCGTCTACCACCATATCATATAGTTTTGGCTTCTGCGGTGGCCGGGTGTACTGGCGTAGTTTGTGACTCGCCATGGTAGGCCTGTTGGCCCAGCGCCCTTCCAAAGGGGGGTTTGCGGGTGCCTTTATGCCCGGTCTTGGTAATTTTGCGGGCGTAGGTACGTGTGTATATTCTTGTCGGCGGGGTTTGTCGTTGGCAGATCTCAGTCCCGTCTGTGGCCACTTGCTGGACGCCAGCATTGGGTTTTTCGGTGGGGTCGCATGTTTCTTAGACACGGATCCGGTCGCCTCCCGCTTGAGCCGCTTCTTGAACGACCTTAGAAACTGATTGCCTTTTGACAGATCGTCTCTGTAACGGCGTCAGTTACTGCTGGTATCACTCTGTGCGAATATACGTTTTGATTGACCATCAGGCGGTGTACATGTTGCACTGGGACGATATCGATATTCAGGTCATCTTTGCGGGCGATTAGTGTGTCGTTTGCTTCTTTACAGTTAATCCTAAACAGGTGAACGGTGGTTAGCCGCAATTCGCTGCTTTTTAACGTTATTTTGTTGAGAACGCTGTTATCGCCTTGAGGAATTCATCTTTATAATAACGTTAGCAAGAGTCACTACACGGTCAAGTAACAGCTTGTTTAGTTGTCGTGTGTTTTGTTTAGTCTCTGTGCTAAACAAAGTTGACAAACTTGTCAGCTTTGTTTAGCACAGAGACAAAGTCAGCCTTCTCGGTGGCACGCGTGATTACAGCTGCCTTTTTCGGCAACTGGTTCGTTATGTTCCTCTTAATTATTCGATATTCGCATTAACAGCAGTATCGTTGGGCTGGGCGAGCCCCAACTGTGTGCGCAATTACTACCAAACATTGCGCCTAAAAGGCTATTCTCAGGCAATAGTAAATTTAATGTTTTATCTTTTTCTTACCAAAGTGAGAGTGCTGCGTAATGTAGTTTCCAAATAACTACACTTTTTCAAAAGCCATATCCAGCGGAAGCCCACATACTTGTATATGGTGTATGGGAAAGTTAGGTTCATATTTTAAGGTTTGGTAGAACTCAGCAAGAAAATAAGAAAAATGTTTTCAAATAAAAGAGAACGCGGAAACGTATTGGCAAAGTTTTACGGTTCTGAAAGTGAAAACTTCAATGTAAAGCATAACAACTATGGCTTTCGAACATACGCGGCAACTACGTAACGCAGCTCCATCACTTTCGTACAAAAATGATGGCATTGCATTTGCTATTGCCTGAGAATAGTCTTTTGGGCTTCAATTTTTGGTCGTAATGGCAAAATTTCTGAACGCGGAAGCTTCAACGTAAGACATTAACAACATATCGACTTTTTTTACTTTTGTTAACCTGACTATTCGCCTTTCGGTAGCCTCGGTCTGGTTTGCAGAAATTTCCGCCGAATGCGCCGGTATGATCGACTCCTTCATATATTGACTGGTTCTGCCACAAACGTCAAGTTTGCACAATTATGTAGGAGACAAAAAGACAGAATAACTACCCATAAATGTCATCCTCACTCCTAAACAGGACGTCTCGGTCTCCTTTTTATTATCCTTTTTCCATTGGATAAAACTTTTGTACGCAGATATATGTATGTATATAGTTCAAGTTCCAAAATTAACAGACGTTTGGTAATTGTAACTGTTATAGGCGTTCAGTAGAAACTGCTATCGCTCGTATACAAAAAAAAATATATATATATTCATATATATATATATATATATATATATATATATATATATATATGAGCGATAACAGTTTCTACGAAACGCCTTCAAACTTGTTACAATTACCAAAAGTATGGTAATTTTGAAACTTGAACTATGTACATACATGATATCTGCGTACACTTGGGTAGCTAAATACGCGTGCTTTAGCTAGGCTAGCGTTTGCACGCTCTATCATGCGGAAAACAAAATCGTAAGCATAAATTAGCTCGAAGTCCTTCTTGTTCCTGCTATGAGGGCTATGTATGCATTGGAGTCAGGTGGGCAGGCCGTGCTGGCAAAAGCCATCGGAGACGACGGCAGAAGTAATTGCTTCTCTAGATTCGTAGGTGCACGATGGGCGAAGTTCAGATCTCTGCCGGTAAGGCATTGCTGAATGAATCAACGCTGCAAGCTCGGACGGTGGGTCACACACAGCTTCTCTGAGAACTCCTGGCAGGGTTCGACAATGCGTTCCAGATCCGCTTCAGTGGACGGACTCAGTTTGGGAATACGCTAAAGCAGATCGACTACGGAGAGCGAAGAAAAAGGGCACAATGTGATACTATGACAGAGGTCTCACTCGGTACTCTCTCATACGTAGAGATTGTGTCAGGGCAATGATTGCCAATGGGAATGGTTAGCCTAGTGCCGACTCAGGCTCTTTTAATTTAAATTTGTATCAGGATTTTGCAAGACTCGAGTGGTACACGCCAGGATGTAACAAGTTCTTAAAGAGGAGCACGATTTTTTCTAGGAAAACCAGCACAGTTCGACAAAAGAATTACGCTAGTGTTGGCATTTCTCTCGTTTATGCTAATATTTGGTTAATATTTAAGTTCGCATTGATGTGACGGCGTGGTCTGGACAGCAAATTCGCAATACTTTCTGTGTGCTTGATCGCGGGTTTGTTTCCATTTGTGAAGATTTAGTTCATGTGTTCGAGCACGTCCGGAGTGTATATAAAAACGTTATAAAATCGATGACACGATAATTATGTTGTGCTTGGTCTTCCCACGCTGACACAAGCGATACCGACCATGTATGGGTTGCATTTAAGGTAACCGTCATGGTGCGCATATATATATATTTTTTTATGGGACCGTCTTCTCCGGACGGCAAATTTATTTAAATTTAGTAATTCCTTCATGAGCTTGAACTTTCCATAATTACACAATACAAGCAATTGTAGCAATTCAGAACATTTAGCAGAAAAGGCTATCGCCCGTGTATGTTTATATATATATATATATATATATATTCATGTATTAGCATTGCAGCATAGAAATAAGCCTCTCTAAGAAACGCTTTCGTTATTTAAATGCAGGGCGTAGTAACGTATTCGATGCAATCCCCCAGTGTGTCACCTGGTACATTTGCACATATCAAAGATATGACAATCGGTTCTGTACATTATCTGCATACACATATAACAGTGCGCTATTGTGTGTTATATCTACCTATACATATAACACATATAAAAATGTGTTATATATGTATATATATATGGTGATAATTTATTAGTCATTTACAATACGTTTGCACACTCGGCAGTGCTCGCCTTCTATACATATATATATATATATATATATATATATATATATATATATATATATATATTAACTCTACATTGTCTATATGTGCGTAGACGCTTAATACGAATCAGACCATTCGCGGGCTTATTTTGGTGGTGGTGATTGTTGTTGTTGGCGTGTTGGACGAGTGATTGTTATCGAGCGACTTTGCTCATTGTTTGATCATTGCTTGGCCAGGTGGTGACGGTAGATCTACTTCTGTATGGTCATTGTCGAACGTCACTGGTTTATTGATTAGCCTTGCCCTTTTTATTGGACAACGTGCATTGGGCATTATCCCCCAGGCACGACGGCACCAAGCATGTCTAGCGAACCTCTGACTAACGCCTACTGATAAGCAGAGACCCTCGAAGCGCGTTACCTATGGGCTTTCCGTTTTTGTTGCTATTATTGCATTGCGATTTTTGTTGCTTTAGTACTGTTATTGGTGCTGCAGTTATCACTTTAGTTTGTTATTATCACTGCTCATGTTTAGTTGTTGTTGTTGTTGCCGCTATTCTTGCCCAAGTTATTTATTGCTTGTATTGTTGTTGTTGTTGTTGTTGTTTTTGTTGTTTATCGTTGCTGTTGTTGCTGTTGTTCTTGTTTTTATTGTTTTTGTTATTTTAGCAACGTTGCTGTTGCTGCACTCGATACTGTTATTGTTCTTGCAGACTCATCTGTACTTCGTCTCTTGCTTTGGTTATTGTGTCGTCTGTTATTCTCGTTGTTGTTTTTTCCTGCTGTCATTATCCTTGACGTACCTAGTACTGTTGTTGTAGTTTTCGTCGCTCATCGTACTGTTCTCTTCGTGGCCGTTATTCTTATTTGTTTACTGTTAGTTTATTTTTCTCTCTATTGTTAACGTTTGTCTTTTATTGTTTGTGTTGTTTGTTGCTGCTGACCTTGTTTCCGTTTCTTTTGCTCTTATTGCTATAATTTTGTTTCCGGTAATAGAATTTTTTTCATGTTCTAACTGTCGTCCTTATTGTTCATGTTATTTATAAATTCTTGGGTTCTCGGCAAGTCGGGCGCGCCCACCAACCTCACGGTCCGTGCGCTAAACTTAGCTTCTGGCCAGTCTACATGACACCGTAACATCCCAAACAAGCCCATACGACCATGTGCACACGAAGTAAAAGTTTTTCCGTATGGCCATCCCAACTGAGATCGATACGTTTTTCAACTGTCGGAATGTGAACCAAGTGAAGAGCGTGAATGATCGCATTGTTGATGGCGAAGTTATGTGAAGGAGGCGCAGCGTTATAGCGACATGGCAAGGCGTGCTAACTGGAGCTCTGCACAGGCTGCATAAGTGGGGAGCGCAAACTACCTCCCCTATCAGAAAGCCGGAAACGGCGGGAGGAGGGCTTGAAGCCACTCGCTACTTATTTGCTGTTGAAAACACGCTTTTAAACGGGCCTTCCCAGAGCTGTCGGGAACCCGTACCAACGGAATGCGCAGTTTGAGTCCGAAATAAATATTTTAATTAATTGTTTAGCAGGGATTGCAGATTCCCCATCCGAAGTACCTCATTAAAGCCTGCTGAAGGCTAGTGAACGTCGAAGTTAACATATTATGATCGTTTTCCTCTTAATATATTTTAGTTCTGATTTTCCTATTGTCGTTGTTTACTGTGGCTCATGTTATTGTCTTCACTGCTAATTGTGCTGTTGCTGTTGCTTTTATTGTTATATTTGTTTTTGCTATTGCTTTTATTGTTATGATTGTTTTTGCTGTTGCTTCTATTGTTGTGTTCTTGTTGTCGTTTGTTATCTTCTTAGCAACTTGTTATGTTCTCTTGTTGTGATATTCAAAAATATGCTCTTTGCCTGTATTGATATATGATTTCGGTTATCATTATTGTATTTGTTCTTGTTACTGATTAAGTGCGTATTGTTCATATATTGTTATTCTTGTTAGTCTTATTGTCGTGCTTTTTGCAATTCTTGTTCACACTATTGTTCCCTTATTGTATTGGTAAGGGTTTTGTAGTTTTCGCGCCTGTTTTTTTGTCTGCCGTTTTTATTTTTATTGTTGTTATTATCCTTGTTGTGGTTATTTTAGATGATAGTGGTGGCTGTATCTGATAGTAATATCCGCGTCTGTATCTGATAGGTGCAAGTCGCATTTCATTTATGTCTAGCACGTATGCGCGGGCCGCGTCGTATACGACGTGAGAGACGGGTACTGGGATTCCAGCGGCAGCGTTTACCGACCCGGAAGGAAATCAGGTTAATTACATTCAATTCAAAGCTGCATATATATATATATATATATATATAGCATGTATAGCATGGCTTTATAATCCTGTTAGTTACTTCCATTTAATCGTAATTCATCACCACCTGGTTGGCTGGCTTTTTGAGACCAGCTTCCACTAGGCAAACCATTATTGCCAGATGTTTCGCCCTGTCGGTACGGTGTCAAGAGGCGTGTCTGCCGGTTGCCGGCCGTGTGGTGGAACCAATCGGCTGCAACGCAATATCGCGTTCGTGTCTACCAGCAGAGAGACGTGACGTGATCGACCATATTCCTGCCCGAACGACAGCAACCACGCGCAACACAGCCAGCCTCATTGAGCGTGTTGGCATATGACCTACATATGTAGCACCAGTCAATGACTTGTGTCGTCGTTGACTGTGCCGACCCAGTCTCGAGCGGCACGGTCGGCGAGTTCCGCCCACGTACTACATATATTATACATAAGGTCGTACCATTTTTGCTCGTTCCCATCCGACTGCACTGCACTCACTCACTCACTCACTACAGATTGCGCCGAGCATGCAGCTCTAAAGCAAATAGCTATATAGCTAACAACGAACCTACCTGCGGCGGGCCTGGGCCGGGACCGGGGCCGGAGACGGAAATGGAAAGCCTAATTGTTGCGGTTGCAGTAGAACACCGGCGACGTGCGTTAACCAGACAAACGTGTTGCTGTTGGTCTGTTCGGTCGAATCGTCATGGAATTCGACGCCACCAGCGCTCGTGTGCTAATTTAGTCTAGGTGCTGTGTGTTTGCATAGTTTGTTGCTGTTATCGTTTATTGTTGTTATTGCCGCTGCTGCTGCTGCTACCGAGTGTAATTGTTGCTGTAGGAGTAATTGTGTTTGGTGAACATTCATCACCACCCACAATTAACAGGAGTAAGTGGTCTTAGAGGACCACAACAACAAGCAACAGCAACAATAACAACGAGCGCCTATGGGTTTTCTCGTGCTTAAGTTTCGAGTGAGTGTAACGCCATGCACGTATTGCATGCTTGCTTGCACAACGTAAATACACCTTGAGTTAGAGCATTGGCTTTTGTTTAAACTTCTACACCTGCGTGCACATATGATATATATATATATATAATATAATATATATATATATATATATATATATATATATATATAGTTAATTATATAATGTTGTGAAGCAACACGCCTATTAGTCAAGTTGACACAAATAAAAATCAAGTGCTCCACGTTTATTGTAATTGTGAGATCATTGTGTTATGCTAGGCGCCAGCAGCGTTCTAGCACTTGTTCGACGTGTTCTAGAATTTGTTCGACGTGTTCTAGCATTTGTTCGACGTGTTCTAGCATTTGTTCGACGTGTAGGGTTATTGTGGTCACAGAGCAGACCGGCAACGCTTTTGTTTCCATTGTAAAGTTGGACGGTAATAAATGCATCATTAGTATTCTTATTAGCAGTGGCTGCAATAGATGTAGCAACGTATGGCCGATTGCACGATAACTTGGTGCATTTTTTTTTGGCGACCGGTCGATGCTCTCTGTTGTAGGTGTATTGAGACGTGTCTAAATGGCGTACATTTCACACTCGAGCATTTGCCTAAACAATGCGTTTTTAGAAGCTTAGCTTTATTACCAACGGTTGGCAAAAACACGTGCTCACATATGTGTCTATTCACCGCGACTTCAATAGTCGGGTCAACGTTACTGCACTATTGCATGACTGGAGGTGATATAAATCACAACGTCGCTTGCAGTGCGTGCGATCAAATGTCTATGCTCATTATTGCAGCGCTTCCATAAACTCGATGTCATTAGCTAAGTTTCACACAACTGCGGGCAATATCTGCTATTTTACTCTCCCATTCAAACGTCTGTTCATAACTTCGACAGGTAAGGCCATGTCACTTGGATACCGTAAGAAGCAGCATGCGCAATCTTAACTTTAAGGAAGTAAAAGTAACCTTAACTAATGGTTTATGAATATCTTGGACACTGTAAAAATGGAAAGGATTGTAGTCTTTTTTAAATATGCCTTTTAATGTATCGAGAGAGAGCTCGTACCGGTGTCTTTGTTTGTTCATGTAGATATTCCTTTATGCACCAGCTAGATACAACCGTGGACGCTCGGTGGCCTATGTCTCAGTAAGAGCCAATACGTCATACTGCTCAGCTAAATGAAGAAGAACTAGAAGCTAAAGAATGAAAAACTTAATTTAATGCCTTTACAGTTCCATTGAAATAATTAAAGTAGCAACCCCTTGTCTTGACGATGTTGTTTTCGTCTTAACACTGGTGCGTCCGTTCAAGCCCGGCGGCGTGGTGCATTTGCGTGCGGCTTGCAACTGAAAGAGACCCACAGGTGCGCGGGTTCGATTCCCCTATTGCACATTTATATTTATGGGATTCGTCTTACAAAGCAATGCGAAATCAATTCCGAATTCAATTGTTGATTGAGAGTCAGCCAAAAAAGGAGTCTTGTCGAATTTGCTCATTTCATTTCGCCTTGGCTACGTGAGAGCGCACTCAATGCATCGAGCAAGGAGGTTTTAACAGAGTGTCGCAAGGTTTTTCCGAGCGAGTTTTTCCGAGTGCCTCTAGTGATTTTGCTCAACTTACAATCCATTTTTTCGGTAACCACGGAGCACATAAAACTAGGCAACTTTTCATATACATTGGTGGCTGCTAAATGAACACCTTTTATGATGTAAGAAGCGATCCTGTCTGCCAAAACCCGTGCAAAATATGCGACGATATCCACGGAAGTCACTATAATTTGGGCTTTTCCGCGCTTTTGGGTCGATTTCCTGATCATTTATGCAGCCACGCTAGTCACCTTAATACCGTTTTTCACCACAGATAACCAACTGTACCTCGAAAAGTTATCAGGTGATTGAACGTACTCCACGGGGAGTAAAACGACACGGGGCGTCAAGTTGCTTTTTAATAACGTTTTGAGAGACCTGATTAAACATCTCTATACGGCTCATTTGAACAATACAAGAACCCGTGTCGCCTCATGCTCACCGCTGAAGAAGCAAAGATGAGCGTGAGCCTTGCAATTCTTCCAAGGTGCCAAATCTTCCATCTTCCATGTTTCACGTCTTCTGCACTCTAAGTACTTTATTGATCAAATAACAGGTACTGAATTTTGTTATATTAGACGGTTTACAGAAGCCGGATTGGAGCATTCAAGTAAATTATATGTTGCGCATTGGTAACCGCAACGTTGACAAGTACACGATTCGTCAGCTTCATGGTGGCCAGGTTGAATGCACATTTTATAATGAAACCTATCGTAATAAAGTAAATCGAAACGTAAGATGACGACTTTCCAATGGGATCTTTTGACGTGTCCGAGATGATGGCAGGCGTCATAACGAAGCTGAGTCGACATATTTTACACTTTAGTTTCGAAGCCTGCTTTGCAGTTGCCTAAATAACTGTATTGGGTCGCGGTATATAACAACTTCATGTTTCCTTTGACCCAACTGAACATCAATGGAAGGTGAACGCTTGCAAGTGTTAAAACACAGCGCTTCTCTCTGGGTGTTTGGTATTAACTCAAGCCACTTCATTCACTCCTGATGATTTAAATGCAGCTTCTAAGAAAGCATATTGGAAATGTTGCCCTTCGCAGAGGAGCACCCTCAACTTGTCTTGGTAAATCACGACCACCTTCGGTGTCTGCAATCTCCTTGGGCGGACCAAAACATATCTTTTCTACCATGTGGTGCTAGTTCGATCCTTCGATCCTTGTTATTGATCGAAATTTCCTTTGTACCACTCAACTCTAAATATCTCAATATGTCCGGCCCTTTAGAGGCGATCTTTCTAAGCAACTGTAAGTTGGGTTAAATATACTAAGTATGAATCTGATGTTCAGCTCCGTTATTGGCGTCTGAGCTTGATTCGGGAGAGTCCTTTTGTGATAGATACATGCACATCTTTCACTCCAGGGTCTTCGATGAGATTTGGTGCGGCGCGCTTTTCTCGTGCTCATACAGCGCTTGTCCGCGGCCATGACTTCGCGTCATAACTTTCACAGTCGATTCGCAGGAATCAAAAAGTATTTTTACTATCTTTTTAATTTTGGAGAAAACAAAGAGATTGCGCGATGCCAAGTCGGGTAAGTAACCTGAGCGTTTCACCAGCTTGACAAGTCCCACCATATCGGCCTGGCATGAGGAATGGGCGCAGGTAAGACCCGGTGTGACCACAGGGAGCTGGACCAAGAGTCTGATACCGGACCTCAGGGTATGGTATGACCGCCGACACGGGGAGCTTTCCTACTGGACGACTCAGGTTCTGACCGGACACGGCCAGTTCCAGAGCTACCTGTCAAGGATCAAGAAGGCCATCGGCGATATCTGCGTACTGTGCGACTCTGGAGAAACGGACAACGTAGAGCATACTGTTCTGCGGTGTGATGCTCTCAGGGAAGCACGGGACGCAGCACCAACCGCTGTGAGAGGCCGACCCATCAAGGAGGTGGTCTCCCATATGATGACCTCGGCGGAGGCATGGAGGGAGGCGACGAACTTGTTCGACGCTGTTTTGACACTCAAGATAGCCAAGGAAACGGCCAGGCGGGAGAGGTTTGAGCGGGTCTCTCGGGAAAGTGGTCGAGACGAGGAGCCGAGGGAGGGGGGAGGGGGTGGGGAGCAGCCAGGCCCTCATGGTCTCGACGCACCCTCACAGGACGGATTACACAATGGCATCCCCCTATCCAACCGCAGGTAGACATGCGGGATGATAGTCAGGGATAGAGCTGATTGAAGGAGAACGGCAGAGACGCCTCTCCCACGGCTTCGATGTAATGCCAAAGTAATACCGAGCCTGGGGGGGTGGGGAGGAATCCGGGTTTAGTGGGTTTGCGAGTCTCACACTAGTCGCGCAGGCTGCTAGTGGCGCAGGCTGCTAGTGGCGCATGTGCATCATGCATTCCCGAAACCTCCCAGAACAAAAAAAAGGAACAATCGTCTAAAATACGCTTTCGAGTTTTTTCCAGTTAGCGCAGTGAACACTTTTCGTAGGCATTCTGTAGTATCAAATTGGTGTACCAAACAACTTTTCCAGGTTGTAACGTATGTATGTACAGATGCTTAGATAATATGTATATATTTATATATGCATATAGTATATCTTAATAAAGGACCTAAATATATATATATATATATATATATACAGGGTCTCCCAGAAATTTTTCGGAAGCGATTTAAGGAATTGTAGAGCTCGTTGAAGCAAAAAAATTTTCAATGGAGCATGGTCTCTGAGAAGTCTTGCTTCGGAGTGAGATTGAAATTACTACAATATGTTACACTGGTGGGCTGACAACCAGCCCTCCTATGCAGAAACTAAGCACACCGTCATGTTCGTCAGAAAATGCTGATTCTTTTAAAGAACATACAAGAAGCTTAGAAGAGAATTCGCGAAAAATAGAGTTCTCTATTTGCTTTCACGCCAAATACCTTAAGATCATTTCCTTACGACCACTCACAGCACTTAAAACTAACACGTTCAGGCAAACGATCATTTTGGTACCAAACTTATGGCAATGCGGGCTATGGTTGCAGAGTAACTAAGATTTTTCGGCGAGACGTCCAAATTAAGTGCATGTAAAATGGCTGTGTGGCGACGTTCACTACCGCCGACGTGTCGTGCGACAGCCGCAGCGCGTCGCCACACAGTCTTTTACATGCACTTAATCTGGAGATTGCGCCGAACATTTTTAGTTACTTCCCATTCACTCGCAGCTCGCGTTGCCATAAGTTTGGTACCAAAATTATCGTCATAAAATGTGCGTTTGCCTGAATGTGTTAGAAGACCCTGTATATATATATATATTTGTATTTGCAAATCTAGTCGCACTTAAATGCTTAATTTGTTTGCCGTTTTTTCGCTTGGTTGAAACGAGTTGACTTTTGCACTCATACAAACAAAAATGCCATGAATAAAACGTTTTAATTTCAAATCTGTACTATATTTCTTCTCGAGTTAATTATCGATTTTTATTTTATTTTGAGAGTACAGAAATAAGCATAGACAACTGGTGCAGCCCTTAAGTTTAATAATCAAACTATAAAGCCGGATACAAAGCACCTGTTTGCGAATAAATAAGCGTAAAACACCTAAAAGAGTACCTTGCACTGAAGTTGAACCGGGCAGCACTATTTTTACCCATTAGAAAGTTAGCAAAGGGGATTGTATGTACGTCGACCATTGTACGATCGATTAGAACGTCTCTGATGGAGCTTGCAAACCTGACTGCTTTTGCAAAAATTCAATAAAGCTGACATGCTTTTTTGTAAAACTTTTATACAGAAGAGCAGTACAACGGCTTGCTGTCAGCCAGTGCTTTTTACAGTCTAGTGTGTATGTGTGGGTGTTTTATAACCGATCACCTAAATCATGTGTTAGCTAAAACCAAGCGAGTTCTGGCAACGTGCACAATCGAGTCCTAAAATAGCACGGAGAGGGTGTGTCAGCGTTGACTATATAATCATGCCATGTGTAAATAACACATTTCTTTGGGAGAGGGTTGCATACGCTTCCCTGTACACCAGTGGACGGCCGGTGAGATAAAATATCTTGAAAAGAAATCTGCGTTTGACAGGTGCTTTACTACATCGGGTGGTAAGTTGTAGTGTAGCCGTCCCGTGACGCACGACAATGCGGGAGTGGGCAGAATTCTGTTAAGGTAGTTGTCGACGGTATTTATATATGAGAACAAAGAGTATTACGAACTACACCATTGGATGGTCTGACTATAAACACATAACTGAATTATTTTTTTGTTAAAGTAGTCTCTGTTAGACATTCTCGAGGGCACATTTCTGGGCTAAATATACAATGGTTTTGATTTGATGTTGTTTAGATATGGCTGACTAAAGGCCTCTTTATATGCATCGTCAAATCGAATAATATACAAGAGAATATTGTGTTACAGTCGGTATAATGTGTGTGTGCGTATGTGTTAGTGTGTCACAAATACATGACGTATGCTTGTGACAAGAGTCAACAAATTTGTTGAGCATATCATTCACACGGTCGCAAACACGGAACAAATATAACAAGTAAACTGCGCTGAGATGCAGAGCAGCCTAAAACAAATTGAATTGTAGGCATATATTGCTCCTCAACCAAATGAAGCGGCATACAGACTTCAACTAGACGAGCTTCGTGATGAGATTTCTCGAGAGCAGTACGCAAGAGTGAGACTGAAGCGAGATCGGCGGTGAGCCGCAGGGCAAGAATAGATCCGGAAGCGTGAGTGAAACGATTAACGCGTTGCCGTAGACGAGGCGCCATAGACAGGCTGTCAGGTGTCTTAGACAGCTACCAGTTGACCGCTTCGTCGTCGAAGAGAGTAACGGTGTAGGATACTTTTGCGCCCTCCCATAGGAGCCGAGCAGCCTGCGGGCTGAATCCCCTCTCATAGCATGTAGTTTGGTCAATTTAGCAGCAGACAGGAAACTAGCGAAGCATAGGAGATGAATCTTGCGAGATATAGTACAGCCCGTAGCCCCCGAGAGGCAGGACCATACGAAGGGGGTGCTTGAAGGACATCAGAGGATGGTGACGAAGACGACGGCTCAGGTGCATTTTTTCGATAGTGGCTGTCCATGTAACTGCAACAGGTAATCCCGCCATAGAACTAGGGGCCAGTCTGCCAAATAATGGTGACTTGCAGGATTCCATAAAGATATCTAATGATTTTGATAAACTTCAGTACTTAAAGGTTTTAGTTAAAAAAGCTGTTGAAAATGTTTGTTAAAAAGCAAATACCAAACAATGCGTAAACCAGCTCCGTTAGACAGGCAGTTAGTTATCCACGTTACATTGGAAAAAATGCATTTACCAACTAAAACCACTGGCAGCGCATTGAGGCAGCAGACATTTATTAAAATCCACATAAATGGAATACCTGGCCGATACGGAAAGCGATGTTGTCTAATTTGGCCATGCAAGCACAAGTGAACCATACTTTGGAATGATCATGTGAGATATCAAATTAAATTTACTAACCTAGGCAGGAAGAATGTACCTTAGCAGTTCTAGATAGAATTGCGGGCCAGAACACAAACATCCTCTCAACGCAGAGGACGCTCGCACTTGTGCACGTAATACGCGTTGTTGAAAGATATTTGGCATCGCAAATCAACTACGTTGCCAAACTACGCTTCGCACAAAAGTCCAGGAAGTCGCAGGAATCCAGGTCATGAAGTAGGGTGAACTGTGTGTGCAATGCATTCAAAGCGCACTGACCTACGGTTGAGGTTAATACACTGCAGTTGCAGGACAGCCATGATGCGCGCGTTTTTCCACAAGTTATTGGTACGGGTCGACGGTCGCTCAGCTGCTTTGTACGCAACGCCTGTGCCTCGGTTGGGCTATCATACTTGCACTATTTCCAAAGTCGTCCATAATACGCCTTAATGTTTGTCAACCTGATCGATCACAGCGCTAGATCCTAATGAACTTGTTTGTCTGCGTCGCCGGCCGTCGACAGCGAATTATGTTTCGGATTCACGACCTTATATATGGAAGGTCGAACGATTCAACTCAAACCGAAAAATGCACACGCCTTTCCGAATGCGTCTCGCATCTGAACTCGCCTGATGTCGGAGACAAATGTTCCAATAAAGGTTGCACGTGAGTGTCTTGCAAGCTCGTGCTACAGGCGTGCTTCAAGATCCGACAGAAGTGGCGCCTATCTTTGTTGATATTGGACACAGCTACTGGCGATGCCCGATGCATAGGGAAGATGGAGGGCAGTCCGCGCAGAGAGAGCAACACAAAGCAGAACCATGTCTTCTATAAACGAAGCTCTAACCCGCGCTACAACAGGGTTGAAATCGCGTGCTATACTCCGGTTGCTGGCACCGTTCTCGGTAGCGACATCTTCCTCTGCTGCTGCTCGCCATTCTGTGTGGTGACAGGTATTTAGTTCAGATCGAACGCAGGGGAGTGGCGAAAGGATCCCTTCGGCTTGCAGTTTAGGTACGCCAAAGGATTGCCTCTGACCGCTCGCATCGGGGAATGATGAACGTGGCCAAAATAACGACACCCTTGGGGACAGCACGGAACCGTGTCTTCGGCGGTTCTATTGCAAAATACGCCCGGTTGTAGATGGCGGCATCGCCACTATCGTCATCACCACCATCGTCGTTATTATCACCGTCGTCATTGAAACGGGCACGTAGGAGGCGAACACGGTGTTGAGAGAATAGATGCGAATATGACATGCTACAAGTAGAACGATGTACTCACTGCGCAAACGAGTACACGATCGCATTATCAGGTATACGTAGACTATACTAGCGATTCTAAAATTATTTATCAAATATTTTACTTATAATTTAATAAATATAATAGAAAATAATAAATAAATAATACTTTAAACAAGTAAAATAATAATGTACTTATAATATATATATATATATATATATATATATATATATATAAGAACCAGATTTACTTATTTTATGTCATAAATGTTGATGATTTTTCCTACCTGAAAGAAGACAGAAAGCAGTAGAAAAAAGGTGACAGCAACCAATACGCACCACGTGTTATTGCGTGAGGACCCCTGTATAGAGGACCTGAGCGAATGCGGTAGCAGGTTGATTTGACCTAACCGCCAGGCCGTCGTCGGTAATCAGGCCGCTTCCAGCCGCCACCGCGGGGGTGGCTTCACGCCGCGTCACTCGCCTATGTGGCAGTGTGTTAATTAATCTTCGCCACACGCATCTTCCTGGCCGCCTGCTGCATGATCTAATCTCGGAAAAGTCGCACCTCGTTCATTCTCACCCCAAGCTGTCGCTACCGGTGTTCTCGGCAACGGTTCACACATATACGCATATATATATATATATATATATATATATATATATGCGGCGCCTTTCAAAGGCACCTTCTCTCCCGAATTGTTCGGTTGCAACCATCTGGGTCGATCAAAACTCTCGGCTGTTCGACAAGCAACAACTCTATATTAGGCGTATACATAGTTGCAGTTAGTCCCACAGTGTTGTTACTGTTATTGCTGCTGTTGCTTGTGTTGTACATGCTGCTGCGAGCAGCACGCTACAGGATTTAGCATGTGTAAAACTATCGGAATAGATAGCAAAACCCTGCAGAGCTGTACGCCAGACCTATTTTCGGACGAATATATCAAAACGAAATGATTGGAAAAACTCTGTTTGCCGCCGATTTAAGCAACACAGCTTGGCCGGGATGCGGCGACAATGAGATTGTCAACGGCTCGCAAATAATTCGAGTTCTATTGAGTTACTTTTACTGCTATCGAAACACTACAGCTGTGTTGTGATGCAGACCATTGCAAATCGTGGCATTGTAAATTGTAGCAAAGCTGGTTTGCTTGCTACCAGCGCTGAGTGAGCTCTGTGGAGAGTTAGGAATTAATTTGTAGTCTCGCCGGTGGCAACATTAAACAGAACAACGTGAAATTAAGTAGCGCTCACATAGCACCAAGGTCTGGCCACCAGTAGCCCAACTAGAAATGCCAACAATTATATTTATAGTCGTATGCAGGCAGACAATGCGCGTACTAGGCAACTAAAGTTTGCTAACTAAATCTGTTTTTGTACGACGCCAGAGTACAAACGGGTTGTCAAAGTTTTGCCGTAGTTCGCCACAAGGTGGCGTCGCGGTGCACAGTAGCATCATAATAACTAATGATAAATACAGAAGCCTAGTGCGCAGATGCCCGTTGTTGTCTCCTTTTTCTTCAAGACCTGATATCAGACTATCCTTGACTACAATGTCTTTCACTGCTCACTCGGCGAACTTCTCGCATCTCTTCTAACGGTGAGAAGTCGTCCTTTTGTTTAGTCCCTGGGTCGCTTATCTGAAACCAGGATCGAACGGAGAGTAGGTAGAGTTTGCTTTGTTACAAGCAATTGAGTACGCTCGTGCCTAAGACACCTATGACCGTAGCGTGGAGTGTCTATCACTTAGAGCTCATGTCCAGCCGTCGGCGGTAATGAATAGACAGAGGATGACTGGGCGGAGCGATAGCTTTTTCGTTCCCTGACAATCAACGCCCCAGCCAAGATTCCGGGCGAACGCGACAGCTGTCAGAAGTAGTCTAGGTAAAACTGCCATTAGCACGTTGCTGCACAATGTCATCTACTTAAGTGCCGGTTTAGGTTACAGGCCGATGCGATGTCTGCGAAATGATTACTGCGCCTCTTTCACCAACGCTGACATGCAAATGATGAAAAACTTCGTGCTGTGTTTATATATATATATATATATAAATCTAAATATATAATCTAAATATATCTAAATATATATATCGTATCTGTTGTAGACGCACACTATTTATTAGTTATTACAAATAGTATTAGGAGTGCGTCTATCACATTTCAGCCAGGACGGAAATCACTCATGAAACAGAAAGTGACAATGTTACTTAGCGATTTCACCTATAGAATTTCACAAAGCATAACTTTACAACATGTCCATACGTTTCAGCCTATGAGGACAGAGCCCCAAGTGGTATTGTGTTCTTTAAAGCATAGAGAGCGCCACGCCAGGGTGCCGCACTTCGTCTTAGGTGATTCATTGAGCATTTTCTTTGACATATACTTTGGCTTCGTAAAAGTATACACGTACTTCGTAAAACATATACTTTGTATCTAATATTACAGCTAAATAGTTCACGCGCAAGCGCTTGTTACATTGCATACGTTTTGACTTTACCGACCCTAGATCCAACACCTCTCGGAGTATGGCTTGGCCAGGTAAAACGCACCACTACCGATATTCGCTGCAGTATGCTAAAATGTGAGACGACAATAAAATGAATGACAAAGGAGTATGTTTACCATTTGCACGTACGTGCATGTATGTCGTAGCTTGAGGCCAAGATATCTTACTGTAGACTAAAGCAGCCTGCGTAACTTTTAAATGTGGAGCTACACGTGGAAGGTCCACCCAGTCTTGATACTTAAAACCAGATCACCCCTTAAAATGGCTCGTCTAGATTTCGACTTATTAGTCTTTTATTTAGGAATTCTAGTTCTACAATGCGCAATAACAAGTTTCTTAGCCACAACCACGACTCAGAAAGGCACCCGCTCGGAAATAAAATCACACAGCGGTGCAATCTTACGTGGCATCAAACATGCTTTTACTTCTGTTTCGCAAAAGCCTATGCATTACGCACTAGCACGTCTATATATGTATATAACCTTATTATAGAGAGTTTTTAAAGTGCACCGTCGCCTGCTTTGGCACCTTGTACAATTTCACTGCAGTCAATCCCAGGACTCAATTTTCAGCCTAACACTATGGAACATTGCGTACGAGGGGGTCCCCCGTCCTTCCCATCCCTCCAACGTCAAGCCCAAAGCCTTCAGGGATGACCTGAAAATTGTGATTACGCCGCAAGACACTAACAACCGGGGCGCAACGATTTGTGCCATCGAAGACTTTGTCATCTGGCTTTTCCCGCTTGAGGGTTCTCTGGCCCCAAAATGTGTTGCGATATTTCTGCATGGGCAGCTGCGCTCCCGCAACTACACCTGAAACTAGGGGCTTAGCATAATTCCTTATCCAGGGCAATAAATACCTGGGTCTATTCCCGGATACCGGCATCGCCACCGTTAGCATGCGTCCTCTAGTTTTTCTCTTCGTTCACGGTTAAATGGGCAACTTGCGTGGCTTCTTGGTGAAAAGCTCCATATAACCTACAAACCTATGGCGCAACTACTTTTAAACGTCTCTCAGAGCTAAAGTATCACCCTGGATTCTACCATAATCAGTACCAAGTGGAACGACTCGGTACAGTTTGCAATGTGCGTCTTAGACACGCAGACCTGAAATTATAAGAAACGGTACCAGCACTTACTTTGTCGTGAGCATTTTAGATCTATATTAGTCTAGGTATTATGGTAGCAACAACATCAACATCGCGTTTCACACTGCACGTCCTGGATTTGCCTATATGAATGTTTCCCTTTCCTAAAAGAAATGGTAAAAGACATGGTACTCGCCATTTAGAGGCTCATGGTTTGCCGCACGGCACTGATCCGAAAAGTTCCGAACGGTGAGACAGATATTTTCCCGTACTACACCTCGGTCGTGTATGTGTGTGTTCTGCTCCGTGCTCGCAATAGCTCCGGAAATTGCTGGAAAGCGGTCTCTCAAAATTTTAACTTATACGTTACACGAAATGATCCGCAGATGTGGCATATTGTATATGAGACAGTGATTGCTAATTTTAATACATCTGAGAGTGCGGAATCGTAAGTAGTTACAATTCAGTTGTTTGTAAGCAAAATCATCGGCTAAACCGCGTGAAGGAATATGATTTTACACGTAATATTTTTGAGAAGGATTGTATACTAAATGCAGGTAGGTTGCTGCGAAAGAGCTCTTTTTATTAACACTAGAATCATGTATATTAAGATACCCTATATAGTACTGACTAGTGCTAAGCACGTCTTCATGACTTACGGACCATGACGGCAAACGCTTATATCGGCTGCGACATGTGTTCTAACATCAGAAATAATGCTAAAAGTTGGAAGTATCTCGTTACTTATTGTAACTATATATTGCACACACCTTGTGTTTTGTGTAAATTCCAGTTTCCACGGGGTGCACAGGCAACTGAATACAGGTTAAGATACACATCTAATATTCTATACATTAGGGCCACTAAACTGAGTCTAAAAAGATATCCTTTCATGCAGCGTGCAATGCCAATGACTTTATGCCTATGAATAAATGGCCCAGTTGTTTTGACTATTTGCAGTCCGCATAGAATCTGCACTGCCGATGTAACTGCTATAAAAACACATATTTACAAGTTGTGAACTTGAAATCCAATTAATAGCGTACACTTCAATATATATATATATATATATATATATATATATATATATATATATATAGTCGCCTGGATCGCTTTACACAGGTAACTCTAAACCATGTTTAACGGCTAAAGGGACGAGTGTCATTCCGCCTGGTTGTCTGGTCGAGACGCCCGGCGCTTTGAGAACATACCTGTAAGGGAGGCCACAGATTGTAAGGGCTCTGTTGAAGGTGTCGCTGATTGCGGCGTGTCTCGTGCGTCAACCTGAGCTATTGACACATGAAAGGCTGTAATAAGCCAATTTGTTAACACGGCCTTGGTGAGGTGACGGCAGTACATTTCGTCGTGTGAAGGGGGTCGCGCTAAGCAAGTGTATATATAAAAGACGCCCGGATTTTTAGAAGCTTTATAATTTTGTATAAAGCAAATTTGTTTTCCAATGGAACCTGTTCTCTGAAAAGTCTTGTTTCGGAGTAAGACTGAAATTACAAAATTCTGTGAGACTAATGTTGTTGCTCGACATAGGAGCACACATTATGCGATTGCGAGACAACCAATCCCCTTATACAGACACCAAGCACACCGTCATGAGAAAATTATGCTGCCTCTAAAGGGCATACGACAGCGGCTAGAGGATGCGACATAGTCGTTTAAAAGAAAAACGCAAAACATAAAGTTCGATTATTAGCGATCACGTTCAATATTTCAAAGTCATAACTTCACGTCCGCTCGCAGCGCCTAAAGCTAACACATAAGTTACCGAATACGGATTCCATGATGATCATTTTGGTATTAAATCTATGGCAATCCTATCCGTGATTGAGGAGTAATTAAGGCTTTCCGGAGGGATTGCCTACACGCATAAATGTTCCACTCTATCAGATAAATATCTCGCCAAAGCTCCAGAAGCACACACAACTATTTATTTTCTTATATAGTTATCACACAACTATTGATATCTTCTATAGTATTTATATCTTATATATAAGCGAATCAGGCGCAAGTTTTGCTTGCCAGCTGCCCGAAGGTGCTCCCGCAAACCATTATACACAATTGGTAGCGCCTATAGAAATGTCGATGCTCGTCTTAAAATGTGAGGTAATCGCGTTCAGCAGGTATGGAATGAGGCGCCACTCCGTCATTCTGAAACCACGTGCTCTCGCAAACATTTTCTGGAACACTTTCTAATAGTCGTTATCTAATAGTCATCTAATAGACGTTTCACTCTGGCATGTTTGGTATGCTTCTCCATCTCACGTGTTAGAAAGCATGTGCGAGCCTATGAGACAGTTGTTTACCGTGCCAGCCCACACATTCACGGAGAAACGCTTCTAACGCCTAGGCTGGCGCGTCATATGCGGGTTCTCGCTTGCCCAATAATGGCTGTTGCGCCTATTGAACCGCATAAACCAGCTACAGTAACCGTCGGTACGTATGTAGTCGCGCGGCTCTAAGTAACTTATGGAAGGTAGTGCGTCTCGTACAAATCTTTTGGACCACTTTTACGCACGTGACGATGTATGTTTACAAACGTGTCAGTACAAGGTAAACGTCTAGTTGTAAAACGCATCTGATATAGCCTCCGACTGGCATATTTCAAGACGTGTAACGACATTTCTGCGAACGCTATTGACTCTGCCGAATTGTTCGTGAAGGCACCTTCGAGGAACTACTGTTATATAATAAATATTTGCGTGTGCTTTTAGAGCTACGATGAGTGATTTATCTGATGAAGTAAGTCATGTATGCATGCATTCAATCCGAATTATGTTTGGAAAACCTTGTTTACTCCGCAACCGCATTGGAGAATATTATCGAATACATTTTTGTGTATATAAAGGGTGGCTGTCCCGACGTACAATGACAAAATGCTCGACTGTGAGAGAACGCATTTCTTAACTGAAAGACGAACATTTTCTAAACTATTTGTAAGCTTAGCAGGGACTATTGTGACATTAAGAAGAGTTTGCAAAATTATCATTTCCCTTTTGCATGTTCGAACTTTTGCGCCCAGGTTCTCGAAATGTTTTTATTACGCGTGCACAACTAATACGTTCAGACAAATAAAACTCTTAAGTGAACCACCTTAGTATCAAGTTAGTAAAGCTAGCGTCTGTGGTTGCAAACTAACTCAAATTTTAGTCCAAAGCTTGCTCGAACGAACGCCTGTTAGCCAATAATCACATTCGGTAGCGATGACACAGCTCTCGTTGCACGCATTCGGAGAAAGCAGGCATCTCCCAAACGGTTTCAGCAGCAGCATTTCTGGTGATCAGATCGTTAGGCGACTTAACGGGAGTCGCATAGACGAAATCGTTTAAGTGGCCCCAAAGGAAAAGTCAAGACTGCATAGATCGGGCGATTGCGGCGACCAAGCTTGTGGACTGCTTCGGCCAATCTGGCTGTTAGCGAAGGTCTTATTCAGATAATCTCGTACTTAAAGGGAGTTGTATGTTGGGGCACTATCGCGCTGGAACCACATCCTCGACCGCATTCTCTGTGGAAGAGATCCGGTAAGGTTATGTACAGAAATATGTAAACCTGTCAAGAGGTATATAGGGCCCGATAAGGTAGTTGTTCATTATGCCAGCCCAGACATTCATGGAGAGACGACACTGTATCATATGCGGGTTTTCCTTGGCCCACCAATGAGCACTGTGTGCGTTCAACACACCGTCTTCTGTAAAGGGCGCTTCGTCCTTGAAGAGAGCAAATGCAGGGAATTCTATATTCGTCACTGCTTCTTGCAGAAACCAACGATAGTAATTATTGCGTGGCTGGTAACCTGAGTTCCTCAAGGCTTAAACTCGCTGCAATCGGTACGGATGTAGTCCTGGTTCATTTAACACCTTGTGAACGGTGGCATATATATATGTACATTTATATATATATATATATATATATATATATATATATATACAGTCACTGAAAAAAATAAAGGGCCACCCATGTTTGCCACATTTCACGCATTTATTATAACCGATTGTGTAAAGATCATAATGATACATGCTCACAGAGTAACAGCGGATACTTTTATCGACATTTGGGGTATCGGGTTACCTTAAAACACAAGATTTCAACATTTGGCACAGCTACGCTGCGAAAAAATTATAAAGTCACCACCAAGATGCATGTCTTAGCGAGTGAGTTGAGTGGAATAACAACGTTTGGGCTCATTTCACGGCACCTAACAACTATACTTAATATTTAGTGAACTTCCCATTACGTCGGATAACTTCAAAAATGCGGTTTGGTATAGTGTTGAACAAATTTTGGATGACGTCCTGCGAGAGCTCGTCCCAAGCCTTCACAATTGCTTTTTTTAGTTCTACCTGGTTCGAAAATTGTTTTTCGTCGGTGTAAACCTTTCGGGCGAGCCAGCCCCATACATTCTCGATAATATTAAGATCAGGTGAGACTGCAGGCCAGCGTAGGACCTCAATGTGGCGTTGTTCGAACCAGCTTTCGATCAACTTAGCAGTGTGAATCGGGGCATTATCGTGTTGAAAAACAAAGTCGGGTCCTCCCATCAGCTCAAAATGTGCGGACTGCTTTTCTAGTAGATCCCTATAGCGCGTCGAATTAACACAACCGTCTAAAAACAAAATCGGCGACCTTGTATAATACCCGACAGCGGCCCAGATCATCACCGAACCGCCACCTGAGTGCCGTTTTGACAAAAATCGTTCTTCCTTGCGCACATCGTGGAAATAATAGTTAAATCCATCCGGTCCATCACAATTGAACTTTTTTTCATCCGAAAAGAGCACTCGGTGCCATTCAGTGGTCCATGACATCGTAACCTGGGCAAAGTCGAGACGAGCTTTCTGATGCTCAGCGGTCAATCGTGGTTTTCTCTTAAGTTTTTTTCTCGTGAGCCAAAGTGTCTTCCTGAGGAGGTTTTGCACATTTCGCACGTTCGTTTGCACACCGGCCGCCACCGCAATTGCCTTTGCCGAGAGCGCAGAGTTCGAGGCTATCTTCAAAATTGCGCGCTTGTTTCGTTCCGAAATGGCATTTGGACGCCCCGGACTCTTTTTTACGCCGTATTTTTCACCCAAATTTACGAAGTTGTTCACTACTTGGCGAGAACGCCCCAATCGACGGGAAATTTCCCGATTAGAGAGGCCGACATCCTTATAAGCCTTGATTTGGGTCTTTTCGTCACTCGTGAGACGCCGACCCAAACCCATCGTTTCAGCACAGAAAAATTTCTGGTAGGAGGTCTGCTTTCGTTTCCGTCGAGCCGTGAAATGAGCCCAAACGTTGTTCCACTCAATTCACTCGCTAAGACATGCATCTTGGTGGTGACTTTATAATTTTTTCGCAGCGTAGCTCTGCCAAATGTCGAAATCTCGTGTTTTAAGGTAACCCGATACTCCAAATGTCGATAAAAGTATCCGCTGTTACTCTGTGAGCATGTATCATTATGATCTTTACACAATCGGTTATAATAAATGCGTGAAATGTGGCAAACATGGGTGGCCCTATATTTTTTTCAGTGACTGTATATATATAAATATATATATATATATATATATATATATATTTTTTTTTTTTTTTTATATACAGGGTGTGACTGAAAGTTTTTTAAAGCGATGTATAAATTGTAGAGCTCGTTAAAGCAAATATTTGTTTCCAATAGAACATGGTCTCTGAGACGTTCTGTTTCGGAGTGAGAGTGAAGTTACTACAATTTGTGACAGTGGTGTTTTTGCCCGGCATAGGAGCACAAAATGTGCTGTTGCGGACAGCCAGTCCTCCTAGACTAGAAACTAAGCACACCTTCGTGTTCGTGATAAAATTCTGCTCCATCTGAAGAGTATGCAAGGCCGGTCAGAAGACGCGACACGGTCGCTTAGAAGAGAATTCGTCCAAAATGAAGTTCTATATTAAAGTTCACGCCAAATACTTCAAAATCATAACCCTACAACCACACACTAAGATTTTGAAGTATTTGGCGTGAACGTTAATAGAGAACTTTATTTTTGGCAAATTCTCTTCTAAGCGACCGTTTCGCGTCTTCTGACCGGCCTTGCATATTCTTCAAATGGAGAATTTTATCACGAACACGAAGGTGTGCTTAGTTTCTGTCTAGGAGGACTGGTTGTTTCGCAACAGCACATTGTGTGCTCCTATGTCGGGCAAAAACACCAGTGTCACAAATTGTAGTAATTTCACTCTCACTCCGAAACAAGACGTCTCAGAGACCATATTCTATTGGAAAAAATATTTGCTTTCACGAGCTCAACAATTTATGCATCGCTTTAAAAACCTTTCAGTCACACCCTGTATATTTATATATATATATATATATATATATACATCTAAGGCAAAGTAGTCTGATATATTTAAAAATAACACTCACAAAAGTGGAATGTAGAAAAGTGAAACAAATTGAATTAAATAATAAAAAGATATATACTTTAAAATAACATTAACATTACAGTTTTTAATATATATTTGACTCAGCTATTTTTTATATTGAATACAGTGATAATGTAATTTTAATTATATACAAAAATCCGTGGGTTTATGAACTTTTGTGTTTTTACAAGTTATATACGGCATTACATAAATTAATTAAATTAACGCTGTATGGCCTTACTGTTGGTCTTGAGTTCGCTGATGGTCGTCGGATACTTAGCGCATATTTCTATTAAAGAAAACCCACCGAAAATGGTCTAATGGCGTTAAATCGCAAGGTCTTAAAGCTAATCAGTAAATGTCCCCGTTACGCGAGATTACCCGTCCGGGACACTACATCCTCAAAAGCTCCATATTCTCGCCGGCTGTGTGGCTTGGCTTTTACCACCATCTTGTTGAAATTCGAACAGAGTGCGCATCGATTCTGTCCAAATTTGGCCAACAAAAATTATGACTCAGGCTGCGGCAATGATTGCCATTTACCACGGGGTGACAGAGTAGTGCCCAATGACTCCTTTTGCCCCGAAACCACACCGGACTGTCACGCATGGCACATGTATCGGCATTTCGTTAATCACGCAAAGATTCTCGGTTGCCCAGATATCTCTGCTTATTCACACCTTAATTTAGACATACATGGGTCTCATATTGAATAATAAGAATAATAATAATAATAATATTTGCAATTTTTCAGCATTGCGCTGCAACCTCTTGATAGCACAATTGACAACGATTAGCCGCTGCTGATGGTTCGTAGCGCCAAGCTCTTGCGTCATCTGAACCCTTATGAACACATGTTAGATCCGCCCCCGAAATGCACAAAATTGAGGTGTGCAAAAAACCCAGTTGTTGGGCACTTTGCCGAACCAATGTTTCCGGACGCTGTTCCACACTGTCGGCCACGGCGGCGATTATTTCTGCCGAAAGAGCGTTTTATCCTCCTTCACGGCTTGGCACATTACGCACGGAGCCTAAATTTCGACCTTTAATTGCACGTTGAATAGCTCGTCCGAGTGCACGCACAGAGCACCCCCTTTTCATGGCACATTTTACGACCTCTACGCGTTCTTTCGTTGAGTCGAACCGTTCCATCTTAGCTTAAGCTCTTGGCAGCCCTACGTTGTGCTTTTGGGCGAAGGAAGCCGATCGCGGAGACGGGGGCAGAGCTGAGCGCGGGTAGAACTTTTAAAATGTGTGCCAATCGAACACCCTACATAAGCGGAGCACAAACCAACAGCAACGAGGGGAAGTGTGCCCTGCTCCCACAGTTAGAGAGAACCCCGCGTGAGCCCAGCCGTCTTTCCGACGTTGTTGTTTGTATCGTATCGTACAAGTTGACCGGTGAGCCAGCCGACGCATGAGTCGCCCTGCTGCTGCTGCTGCTGTTAGCACTGTTGCCGTCGTTAAGGACAGAAGGCCATCTGACACCGGTCAAGTATGTCGATGACCACCACGTAACTTTCGACCTCTCTCTCCTGATTTTCTTCTATATGTATGTATATATATATATATATATATATATATATATATATATGTTTGTCTCTTTCTCTCTCTATTTTACTGTCATTCATCTTCTTCCTATCCACCTATCGATCTAGCCCTGTTAGCAAAAAGGAAATTGGAGACTGCGCTTCCAAGTAAGTTCGACCGCTGCTACCTTCACGGCCACTGCGGCCACCAAGCTTGAATCGAAATCGCCGCGCACAAAGAGATGATGACCATGATGACGCCCCTGCTGCTGTTGCTGCTGGTGCGACAGTTACTACGGTTACTAAATGCAGAAAGTTTGTAACGTGAAACCGGGCAGTTGTGGGCTCATACCGTACAAAGTACACAGCGGCGTTTTACGTTGCTTTCTGGGGCGGTCTTCTTCGAACTGTTTGAGACGTTCGATTCTATTAGTGGACATCGGAAGACGTTCCTTCTAAAAAAACTTCGGACTTCCTTACTTCTTGTATATATATACATATATATACATATATATATGTATATATATACATATATATAGTGAGATAGAGAAAGATTTCTTTGTCCCGGAAAGTATTTGTACTTTATACGTAGGCTGAAAATATCAACATGCATATATATATATATACATATATATATATATATATATATATATATATATATATATATATATATATATATATATATATATATATATATATATATATATATATATATACATATAGTGAGATAGAGAAAGATTTCTTTGTCCCGGAAAGTATTTGTACTTTATACGTAGGCTGAAAATATCAACATGCAAAAAATGTGACTATTTTTGTAGTTATTCAAATACTCATCTCCATTTTCAATGGCGCTCTACTAGCGACCAGTCATGTTTTCAATTTCTGTTCGAGAGCCTACGTGATATCGTCTGTTAGCTTCTTAGGGAAGAAAACGACCGGCGTCTTAACCTTTGACTGTTGGCTGAAGGAGTCTAGAGAAATACTCTGACTTTGTCCCAGCAGTTCGAAATGAAATATATCTTTGATATCATTTCAATAAAAACGCTTCATCTGTAACGTTTTCCGAGAGTATTTTTCTTGTTGGTGTAGTGTCGGCAAAGCTTAAAACATTAGCGTTTTGCGTACGTTCTTGCAAAAGATAATTTCGTTCCTGACGAGTCGCTTCGAAAAAATGCTCAATTTCAATATGATACATATACATACATTATTTTGCATTATATCAGAGTTTATATACTATGCGTAATAGTAGCGTTATAACAAGAGGCCACCCAGGTACCCCTGTCGATCGCCCTGTTTAAAGTTAACCTTGGCGTGCGTAGGCCTGGGAGCCATGGCGATTGTTACTGACCAGCCTCTGTCACCTGTACCTCCTTTTCCGGGTCATGAGTTTGAGCCTCGGTACACCTCAGAACAGCAAACATTTTATTTTAATCTTAGAGATAGATGATACCCACGAGCTCGATGACTATGCTCTGTGAGTATGGTAAAACAGGTTTAAACTTTTCAAACGGCGTTTCTAACCACAGCGACGAATGTTGCTACCTAACAGGGATTGTACAAGGATGTAACGAGGACCGACGTATACAAATGCTGGCGAAGCATCTCGAAGCAATAATAACAACTAAGTTAAAACCCTTATAATCTTATAACAATCGGTCATGCTGACGTATGCGGCATACTATGTGCGACAAAAAAATCCAACGGGGATAGACCCTCAAGGGAGTCAAGAAACGTGTATATTGTTAACCTCAGATGGCTTAATTTTGAGCCGCCTTTAACGGTGCATACTTTAGTCGCCAAGAATGTTACAATGATCTAGGTTACATACCATTGTAACATACTTGACGTTACAAGAAGCTGCGAACTAAGCGTTGAAGCTTAATTAGCTATTCGCCACGCAAAAAAGCCGATGCCATTCCGTGCGATTCATAGCCCTCAAACGAATATAGGAGCGTGCCGCTCCTACATTATCTAAGCTGAAATCAGGAAAGCGACCAAGTAAAGCATATTTTATATGTTTGACAATGCGTCTTTCACAATCGAATACAATACAATGGCCTTGACTCCGTTTTCAATACAATGCCTCTGAACGAGGAAGCTCGAAACAAAACCGCCTTTACTACGTTCGATAGACATCACGAGCATACTCGGCTGGTATAGTGGCACTTATGAACAGATCATTCGAGTCTCAGACAATGGCGCTACAGATTCTCCCCCGCGGCATGAGCCACGAAAAGTCGCAAAGCATTGAATAAGAAGAGAGTAGAATTCCTTATTCCGAACTTCTGTTGGCATACATACTAGCCTTGCCCCTGTTAAAAATATTTATTTCGAATTATTGGATTACAGAGAAAAACAAGTCGTTCGCATATTCTACCGATTACGTGTCGTGTGGGCATCGGACCAACGACTTATGATATCTGGGTCAAAGGCGATCTTCACCACAGCGTCTCGCTGGCCATTCAATGAGCCTAAACGACAATTTTATGGAGTAGTTCTTTGAAAATTTTTTCTGTGCAAAGCGTGGGCGCCTAAGTGATACTGGATTAATCCGTCATTGCAACACCGCCGCCAGTTACAGTTGACAAGCCTATCACCGAATATCGTCTATTCGCAGTTTACAATTTGTGAACCCGCGACGTAGTTCCCGGAACAATCATATTCTTCTCTTCTGGCTTGAATGCGCTACTTGACCGATCTTGCTAAAGCTCTTACCCGGCGGTCTCGATAATCTGAGACATGCATGCTAAACACGTTTAACTGTCGACTCAAGCGCCATCTTGAATACTGCTATTTTGGCATCGACTTTGTGAAGCTTTTAAGCTGTGCGGCGCGTCTGCCCTTGTATAACCTTATCTCAGGTAGTTTATACCGTCTCTCAAGCGTATCTATATTTTTCAAATTTACATGTACACGTTTTATTTATATAGACATCTCTGTATATGCATACACACAGATATACAGGTGATCGGTCGGCGTCACCACTTACATCTTGTGACCTGCGCCGTAACCCAATCGGCATCTAGCACATTAGCCGTGTTGCCATATTTCAGATTTTAAAAACAAGTGCGAGTTTGAGGTTTTTGTAAACGCTGTCTTCGAGGCGGCCAGCAGATTGGCCTGCCGTTTTGAATGCGAGCGACGATATATATATATATATATATATATATATATATATATATATATACATATATAAAGTGGGTTGCAAAAAATTAGCAACTCGCGTTTTTTTAGTAACAGAGCAGTGGGCATTCTATCCTGCACGATAACTAGAAGATAAAAAAAAGCTCAGAACAAAATGGGTGCTGCGTTTGCTTAACAAAGGGCAAAAAGACGCGCATATTTCCGCTTCTCAGCGAAATTTGACCAAGGTGCCTGAGATTACTTATGTTCCTCGCAAAGATGCCACATTAGCCACCAGCGCTTCACTTAAAAACTAGACATGTTGCATGCAGCAATCAATGACATTCGATACTATTTAGCTCTTTACTGATCACTTCCAATCCTATTTGTTTGGGATCGCGAAGGTCCTAGCCCCAAGTGCGTCCACTACGGCCGTGTGGACTTGAGAACGCCCCGGAGCACAGCGCTGAGGTGTCTAGTTGGGCGGAGCTTTTCATGAACATGACAGCTTTCAACTTATGTGACATCATTAAGAGGCGTCCTCCTAATTTTGTCGCGCCTCCCCGTCGAGTAGTTGACTCCCCTATGACAATTTAATACTATGCGCAAGCAGTGCCAAGTTGGACTGGTCAGACACTCCCAGGGAACGTAGACAGGACTGTTCTTTAGTTCTTTAGTAGGTTGGAGTCCAACAGTACCCGCCCGTCATCGCAGGGTCTGCCGCGGTGTCTGTGTGTGCAACCGCATTTTCTATTTAGTCCTCTATAAAAAATAGCATTTAAAACTGGCAATATCAGCGGAGCGGTTATAACCATTGTGTGGGATCTTGCAAACTTCGCGTGAGCTTAGGACTATGCATGTACGTTCTCCGGGTGCAAACGTTTATCCGTTTATACAACACCAAATTAACGCAACCCCTGTAAACAACGTCATGTTTAGTGAAAGTCATGCTATTTAAGTCTACTTAACAAAGTCGAATATACAGTGCAATAATAAATATGTCTAACAGATCCTACTAGATAGGTTATGTTTTAGTCAAAAAACGAATCCCGCTGCCAAGACTGAAACTACGTTTGTAAATTAATAAGAGCGATTTCAATCGCTATTTCCTCTTTTAACTAGACAGGTTCAGCTTTTTATTCATGAAACGGAATTAAGGGTTAGCTAGTTCTTATAGGAAGAGAATAGTCATATCTTGTAGGGAAACTCTAATGTCACAAAAACTGCACCCACGATGGATTTGCCTAGAACACGAACGTTTAACGATTACTCTATAAAGTGGACGAGGAAATAAAGGAAATCTACATAGAGATGTACGATTAGAGGAATTGCACAATCCTCAGAAGTTTTTAAGCGCGGTGTGTCTAGCAGTTCAGTCCATAGCCAATCTAGCTAGACGACAGAAGATCCAGTGATGTAAAAGAAGCACATAAATAGTGTTTTAGTTGTGTATAATATACATATATATATATATATATATATATATATATATATATATATATATATATACAATTTACTCAACCAGGGTGTTATTAAGCTACTAAAAACCATCCCTAAGATTGACAAAAATTAACAACAGTTGTACACAACTATGAACTATTCCTGGATTTACGGATAGTTAAAAAGAGTGCACACACATTGAATGCAGGCAAATCAAACGTACGTTACCGTGTAATCGGCACACGTTTAGAATCGTACAGCATTTGCCACGGCAATAGCATAGACCCGTGAAAAGAGTCGACAGTGGGTGTCTTATGGCGAGGACGGACCCGCCTGGTCATGAATTGTCCCCACAGGCTGCAACCGGCACAGGCGAATACTAGCGCACGGGGCGTATAAATTATGCCTCCGTTGCCGGCACCTCCGCCAGAAATCACCGAGATATCGCCGCTTCGTTAGACTGGCTGCACGAAGAATATTGGAATGTCGCAATGCAGGCACGGTCAAAAGAAAAATGGTATCCTATGCTAGCAGCTTCGTTTGGGTGCGAACAATGGTGGTGAGCGACCGGTTGTGGCAAGAAGTCATGTAATGATAGGGTGCCCTTTCGTACCGTTTGCCTATGTTAGTCAATATATATATATATATATATATATATATATATATATATATAGACATACATATATTAAGTATATATATACTAAAAGCATTGTGGATATTGTATTTGCTATCACTTTGACTGTTCTTCATGCATTTGTTTGTTGTTTATTACAATTACAATTATGTTTATTTCACTCAAATTGAGTATACATTTTAAAAATGTTTCTTCATGTTGCTCTATCTTCTTCACGCTTCCGACGAGAGAAGTAGTGCAGCGATTTTCGGTCCAGCGCTGTGCATTCCACTGCATGGTACTTGGCACACCTCTGCAGGCAGAACCGGCAGGTGCACAACTCGTACTCCTCATGAAAGGTTGCGTTTGAACATACCAGGTAATGATAACCATGCACTATGTACCTGGTGTATACGTGGCGATTGTCACATGCAGGACCAGACCAAAGGTGCAAGGCATTGGAAACGTCCAAACCACCGACCTCCCGTCTGGCCTGTTCGACTTTAGCTTCCCACTCCGAAATAAAACATTCATAAGGTACTGTACGCGGCATCTTCAGCCAACAAACATGTTTGTGTTTATATGAGATAATAAAACATATATTTATATAACTTTTTATGTTGGCACTTTGAAGTGAACGTGTAGTTACGGATTCTCTAATCCAGGATTAGCCCAGTTCGACAATGTGCCCCGAACAGATGCTGCGTTTCCTCGTTGAATGTCGAGCGACAGTCTCTGACGCAAAAATTCCGATGCTCTCGAGTCTCCCGTGGAAAGGTTAAGGCATCTGCCCACGCGCTGAATCAAATTCAGTGTAAGCGGGCCTGGTTCTCCCATTGTTTCGCCAACGCCAACGGACAAAATTAGTGCGGATAACCAACGTCAGAGTATTTTCTACATTTGTTAGTCTCTGCTAACCTGAACGCATGCCCTGTCTGGTTCGCTCCTGCACCGACTATCGAAAAGGCTAATGAGTCAGTTACAGTTGCGTCCCAAATAAGCATGCGGCCACGCTCAAAGGGAAGTTAGAGTAAGGCCGTCAGGCCTTTTCCATCGTCTCGAGATAGACCCGGAGGTTCTAGTATACACGGGAAGCCGGCAGACCTCAGTGCTTGTCTGAAAGTGTCATTTAAAGCCGAGCGACGTGCTCTTTAGCCTGCGCTTAAGGCGCATGACAAGCCATGATGGGCCAACGCGTTCACAAGGTAACCACAACGAAATCGGTGAGGAACGACTAAGTCAACACCAAGCCGTAGTCCTGTGCTAATGCGCGTCGCCTCGTCATCCAAAAGAGTCTCTATTCGCGGACAAAGTAGGGCATGTCACCAAGCTCCAGCCCCTTGACTACTTACGGCTCGAAGTCTGGCTCTATCAGCCAAGGTGGGGGCTGTATCGATCAGGGTAGCTAATCGCTTTTCTTGCAAGGGGGCTGTCCAGTTGCTCTGTTTATATTTTCGACGAGAGGGGAGTCGAATAAGGACGACAATCTGTCAGTCAACTCGTGTAGTTCTACGTTATAGGCTTCCCACCCACCGTTATCCAATAATGTCCTAACCCTCTCCGTAGCCTAAGTCAATGATGACACGATCGCGGATCCTGCCGTCATGACCGCGTCCGGCATACCTAAGCCGCCTAGAGAGACCGAACGCATTACCTGATCCCTTGTACCGGCGGTAAGCTGAATATTTAGTGTCTCCTCTAAAGTAGCTAAGCTAAGATCGTTGAAGGGCTGCAAAAGTTCAGGCGATGAGGATAAATTGCACCCTCTAACTAGGTGTGTTAACCTCGTGGCTGAAAAGCAAGATCTAAGGAGAAACAGTCCACAGTGGGCCCCTAATTGGGGTAGTGTGCCTGTGGCAAAGTCCAGTTTGTCCTTCCGGCCGGCTAGTGCTTTTGCAATTCCATCCGGCAACAAGGGCACACCTAACAGCTCCAGGTTAGCCCTGAGATATATCTATGAAATTTATATGAGATTATATACGTACATCTATGAGAGTTTATCATTCTTTATTGTTTTTTTGTTGAAATATAATTATATAGAGAAAGAAACCAATCAGCGAAAGAAAGGAAAATATATGCTAGCGGTCGAGAACTAGCAGCAGCGACGGCAGCAACCACAGCACCGAGATTCAAGACAATCCAATTTTCAAGAGGGCGTATGATTGGCACAATGTTAGGCCGAATCTTATTAAAAAAGTCGATGCGCAAATGGGATTTGGAAGAACGGAGCACTGCAGGTGGACGCCGACGGGGAGTCAACGAAATCAAAGCAGCGCTCCGGAAAAGCGAGCCCCGAATGAACATTTTTCAGGCATGCGGGGTGGACATTTAAACGAGGAAGAAACAGTAAGGTGAGATCACAGGCACACAGAATGGGACAACAAATACAGGGACAGAAGAGAGAGAAGGGGGTACTATGGATACAAAAAACATACAATAGTGGAAGTGATCATAATTGAGTAGAAGCGAGCGGAAGAAAGAGGAAGGCGGATCGGGTAGTTGTACAAACTAAATGTTTGGATAAACACAAATGGGCCCAGAAAATAGAATACATAAAACGGATCTTAGTGGTAAGTGAAAAAAAGCTGGCAAACGAGATGCATAGGAACATTAAAGACGCATATCACATTTGCTGTAAGATAGGGGTAAGTTCAAAGGGTAGGGGAACGAGTGTGGTGAAATGATCAAATAAATAGGGCTGGAGGGTAAAATATGGAGTAGAGAGTAGAGAAACATAATCGGAAGGGACGCAAATAAGGCAGAAATGTATTGGGCCGGTTACTAGGAAGCCAAGAATAGAGCTCAAATGTTAATATAAGATGTAATTAAAAATTGAGACAAGACAGAATTTAACAGTATTCTGGGTGCTCCAGAGACAGCGAGCAAAACAGTACGACTAGCGTAAACAGTGTAGAAAATACAAGAACTAGCACGGAGATTACGACCACAGCAGATTAAATCGAAAGCGCGGTAAAGAAAATAAATCCAAAAACGGCGTGTGGTATTGACGGGATTTTGGAAGGAATTATTTAAGCGTTGGGAAGGGGTCGCGTATTATCTAACAGAGCCATTAAATAACAAATTTAGGGGGCAGACTTCTTAAAGGTTGGCGCAACGGAAGAGTTTCTCTTCTTCACCAAGGAGTAGATAATGACACTTTATAAAATAGACTACCAATCACAATTACACCTATAACGTATCGAATATTTATGCGTGTATTTGAATGCAGGGTACAGAGTACTCTAGAGACAAATGAAAAATAGAAGAATTGCAGTGCGGGTTTGGGAAAAGCCTATACAGCTAGATTATCATATTTTAGCTATAAGTCAGGTTCTGGAAGCATTGAGATTGCAGAGACAAGGGTGTGTAAAAGGTCTTTTAGATCTTAAAAAACATATCAAAGAAGAAAAAGTTGTATCAAATTGTGTTGGAGGAGGTTTTGGGAGAACTTGGGTGGAGCTCTAGAATAAATTTACAAGAATAGCGCCGTCCGAATATTAATAGCAGCCGGACAATCTCGAGAGCTTATAATCGCTAAGGAGGTCAGGCAAGGATGTTCGTTGTGGCATGGTTTGTTTTAAATAAATATAGAGAACAGCGTAAAGGATTTATACCACGGGTTTAGGATGGCAGATATGAGGAACGCGTGTATATATCAAGACACCCGTGCTGCTGTGTGCTAACGATATGATAGTAATAGGACGAGGCACTAAAGAAGTCCAACAAATCTCAAATGCATGTGGGGGAGCAGCAGAGAAACTGGACATGGTGTTTAATAAAAAAAAGAGCGCAGCATAGCATTTAATGGGGTAATGGAGGGAAGGAAGCTTCTATCACAGGGTAAGGAATTTGACTATCTAAGCCAGTACAAGTTTATTGGGGTGACAGTGACTACAGGGGGTGAATATAAAGAGGAAGAATATATATTACGAAGATTGAAGGCTGAATGGGAAAGAAATGCAGTATGGGTGTAAGGGCCTCTGGGGGTTTAATAAATATATAGTAACAATGAATATATGGAAGGCCATGTATATGCCAGGATTGACTTTTGCTAATGCCTCTCTGGCGCGGGGTTGTAAAAAGTTAGAAACAATACAAAGAGAAGTGACAAAATTTGCAATAGGTTGCCGTTTTTATTGCGCCAGGGAGTTTCTTAAGGTGGAAAGGAGATGTCAAACTTGTCACAAAAATAAGTACAAAGTTAGCTAGAATTTTGTATTAGGATTATAAATGTCACAAATAAAAAATTGATTAAACGGATGCAGTTGAAAGACGGCACTAAGAATCAAAACGAAGTGGGATCGCAGGGTAGAGTTCGCAGCTAGAGAGATTGAGTGCAATAAACAGCAATGGGCAAAAGCGAGGGTATCGGAGATAACGAAATTGAGGGTAATTAAGTCATATACAGACAAATGGAAATTGACGATAAGTTCAATATCGAGTTTGACAGGTATATAAGAAAAGGAAAAGCGGGAAAAGAGCATGATAAAATAGATATACGATACTTCAAGAGCGAATGGGCTATTGATAGATGCTAGGGCAGGGATACAAGGATACAAGAGCTAAATAATGGGAGGGGAAAGTCAGAATGTGGAGCTTGTGGGCTAGGGAATGAGTCAATCGAACATATTGGAAAAGAATGTACAGTCTTAGGGGGAGACACAGACCTGTCGGAGGCTCTAATAAATAGTTTAGAACCAAATGCTAGAAAGAACATTTGGTCCTAACGCTAGAGCTCAACCGAACAAGGTCGACATTACAATGGAGAGGTTGTCATAATCGAAGACAAATACTCAGTATTGTAGAATTTATTGATAATACAGATACATAGATAATATATATGCTGGCGCTAAAAGCGCCCCTGATATAAAAGGGTAACATGCGTATTAAGGTATACATGCTAAGCGAATAATAATTAAATCAATCAATATATTTATACAACTATTCAGTGTTATTACAATTTCACTAGGCTAGCCATATCATCCAACACTGCCAAACAGGTATAACTGTATAAATGTTTATAAAAAATGTATACACAGATCTCTCTCTCTCTCTCTATATATATATATATATATAATATATATATATATATACTTTACAAAATAGATATGACTAATCGATTATTGATTTGCGCCACTTCGAGCTCGGTCCCAGAACAAAATAATCTTAGAGGCGTTAAGGCATTATTGCTTTTCCAGCATATGTGCTTGTAAGCTACACAAACACTGCACGACGGCTAACACTATCATTCGGTACATACACTAAAGGATAAATTAAAGGAGAATTTACAATACAAATATTTTCACTAGCTTTAGTTTGAACATCTCGGTGCAGTCTGGCTGATAGCAAGTATGCAGCCGGTAGCGTTCTTCGGTTTATATATAGCATTTCCAATGATAAGCGTTTTTGTGATCGCCCTTCGAAAGCCGCGGATTTCTTCCCAGCGCCTGCCCGATCTTTCCGTCATTCAGAAGTGGTTCCCACAGCTCTGTTTTGTGGAGGAGACCAGCATCAACCCGGCTATTGGCCTAAAGGCCCACCCCGGGGTTGCCCTTGGCTAGGTGGGGAGCGAGGTCGCTATCCTTCTTATAGGCCAGCTTTAGTGGATTACTCTGAGATTGTCGGCGGAATTCTTGCACTTTTCACGTTTTCTATGATCGTGGCTCCGGGTCCGCGTGTAGGTCGCTCGACGGTGGTGTGTTTAAGTGGTGGATTATGACCGTGCGAGATCTCCGAAGCTTTGTCCTTAGCTAGTCATCGTGAGGCGTATCTCCAATACACCAAAAGCCGGACATACTAAAATGTCTAGGGTTTTACCAGCGGTCCTTGTGGCAGCATGACCGCTGACCCTCCCGACATGCGGCAGACTGCGTTCTGAGCCCGGTTTACGGAACCTGGCCTACGACGGCATCCTGTGGCTGGAAGAAGTTGCCAACGCGGCGCTAGCCGACATATAGGCATGAATGCATACGTGTAGTCACTAAACCTGACCTCTGCGAGCCACCCTATCCAGATAAAAAGGACTGCCAGTTATTTAGGCGTCAGTTTGGATACAAGACTTACGGGTGTCCCGCATATGACGCACATCGTCGCCAAGGTTAGCAAGACCAGGCCGGCATTCTTTCTCGGGAGGCCGGGGCTACGAACAGGCAAAAGACGCTCACTAGGCGCGCTACAGTGGCATAGGTGCCATGGTCAAGATGACGGCGCTCTGCAATGGACTGTGGCAACCCAGACCTCCGTAGTTATCCAATGCGTAGTCATTTTCGAAGTAAATAACGCGTAATCACTAAACGAAACCCGTATTTTTCACGTTCTACGACAACAGCTGCCGTGCTGAGATTAATAGTCTCGTAGTCTTGTCTACGTAAACAAAGCGCGCTTTTGTCTGAAGCATGGTGTTAATTAGCTTAAGGAGTAATGCTTCCTAACTACGTACTACATAGCTCATTGCGACACTATGCCAGGGCAAGTTGCCTTACTCATGTCATTCTGTTTGCAGTTGCATTAAGGAACATTGTCGCCATTATTCTGGGAGTAGACGCAGGAAAAAAATAGCTATTTGGCATGCATGGCGTATACACTTACTTATTAGGACGACTGTGCGGTTCTGTACTTCTTAAGTAAGCCTGAACGTCGACTTATGACTAATGAGGACCAACGTTTTTTCTAAAGAAAGTTTTAATGCAGATGGCCTTTTGGCAGTATCTTAAACGTGGTGGCAGGCCGTATAGTAAGTAGATATTACTCAAATGCCTACGACGATCATATATACCATGCACAAATGCAATATTCAATAGTGCATCCTAAAACGTATTGATGACAACTGCGCTGTTCTAAATAGTTGTCGCAAACATAGCTTAGCTTAATTTATGGATAGTGCCGTCTGATACCTTGGACGTTCCCTACATTTAACTTGACGAAGATAACATTGTTCGCACTTACCAGTTGGCCTAAACCGCGTTCATTGCAGAATTTTGCACTTATAGCTGTGCTCGTACCAGTTCTGCGGAAAGTTCGGTGTGCCCTAAAAGTCAGCAGTACGTTGTCTGCTAGCAGTCGTGATATTCGGATGTTCGAAGTGTTCGCTCCCGTTAAAGACGGGTGAACAACAACTGGTGTGCAGCTAAGGTTGTTCAAACGTGCTCCTCTCGGGGGCTGCCAAACCAGTTAGTGTGGATTTGAAGAATTTTTGATGCGTGTGGACCTCATGATACCCAGGAACCAAGCCAAGTCGTTGAGCGGCCGATTGAATGAACTACGGTGGAACTTCGTGAAACTGTGGTTAGCACACAGGGAACTGCAAGAGCAAGTTGCCAAAACCGAGACAATCCCACAGAAACAGTTTGCCGTACCCCTTACGATCACGGGGGTGAACTCCACGCTGATTTTGTCAATTAAAAATGCGGCGGAAGAAGGCAGCGGAGAAGGAGGTGATGTCACCGAGGCAAGTGCAAGAGAGCCTGCTGGAGAGATTAACAAAAACGACCGCGCTGGCGTCAAGAGAAACTCGGCTTCTGCAGAGTAACGACAGTTGCAACTTAAGCGAGACTGTCGTTGAGATGGAATCACCGGGTGGTGGTGCAGCGAAGTCGCTAGCTACGGTAACAGCAACACCGATAACAGAGACAGCTGATCCACAACAGGAGGAGAAGGCAGACGAAGATGGCTTTGTTGTGGTTCGGAAACGACGAGACAACAAAACAAAACATCGAATGCATAGAAGCAGCGCAGCAGATGACATAGGCGGATTAGAAGTCCATGCCAGACCAGGGAAGATCTGCGCTTTGACACTGGCAAAATGTCGCAGAAGACGTCGGCGGTTGGGCCGCAAGCGTGGCTAACATGCAAGGGCATAACTGTGAAAGCGGTTTGGAAGCTACCTACACATGGTGGTGACGCTGTGTTTCATGTAGTGCTGCGTGACAAAAATTACGCAAAGGGAAGCCTGTTCCGTCGCTGGGTTAGAGACGTTCCTTACGAGAGGATGGTTAAGGAGAGTTTTATTTCGCCTGGCAATCTAAGTCCCCCTAAGTGACTGGCCAGTTATCGAACTGCAAGCGTACATCTGCGTGTGCTTCTCTGGAATTGTGAAGGAATTAAGTGGGCAATGGGTTTCACCAGCTAGCTGTCCTACCAACGGGAGGTCTGGCAAGACCTGTGGGTGAGCTATCCACCTACATAAACGCCTACCACCGATGCAATGCGTGCGGAAACATGAATGCTGCGTGGTGTTCTCCGCTAAGTAATTGTCGCTGTATCTTATTTTCCACTCATATTCGATTCCGCGGCGATTGCTGAGATAGTAAGTTAGGAACTTTCAGGGATAAACCAGACAATGCCAACCATAGTCGGCAGTGATTTCAATGCCGGATTTTATTGTGGAGCCAACAATGATGGAGGCGAGGTCTTACTTCAGGTGATGGAAAATAAGAGAGAAGAGGAAAATAAGTCTGAGATGTGCGAACGCGCGTGAATAATAGACACAATGGAAGCAGCGCCACCGATTTATTGTTTTACAACCTTGTCAGCGGTAAATTTAAAAACTTCGATGTTCTCAATGAAGCGGCCCAAAAACACCAACCAGTGTTGGCCATTGTCGATGTTTCTGGTATTTGGCGAGGCTAACCGCCATGGCCTGTGATGAGACAAAGTGACATATTTTTTCTGGACAGACACGGTATTGAGTTAAGCCCTGATAATGATACCACCTCTGACCTATTGGTAGACGTGTGTTAAGCAAGATGAAGATAAGGCAAGATGTGGGAAGTCCGCAAGGAACCCCGCTACGCTGCGTCTTGTTTACGCTCCTTCTTGTTCACCTTGTTGGTTACGTTTGACGGAAGTACCAAAAAGCCGTAGTGGTGATGTACGCAGATGATATTGTGGTCGATCATTGCGATGTTGGTGCCATCAAGCGCATTACCTATATCTCCGTTCCTCATAGGCATTCCTTATCTCAAAGGGACTTGAGATAAACGCCAGAAAGACCAAATACGTTCAGGCGTGTGGTCGATTGGCTTCCAGAGACGTTATACGTTGCTGCGGCCAATTATTGGAGTTTGTTAACTCTTTTTAGTATAGTGGTCTTAAAAACTCTAGTATTACTTATCTCGCCGAAGGCGTGAAGAAGATAGAGCATTTTGAAGAAATCCTTATGAACTGTATATTATACTTAATTTGAGTAAAAAAAGTTAAATTGAATTTAAATAGTTTGTAGTGCCCGCCGCGTTCTCTTCCGGTTTTATTTGCATGTGATGTATGGTTAGCATTAAGACGTTTAATTAAAATACAGTGCAGTCAATACGCCATGCGCGAGCGAAGCAAGTGATGCATGTGAGATTAACGATACCAATAAATTTATGTGAGAGAACCCTACGGCTGTGCTTTATATGAAAAATACACCTCATAGGAAATGTTACGCATATATATATATATATATATATATATATATATATATACCAGCTGACCTCCTGGCGTGGTATAGCGAAACACAGCACATGCTACATGTTGCTCTCGTCGCTGCTCACCAGAAGACTAAATCGGTTTCTAGAGATGACTGACGCTATTCTTACTGTACAGCACGGTCTCCGACAGAATCGTTCTACGATTACGGCATGCGCCAATCTGTTGTGGACTACCAGGGAGGCTCAAGCAAGATCTTAACCCCTGTACGCCGTTTTCGTCTATTTTAAAGCTGCCTTCGACTCGGCGCCCGGAGACATTATTCTGAGAATTCTGGCCGAGGTTGGTGTCCCTCCTGCCCTTCTCAACCTGTTGATGGCCATCCTGCAAGGCAACAATACAGAATAGATGACGGTGTGTCCAAATTGCCCCCTTTTCTCCAGACTACGGGCGTGGCGCAGGGCGACAACTTGAGTCCGTTACTTTTCTCAGTCCCTATTAAGGACCTATTTGCAAAAATTCGGGGTCTGAGAAATCTGGTAGAGGTGATCTTGTACGCAGATGATCTCGTCATCTATGGGAAGAGTCGCTTCCAGGTTCAACAGGCCCTAGCCAGACTTCACGCCGCCACGTCTGAGCTTAGACTAACTGTAAATCTGACGAAGACAGTGGCCATCAAGTTTAGAAGAGGCGGGCGCTTAGCTGCTAACGATAGACTTCGTTTGGCCGGTTCTGTCCTTCCTTACGTTAGCAAGTTTCCCTACTTGGGACTGCCTCTAACGTCAAACGGCCGATGTTTCCTGCAGCATATCAAAGAAAGGCGCTGGTAGCAATGACCACAATTAGAAAGCCGCAGCTGTTGTCCATACCAACGGCACTGAGACTGTTCGATCTAAAGATTGCTCCAGTGGCCGCCTACGGTATCGAAATAATCTGGAACGATCTCACCCCAGCCAGCCTTGAGCATCTGAATAATCTGAAGGCAGCGTACCTCAAGCAAGTCCGGGGCCTTCATCGTTCAGCCTGCAACGACTTGTCTATCTCCTCACGGACGCCCCCTATTCGACGAGGAGCTAAGACGACGTTTCGACTTGCCCTCATCTTCCAACTACGTCAACGTCTTCAAAACGTGGGAGGGCAAGTTTGCTGAAATTGATGCGGATTTCTTTAACACAGGAGCAATGCAAAACCAGGCATGGAAAGGGCCGAGCCGATCAAACCGCCATGTAGTGACTAGGTTCGCCGTGCATGGTTTCCACCACGTGCTGTGCGCGACATCCGGGTTCCATAATCCCTCGGACTCTTGTGTGTGTCAACGTTGTAAACTACATTGCGATAGATACCATGCTGCTTCCTGCACCCTAGTCCCGTCTCTAGCTAGTCTAGATAACCAAGCTCGCGTCGTAGCTTCATAGCTTTTACATATCTATTATTTTATAAATCCAAATGTGTGTATGTATATATATATATGCATATATTTTAACTGTAGTTTTTCTACACAACATGTATAAAAATAAATCTGACTTTATTGCATATATATAGAGACTTGTATTTGTTAACTAAAGTTTGGATTATACATACATATTGTATACCTCCATATAACTATTGAGTGTACTTTGTTCAAAACGACTGAGTTTGCATTTCCACTTTTAGATTTTCGACTGGTGGCGTTTTTACCAAACGAGGCCACTGATTGGGACTGGTGCGATGGATTTGCACAAAAAGCTTCTCCAAGGCTGGTTTGCAGCTGATCCGAGTCCTTTAGTTTAGCTGCGTTACATGGGGACTCTGTATGAGAACATTGGGACGATAATCTACTGTCCTCGTATTTCATTACGCTGGTCTTGTGAGAACTTCGTTGTTGCTCTCTTGCCTGCTACAGATCGCTGTAAGTTTATTAGGAACTGTCGTAGATTAAATCTCCTGTCCCGTGTACAGGACGACGTCTACATCACTAACCCCCTTCCCTAATATTGCACTTAGTAGCCACTTAGACTACCAGCTTGTCCATTATCATTGTGTAAGCAGCAGTCATCATTTTTCTTCGAGGCACGTGTGGTGGTACACTTGCTTAGGACTGCAGTACACGCTATTACCGACGGGGCGGGCAGGTGTCTAGTTGCGCCCAGGAAATGTTCAAAACAGCGCGCCAAGACGGCAGACTGGTAGAACTAATTTTAATAAACCTCATCAAGCAGGACAGTGTAAGATAACTACCTAGGCGCAGACGTTGACAGTGCGAGGGTAGTTTCATTGGAGCCAAAAGACTACACCTTGTACCAAATGCCTAAGGCTTTTTCTGAACTCCTAGACAATGTGTGTTGTGTGGTGATGTATTCGCGGCAAACACATCAATTGTGGGGCGATAAATAAATGTCCTTCAGGGATACTATCCACACATTAGACGCTGCGAGAGTGTAATTAGGTTCCATGTTTTTGTATTTTGTGTTCTATCTAATGGGAGGTTAAGGCCATATCCAAAAGCAAACAAAATTATTTAGGTTTAGCACGTTTACCTGCATCGAATTCGAGTTACTGTGGCTTTAACTTTGTTTTGATTGCTGTACGCTCATTTATGGGTGCTTTCCACTTAGATGTTAATCAAGCATTTTCCTGTATTGTATACAACAAGAACAAAAGTTTAGATTGACCCTCATAAGTATTTACTGAATGAAATAGCCAGGCTCAGATTTTGTGGCCATTTGTCAGAGTTAAATTGCAAAAACCAGATCCTGGAGAGTTGATCTCCTGTGATATCTTGAATGCGTTTAGTTAAGTCTTTGAGGAAGAAGTCAGTTTCAGCAATGGGGATCTTCTGACCCATCCTAATGTGGACCCTAGAAGGTTTTAGAATATTTACGTTTTCTCACGGCCTCCGCATGTTCTGTTTATTATCTATATGGTTTCACGTTACGGTCTCATGCAACTATTTAAAATCCCACGCATTTCTATGTGGCCATAATAGCTACTCTGTTAGCTTTGCTTCATCGATAGCTGCTGCTACCGCCGCTTGGTTCGGGTGTGGATAAAATACGTGAAATTTACAAAACAGGTATACATATATGTGGGCGCTAATACCACAGAATAAAACTTTGTAAAGTAATCTCTCTCGTTGCTTTTGCTTTACTATTTCTGTCGAAACGGAATTTTAAATACGGGTGGCAATTTTGTATAGTTCAAAAAAGACCTTACTGCTGCATGCTGCAATTGGCTCGCCAAGTTCCGTCGCGGCAACTTAAGTAGAAGTGATATATCCTTATTAAAAACAGGTCTACAGTTCTCGAATGGATCTCCAAAAATATGATAATATTAATTCGTCGTCGTTTAATTATATATATTTGATATAAAATACTCTGCCTCCCTATAAACAGGTCATGACAACAGAGGGAGTGTTACTATGGGGAGTTTGCTAATCAGAACTATATTCTGTTCCCCTATCTATGCACGGCACGATTTCATCACGCAAAACCTTATGTTTTTTCTTTTTTATGTTTCTGAGTTATTTTACCTTCGTAAACAGTGAGGCCACAGGTGGCTGCATTTCCTTTATAACTCGTAGCCGTCAGCTTCAAGTTTAGCTGCGCGCTAGTTAAGTTATTTTTTCTCTCGTACGCCCTTACATGCGTTTCGAAGAAGAGAGCTAACCTCAGTAAACACTGGGTCAGGTAGAACCCGAATACAGCATAAATTCTTGTGCACTAAATCTAAACATCTCGGATCAACTCTCTGGTCCGCTGGCGTCTATTACCGATCTCCTCCGTGCTTGTTTCCACTCGCTGCTAGATTTTCTCTCGTTGACGCAGTTAGGTTGACAATAGTCTACACAATGACAGCGCCAGTTTTTCTTTTTGCGTTTTAAGCGCTTTTGCGCACCTTCCTATGTGCTTTGTATTTGATTCCGTAAATAGAAGCGGCGCAGGCAAGGCCTCTTTTAAAAATACCTTTTGAGTTCTAGTTCCGGTCCGTGTGTTTGTGGTATGATTTAGACTAGATAGACTGTTTCGGATGTGGGGGTAAGATAACGTTTAGAGGGCGTATGATGAGTACGTAAATTATATATATGTTTTACGTACAAGAGCGTTTATACATGCAATGAAAATCACGCCTGGGCAGGATTGTACTGGTGTGAATTCATCTAGCGATGTTATTCAAGTTTAGGTTGTTTTTCGCCATGTAAGTCCATTCAATTCACGATACGAAACATTTGCACGTAGTCTCGAAAAAAAGGAGGATGTCTTTCGAAGGCAGCATCTATCGCTGTGCCTATGCATATTGCAGATGTAAAACAAGACTTGGAAAGGCACAATGCCGACGTAATGTCGTTACGCTGTACACTCACGCATAAACGCGTACGACAGTTTCCAAATATAGTGGCTAGTGTTTTTCAAGGCCGCTATGGACAAAAAAACTGACCGACACACTGAGAAAATGAACAGCTTTTCTGGCTGAAACTACACGCTGTGGAATTAGTTGATATTAGAACATAGATTATTCTTATACATCTTAGAACATCTGCAAACAGTAAAGCGTTTTCTTAGACATTTAAGACAAGCATCGGCTTGTCCTCAGTGAGTTTTAATTAGCGTCGACAGCAAGCGCCTGCATGTGAAAATCTAACAGTGCTAGCGTGGAGACGTAATAGCTGCACACATACGGCCGACACGCATTTTTGGTTTAATAACAAACAATAAACGCTATACTGCGTACTGAGTTTAATGCTCTAGCAGTCTGTCCAGAGAGACGCCACGCTAAGCGACATTAAAAGAGCCCCTAAGGTGAGCTGAGATGCAGCCAAATTTACAGGGATAGAGAAACCTTAGATACAATGTGTACAACTAATACAATAGTGTTAGCATATCCCTGTGAAATTTGTTGTATGGAAAGATAATTGCTGACTTAAAACGCTACGCTATATTTAACGGTACCTCCAACGTATTTGCGCCGCAACGCTTTTGCTAAGTCAGGCAAGGTGGCAGAGCGTGCCTAACAAGACAAACGACGAAACTATAATAGTTCAAGGCAACAAGAGACGGAGAAATAAATACTTATCGCCCTTTTTCATAGACGCTATAGAAACAATTATAAAAGCGCCGCTAAAATACTACTGAGCTGGTTCGAATGCCCTAAAAGAAGTATTGCCTGGCAAGCTAACATTTGCTTGTTTTTTTGAAAGACAACAATTTTGCAAGATGATTGCAGTGAAAACTGTCAAAGTGAACGGAACCTAAACCGAAAACTGAGCGTCCAGATAAAGTGACCGCGCCAAAAGAGCGTGTCGACATCATTTGCATACGAGAAGCCGTCCCATAACGAACTGGAACCGCCGATCACACGAGAACAGCGTTCAAAGCATATGCCAGGCCAGCGGCCAGCTGTTATGTGGCCGACGCCGCTGCTGTTACGTCTTTTAGTCGTCGACACAACACAGAGAAAATATAAATACGGGCCGAGAGAATACGTTACTAAGGACGGGTAACGTACTCCTGAGTAACGTATTCGTTTTGGCAATAACTAAAGCATTACTACCCGGGCAATCTCGCAACGCAGGTGGAGAATTCACCCATTGACGGCAATGGCAGCAAGGCATTAGAAAATACGCGGCGTAAACGTGGGCCTAAAGAGAATAAAAGCTCAGCCTAGCCGATAGGTCGACCACCTGCATGGTACGCGGCCTGAAAGGAGTCTTTACGCGATGTAGTGAGGACCACTGCATTCGGCAGCTACTTCGACAAAATATCTGGACTGTACGGGGCATTAAAGCAATATAGAGCGATTCTAGAAAGTTGCAACTCGGATTAGCATACATTGCGCAAAGGCGTAGGTTCGTTTTGCCACGTGCCGAAACGGCGGACCGGGCACAAGAGGGTGCAATGGAGCAACCTAGTTAAAATTAAAGAAGCTGATAACTACAAGTAAAACGTTGTAAGCCTGACGAATGCGTATTTTATTATGATTAGAGAGGCGAAAATGTCTAAGTGTTATGCGCATTCAATAAATCTTATTGGTGGGTAGTGATTCGATACTGGCTGTTCAGAATCATGTGTAAAGCGACTCTTGGCGACCCTTACAGCCCACGCATACCAGCAATATAAATGTATTTGATTAACGCCCGGGCTGAGTAAATGTGTTTGAGTTACATTAAAGGGCTTTGAGAGAACAATTCATGTAGTGTGTTGCTATTTCTGCTATGGACTGCGCCGTCGAACATAACGCGGCGTTATGTCTGTCACATTTGTTCCACTACTGTCCGCACGGACAATCATCGTGTGGTTCATGAGAGCCCTTCACGTTGCATAAAAAGTAACGAAATTTGCGGGCTGCAAAGGCCATCGTTAGATGTCGATCTTTTATCCCGCTAGCCCGCCACGCAGTGTTTCTCATTGCCGCCTTTCTATAAATCCCAATGCCCATCTCACTACCTGGAACATCTCTTCTGGTAAGGCCTGTTCTAGTTAGCCTCGATTCCATTGGTTGTTCCCTGATTTAACTACTATAGTCTTAGTTGAGTTCTGTCTAATTTCACAACTGTGGCCTGTAAACGTGCGGATAAAAGATTATGTAGCACTATCAGCGCGCATGCCTCACGTGTGACACCTTGGTTGCATACGATTCTGTGTTCAATTCAATTTCAATTCAGATGCACCTTTATTTGGTCAAAGGGGGGACAATATTTACATTTTAGAAACCGTTACCTAGATACATACAATAGTCAGTTTACTTGTGTGGCGACATTTGCACTGTTAGCGTTTCAAGTTCTCATTGCCCTCGCCATCCGCCACGAAAACATGTTATTTACACGATCTGTCTTGGCAATTTGTTTCGACGAGATGGTGTTGCCGCTTCTGAGATTGTTCAACCGAATGCTAAAATAGTTTGACTTATTTGATGAGTTTATGATACGATTGAACATGCGATAATCCGCTCTGGACTGAAGTGTTGTGCGTGTGAGAGACGAACGAATTGGAATAGTCGTGTAGAAACTTTGCTGCGCATGACAAGCCGCGCTTCAGGGCGGTTGTGACCACTAAATATAATAGATAGCGTTGCGCCAGTAATGTGAGGAATGTGGGAGACAATTCACTTCGTAATTGCGGGTTTGCCCCAGAGGTGCTTCAGGGCTTTTCTTGAGATGGCACTCCTGGGTCGGCCACTTGCTCCGGCGACAAATTAGAAGCGGCAATCTTAATCCCTCAGGTCTCACGCTCAGTATCTACAAACCCAGGCGCTCAACATGACGCGTTATCATGTCGCGTGGCCGACTCAATAGGGCCTCTCTCGGCTCTATACGGCGCCAGAGTCAATTCCTTGGAAAAATGGACCAACTGATGAGAGACTCACGGCAGGGGCGACGGAGTGAAGTTCCACACTAGCGGCGCAAAACTGCGCTAGTCATGGTTGCCATCTACCGGGAGTGGCCGGCTCGACTTCTATTATTGAAGGGATTTTCTTTGAACGACCATAAGCCGTTACATATTACATAAACACAGCATAGGTAGCCTAAGGTGAAAAGGAAGTTTAGATATGGCGGCCGTCTAGCCTGTTATGATATTCTATTACACAACAAACAATCTCGGATTTCTGTCAACAGCTTTAAATATCTCGGTTTGTGTGTTTTTCTCCTTCTTCAACAGAACTAGCTTTAAAACCATGGAGCAAAAGGTGTGCCTCGTCCTCGCAGAATCTTTCATGGAAATGCAGTACCCTATCACCTCTCACTGAGTGCAGTCGTTTAAATTAGTATTACGTCTAATCTGCAGTATTTTAAAAAAGTGCAAAAAAGTTTTTTTGACGAAGCTTCCCGTTTGTTACGCAGCACCCAGGAGACCTCAGGTGATTGGACTAATGCGGGACTGGGTTTGGGGTGCAATGACGGAGTGAGTTAACTATAAAATAAATGACGAGTAGACTATAAGATGAAAAGAACAAGTTGCGACGTCCACTGACTAGATTCCTACATATGCAGTAAAACAAAGAACTAAATAAAGAATAAAGAACTACATTTTTGGCGAATTCTCTTCTAAGCGACCATGGGGCGTTTTCTGACCGGCCTTGCATATTCTTCAGATGGAGCAGAATTTTATCACGAACGTGTGCTTAGTTTTTGTCTAGGAGGACTGGTTTGTGCTCCTACGTCGGACAAAAACACCATTGTCACAAATTGTAGTAATTTCACTCTCACTCCGAAACAAGACGTCTTAGAAACCATGTTCTATTGGAAAAAATATTTGCTTTAACAAGCTCTACAATTCTATGCATCGCTTTAAAAACCTTCCTGTCACACCCTGTATATATATATATATATACGAGGACGGATCGAATAGTTATAATACAAATTGATTAAATACAAATGTTGTACTTAGTCTTTGAAAGTGTTTTGTTTCCTTTAAAATACCTCCCGCCCGCTACAATGCACGTAGGCTACCTTCCCACTCTTCGAAACATTTTCTAACCACGTCCATCGGAACGTGAATTGAGTGAACGTATACATGTATTGTATATAATGCCGGTCTACAAATGGAACCTCGAACGTGAAGGACAAGTTAGAATTAATTAGTAACATTCCGTATTAGTCTATAAGCAAAACATGCGCTTGCATCACATTATTATTCTTGTGAGAACTCACGCATTGAATAAATCACGTTGTGAATCAATCACAAAAAATTGCATGATTTACGCTTTACGATGATTTGCAGACTGTATCTCTATGTTAGTTAGTGTTTGGTTAAGTGAGTTCTGGTGTTAAAAAATTAACGCCTACTAGTGAGAATAATTTTTCTGCTAAACTGGGTCCATTTTAACTGGGCGGTCTTAACATATCAGATAACTCGTTGCATAGAAAAGAAGTAACCAGCACGTGGTCGTCAAGTTGCGTCGTAGTATCCTGTAATTTTTAGTTTACATGGTGTATTGTGAACCGCGGTAATGGCAATTTTGCTTCACCGACACGTATTGTCTAATACTTACTAACCTGCAGCGTATTAACGCAAAAACGCGTCGGATAGCTAAGTCTGCGGTCCATCACGTAATATACGGCAAGTGCGTATTCCGTGAGATGAGTACGGTATATTAAGGCATGCGCGTGATGAGATACATATCATCTTAAGCCAATAAAGCGTCCTATACATTAAATCATGTTGGTGCCCAATTTGCTGTAGATACAAAAAACGACCATGTTCTAACAAGCAGCATATGGGCGTGAACTAGCCAGATTGGTCAAAACTAGTATAAGTAAACGGCACAGCATAAACATAAAACAAAAAGCAAACGCAATAAAAACAACAACAATTATGCACTCTGTGCCGTTTCCCCCCGGCCTGACATTCTATGCCAGACCACCAACTGCCCTATCTCGTCGGTCGTTATGTCTACCCGGTTAAGCTCCGAGACTATAACTCGATTTGACAGCAACAGAATGTGGCTTACATATATATACACATAGATATATATATATATATATATATATATATATATATATATATATATATATACACACACACACACACCGAAGCCATATCGGGGTTTGCCTAGCCAAGCATGAAGCGGACGTTCCGAGCCCGTAGTATGGTTAAAAGGTAGTTAAATGTCTCCTATGGCACGATATGAATGCTGTGCGGGCGATAAGCTATGCCATGTTCTCGCAAATGTCGCAAAGCTGATTATTTCAAAGCAAATTGAGAAACGCCTATTGATTGCAGCATTTTGACGTGGCGATTTGTATGTTGCTGGTGTTACCGCTGCCATTCATACCGTGTCTAATGTCGTAACAGAAACCGTAGACGCTGGCGCGAGTATTTATACTATATATACAAATCAACCGAACACACCGATACCCGATAGCAAATCCAACAGTGGAAGCATAACAGCGCCCGATGTTACCCTCCACGTAAATTCTGGACGATAATTCACTCGTGAAACCTGGCTCTGCACTCCAAGCACACACATATGGATGTATATATACATATATATATATATACAACCGAGCAAGATGGCTTAGTGGCAAAAGGCTTTGCCTTGCATTCGGGAGGACTGGGTTCGAGACCCAGACCGGCCACTCTTAAATTGGTTTGCACGGTTTCCAATTTAGACAAGGTAAATGCCGGAGTGGATTAAAATTAGCCATGACATGAAAAAACCGTACACGGGCAATTGCCTTACGGAAAATCTTAAAAAAAAAAGAAAAAAAAATATATAAATATATATATGCAATGTTTGCACAGCGTAACAACAGACCTTTCTAGAACTGCACGTCAGTGCCTGGGCGTAACAATATTAATATAAATAATAATTAAAGGCGGGTAATGACTGCCATCTTATTCTCCCATTCAGACATGTACGCGTTCAAAGCTGTCGTTTTCAGTAAAACGTGTATTTTTTTGTAAATCCTCAACAAATAGCGGAGACAACGCTAGTAAATAGACTAATTTGTTGAGACGAGTGCGGTGAACTCTTAGCGCCTTCTTCGGAAAAGTGGCCTTAATTTGGTCAAGCGCCTTAAAGTTTAGCTTCGATAAATAGGGCCCTATCACCAATATACCGTAAGAAGCAGTGGGCGCAATCTTCAGGTTGAAAAGAGTAACGGCAACGTCTATTGATAGTTTACGAGGGTATCGGATACTATGAAAGAATTGCAGTCTATTCCGAATTCTTTCGCCAATGTGCCTCGAGAGGTTCGTACCTCGAGACGAGAACATGACTCCTAGGTAGAAGAAGTGTGAGACAAATTCTATAGATTTTGAGCCTAAACGAAGTTTGTTGATTCTATTATTGATATTATTAGTATGTGAGCCTACCCTTTAAGCCACAAGTTGACCATCAAAAGACGATGTTGCAGCGTAATCGATTCACTAAATTGCGTCATGTTGTATATGTTGTCGCCTTTTTCATGCATTGACGTATATTTATGTACTCGTAGATATAAATGCCTATTCTCCAGCCAAAAAATACAGCAGTGGTGCCGAATATAACCGAATTCTACTCAAGTATAGTAAATTATTTTTGTTTGAAATTTAAATCGGGCATTCTCTGGCTGTTACATTTGTCCGCTAAAAAGAGCCCAGAAAAGTCCAGCGTAAGCGCGTTGAAGAGAGCTAAGAAATGTCGGTCAAGGGACGACGTGTAGTTGTTTCCAGCGAGCCAGCACTCTGAACAGGCAGGTTCCATTATGCTCTGGCTTTAAAAAATAACACACGTACCAGAATATTAAATCAGTAGTTAAATGCAAAGTACAGGAGATGCCACAGTGATCTGCACTCAGGCTATTTTGAGTTTTAATATAAATAAACGAATCAATCCATATCAATGACGTGTCCAAACGTCCCCATCCGCAATAATCCAAATTAAGCTCTAAAAGGTTTCTTTCTCGAAGGTTATTCAATTTATACCTCAGTGTGGAACTAACAACAACTGGGTTGTGTTTCACTAGGCATGTCAAGGAAAGAATTCGTAAGGACCTTATATGATTTCACAGTTGTCAAACACCAGAGCGGCAGTCGTTATAAGCAGTTCTGCAGCTTTTTGATATAAAAGTAGGCCCTGTGGGGTCGGCCGCATTCGTCCTCGACTCGCAGGTAGGGTAGAGACCTGTAGAATGCAGTGTTGTATATTCAAGAGCCAACCGGCCTCCTGAGAAGCGACGGAAAGAGTCTGGACGGTCTCACTTTTATCTTATTTGGAAGGGGAAAGGCGCTTATTTGGGATCCGATGATTACCGACATGCTCGCCCCTTCGAACCTGGAGGCCAGTGAGCTGCCGCTGGCTTCCCGGCACGCAAGGCTGAACGTCTAAAAATGAACAAATATGCCCAGCTTGCCAACGAGTTCATTTTTGTGCCGCTAGTATTCGAGACACTTGGGGGACCCGGCCCTGAAGCATGGTCGCTTTTTCAGAAAATTGACAAACGAATAGAACTGGCGACAGGGGAAAAAGAGCTCTTGACTTCCTACTTCAGCGGCTATCGGTTCAGCGCGGCAATGCGGCAGCAATAATGGACACAATGAGGGGCTGCCTCGGGGATAAGCCTGACTGGTAGCGCTCCTCACAAGCCCTAGTATAGTTAAATAATTACATTTCCTTGTAACCATAACATTAAATAATAAATCTATATATATATATATATATATATATATATATATATATAAGTATCACATTTCCTTGTAACCCTAGCATTAAATAATGTATATATATATATATATATATATATATATATATATATATATATATATATATTTAACCTGTCTAGTTCCTTCGGGCTGACCCTCGGCCAATATTTAATGTCCACGGGACTGCTGTCGCATTGCTTCGTGAGACGGACCCTATAAATACAAATGCAACGATGGGGCTCGAACCCGCGCACCTATGTATCTTTTCCGGTCGCGAGGTGCACGCAAATGCACAACGCCACCGAACTTGGCAATATATATCTGTTTATAGGCATAAGATAAGCTGTTTAAGTTGAGTGTTTCAAAGGTGATATGCTTGGCACTATGTTCATTTGAATTTTTCGTCGTTCTATTTTTGAGAGACATAAAGTTGAATAAAAAATATAGAAAATGTATAAATAGAGGTTACGCAGCTGATTATGCGATTCAAGTGATATGGCCGTACCTCAGCCCAGCGAACTTTGCTGATGTCAATAGACTCAAAGCTGCATTCTTTAAACGCACCCTGATGATCAGCACATTCTGAATTCGGAGGCAAAACTGGCCGATGTCGATCCAGCCTTCTATTCTTTCTTTATGACGCCTGCCCTCACTTCGGACACGTGGAAGAAACCCAAATGGAAAATTATCATATTAGTCCCGATTCGCTGTGCATGGGTTTCATCATAAACTTTGTGTTCGATCCGGCCACCATAGGGCTGTCGAATCATCTACTTGTCAACGTTGCGGTCATCACTGCACAACATATGGACATACCAAAATATAATACATGCTATTCGGCCAATAAACTACTTATACGCAAAACGATGATACCAAATTGCATATAGGATTGTAATTTTTGCAAACTTTATTTTAATCTGAACTAATAGACAAACGCGTTAGACAAACGCTAGTGTTTAAAAAACCTTCACGGGAATGCAGATAACATTCACACTCGCCTTTCTATTTCAGTCAGCCAATTGTTATGAGTAGCAAATTTCGGCAATAGTAATGACGACGAATATTATAATTGTTAATGTACTCATGAAGAAATGAAACTCTTTAAAGTGAAATGGCATTCAAATTTGGTAATTCACCATTGAAAACGCAAAAACAAATCGGCAACTTAGCATCCTCACTATTTGTGTCCAGTATTATCGTATAATTTATGTTGTCGCTTATTTATACATCGATTAAGAAATATCCGAACAAATTTATACCCGGACGCAGAGACGCTTTGCTTGAGTCCCCGCTAGATCCTGAAGGGTTCTTCGTTCTGACCCGCCGCACAGCAAGACTTAAAGGGACATGGGAATTCCTGTCCATTTTAGGCTCATAATAATAATAATAATAATAAGTTTGTTTCTTTTTATGCTAATGATAACCTAACTAACAAAAAAAAACCGTAACGTCCACGCTTTCCAATCATTTAATCCACTTTGGCAAGGACGTTTGCGATTTATTGTTAAGTCTGCTCAACGCTAAGCTATCCAATCAAGATTTAAACCTAATTGGCCGAATTCGTCACTACTGGGTGTCTGAAATGAGCACGGCTACCAACGCGGTTCCCCGTACCTGATACTCTCCCTTCACTTTAATTTTACAATCTTATTCGAGAAGTTCCTCTCGGCCATAAACAGCACGGCTAGATTAAACGCACTCACACGCGCTCAGACGCTGCAGCATAGATGAACGCAATCCTCTTGACCCCCCGTAGCACTCTAGAATCGCTCTGTTTGAGTCCGTATGGAATGCCGTCGTAAAGACTGCGCCCTGGTCCATCTACGTTGCACGGCTATTGGAGAAAAAACAGATAGAATAAGTCCGCGTGTATACAAAATTCGCACTATTTTTTCGCATTCAAAACTTATTTAAAAAGTTTGCAACTGCTTTATCGGCGACCGAGAAAAAAGAAGAATCCAGAACGTGTGATACCGTCGCAATTGCGGCTAATTTTAAGCACACTGCAGAGAATATTTTAGCAAATGTTGTTTGTTAGTAGATGTTCTAATTTGGACTGGCAGAAACAATTCAGCAAGTCGCGCCAGCCGCCATCGTTGCACTTTGTATGTACTTTTCACATACTTGTTAACTAATTCAAATCATAATGTCTGCGGTTACGAACGCGGTTACTGCCAAAAAGGGTAACTGGCGCCGAAGCTCAGCTTTACGATACCGTTGTTTGTTGATAGCCCCCTGCCCAGGGTTAGGATCAGCTTTCTAATGCCCCTACTGCTCCGAGTTATTGTAACAAAATAGTAAGGCCGCCGAGCCGTTTATCATCATCGAATCCCAGGTTGGGTTCTAAAGTATTGAATAAGACAGGTCTGTAGATGAACCTAGTTTATAACCGCATTGAGCACGTTTAGAAATTGTCCCCTATCGAAAGAGCAGCTTCGTAAGCGCTAAAGCGTAAAATCATTCTTTACTTATCGTTTTATAAAATATATGTATATTATATTGTTTATTTACAATTATGGGAAATAAAAACTCTTTCTATGGGATCTCCGGAAGCCCTACTTCTGACTGAAGAGACCCCTCCACAGCCGCAGCGTTGTTGCGCTGAACCTCGATCGATATGCTCTACAACAGGTATTCGCTAGCGCGGGGGTCCTGAGTTGCAGCGATGACTTACCGGCCCAATTCCTTAATACATTTTATAGACGCAAATTCCTGGTATTTCGTCTATTTTCGGCTCTCGGCGAGTCAGGTGCCCGCACCCACCTCCCGGCTCGTGATTTGAACGTAGCTTCTGGCCAGTGTATATGACACCATAACATTCCAAGCGAGGCGACGACCACGAGCTTAAGGGGTCTAGAATTTTTCCGTCTGGCATCAGTTGGCTATTCCGACTGAGACCAACAGGTTCTCTCAATGCCGGAATGTGGGCCAAGTGAAGAGCGTGAAAGATCACATCGTTAATGGCAAAGTGAAGTGAGTGGCGCCCAGCGCTATAGCGACACGACGAGGTGTGTTCACCCGTGGCGCTACCTGGTGCTCTGCTTAGGTTGCATGGGTGGGGTGGGCAAACTACCTCCCCAGCCGCTAACCGAAAACGATGTGTGTTGTTGATGTGGCATCGTTCCTAGCTGTGGCGAGGGGAGGGCTTAAAGCCACTTGCCACCTCTTTGTTCAAAGCACACTTTTAAACGGGCTCCTCCCTGAGCTGATTTTCTAGGTCGCGTTGGAGTCGAGGTACCATTATCCAATCCAGATATCTTTATGCTATGTACTCCAGTACTAAATCTCACTGGTCGCGATAGCTAAGGAGTGCTGCCTGCGTTAAGTTGGCGATCCAACTCTCCGTCGAGGAGGCCCCGATGCCAACCACAAACTCCTTAACTTTTGACAACGAGCTCAGGCAGCAGGATAGAGCAGCATCGACCGATCTGCGTACACCTAAGCCACAAGCATCAATGGGAAGCTTAAGTCTAAGACAGATATTTTAAATCAACGTTTAGTAGGAACTGTAGGGCCTCCCGAAGAATCTCATCACAACGCCGTATTAGATCCGTTCAGAAGATGGAGAACATCGGAGTTGATTCATTAAGCGGAGCGAGGAGAGACTGTGTCTCAGTAAGCACATTGCTGAGTGCGCGTCTAAGACTTTGAATCGGCGGCACTATTGGATGATGTCTGTGAGCTTTTTCCTGAACGCACTCTCTACCGCCGCTTCCGTGAGTGGCACACCCAGTAGTTCCAAATTGTCTCCGGGTCTCTGTCTTATTAATATTTGGAAGCTCTTCCCTTACCAACGAAGTTGACTTCGTGTGCGTATCTTGAGAGAGTTAGAATATTTCACACTTTTCGTCGACGAGGCATAAGCCAGATTCTGCCTCGAATGCTCTGACCCTTTTGATATCCGTAATTACCGTCAAGCTGTCGCTAAGGTGGCGTCCTCGAGATAGCACGGCCGCAGCCCCTACACTAGTCTGGCCTGGAGATCAAAGATGCCAATGCAGACAAATGCTGGCCCGCAAGGATCCCCCTGCTGCACGCCACAACATGATTGTATGGTTTCTGTCTGCCAAATGAGATTAGTCGGAAACCGGTACATCTGATAAACGGGCGGAAAAAGCCCCGGTACTTTGAACGTCACAGCGTTTAACAGATGGTCGCGGCGTTTTCAGTCAAACGCGTTTTGGAAGACAAGCTTAACTAAAACCCCCTCCTAGCCACAGCCAATCTCGAGAAAACCTCTTATAGCGTGTGCCGCTGTTTCTGCTCCACCCCTGATTTCGCAGCCAAGCTGCATCGAAGCGACGAGTTCAAAAACTTGGCAAAAACTTCTTGATCAGAATCTTTCCCATTAGATGCCGTAATGTAAAGTCGACAGCAATCGGCTTAGTTCCGCCGTCCTTCTTGTGCAGGGCAATGCGTTTTGCACCACAAAAATCGGAAGTATAAACTCCGGCATACGTCGGTTAACCGGTAGGCCGACAAGCCGTAGAAGGACCTGCAGAAGAGAATTGGTTCGCCCTCGTGGGCACACATGAGATCTTTTAAATGGCGAGGCCGTAGGCCGTCGGGGCCGCGGGAAGAGCTATTAGGAAATCTTCTAATGGCGTTACGGGTTTCGGCCGGCATAATGACGATTTCCGATACTGATAGAGTCGGTTTCGGGGCCGGCGGAAAAAAACGAGTTTGACGGGGTGTTTTTTTTAGCAAATTGTGGCGAGTTTGTGAAACAAGAGGGGCGATGGTATCGGTTGAGAGTAGCGTTCTGGCGGCTGCTGACACCTCGCCTTGAACGAGTTTTGCCTGCGTATTTATTGCCCTACGACGGTCGGAGTCTGCAGCGGGGGCTGTCCTAATATGTTTTCTAGTCATGTGAGGGTTATCCGACATAGACGCACCCCTCTGAAGACGAAGCAGGTCCTCGCGGACTACGGAAGTAAATGTTCGGCCTTTCTCTTTTTTGCCGAGATACTGAATACCGTCGTCGAAAAGGTGAGTAGCCTTTTCCAACATTCCGGCTCTCTGAATGGCTGACCCTGTCAATGGTTTTTTCCAGTTCAACAGAAACGTTGTTCCGCAAGCTGCGTGGGACGCATGATAATATCATCTTGACGCCCGACTTTATCTGGACCACCTTTAACGCAAAATGGGCCAAGTCTAAACCAATAGGCGCACGCTGCCGAGTGGATTAGTTTGCTAGCTGTGTGTTGATTGAAGTGGTATGAGCGGCAGGCGCGGCTGACGGCGAGAACCAACGGCGGATTTCGGCTTGGCTATTTACCATGTTGGATTCAGTAAAAAGGGCGACTGCCTATTGCTAAGCAAGCCATCTTCGTTTTGTCTCTTTTTCTCGGAGCCTTGCTGTAGCTCCGCGGCCACTGGGGAAAGCGCTGCTCTTATCGTCTCCTCAATCCCGCGGCAAAGGTCATTGTCTATGAGCGAACCTTCAACTCGAGGCGTAACCTCCGAAACGTTTGCTCTAGTCGTGACTAAACTCGCAGGGAACGACAACAAGACAAATTTGACAAAGCACCAATTTTTTCCACGATCGTTGCCACCAGACGAGAAATCATATTCTTCGTGATTGACTATACTAGTAGATTCACCTTATTCACGAAGGAAGCAGCGCAAGGGGCAGCTTTGGTACCGTGAACCGTTCCTGAAGCCACATTGGCCACCTGCGCCTTAACCTTAACCTTGAATCAATTGTGTACAACGGCAGCAAAGCCGCGCTTGTTGAAGGTGGCGGCGGGTTGAACATCTGCAACGAGGGCGCACTTCTTCATAGGCGCGGCACCAACCTGCGACTGGATAGTTCTCTTTGTATATCGTTTAAAAAACTCCATGCAATTCAGTAGATGTGGACAATAACTGTAGCCGGCTTCATGATTACCCTTGCAGAGGCAGCAGCGCGCGAGACTAGTGCAGTCCTTCCGGATGTGTTTGGTGGATCCACAGCGACGGCAGTGCGGAGACGGCAATGGGCAATCGGGTTTGATATGATCGCAGCTGTAGCACCGGTAGCATTGTTGTGGATCACGGTGTAAGAGAACTTCGCGGGTTTTTATGCCGATGCGGATCTCTACTGGAAAATTGCAGCCTAACAAGGTTAAAATAACATTGTCGGTTGGCATGACAATACCCGTTCTAACACCCTTAGCGCATACCCTGATGGCTTCCGCTACCCGGAGGGCCTGAGGGCGCTGGCGATCGCGCGTCATTCAACGATGAATGGACTCCTGTAATTTTCCCTTCTAATGACGAAGGGGAGCCACTTAACCTTGATCAAACCGGCACCTCGGCCAGCGACTGCAAACTAAGCAATCGTCCTCATCATCACAATGACAAACTGGCCATTTCGGATAAACCGTGGTTCTTCTAGTTTGCCCTTTATGTGGCCGGCAAAAAGCATTGTACACAGCGCTAAAGTTCATCTCCAGTAAATGTTTCTCTGCCGAGTTAATTATTGCCTACGGTCTGTCCTTAGCAGTGGCCCTCAGCACAACCGCTTCTGCGGGACCACTACTTTCAGCCTTCAGCGTACTCCATCCAACTTCATCTCCCACTTTAATTTGTGTCCCCTGCACCGCGACTTGATTCCTCTCTATTCAAATTGTGTCTTCCTGGTTAACTGATGACATCGGTTTGTCGATCGAAACACCAACCGTAGCGTTCGCTTATTGTTTCGCCGACATCGTCCATGCTCGCTGGGGAGCACTCAGTTTGCGAGACACGCATACCTTTGTTGCGGGCGTCTTCCACCGGGCTTGATGCGGCCCGCTTCCCACAACTCGATTTTAGATGACAAGCCGCACCGCCCGCTTCACTGAATGCCCCAACAATACGTTTATCCGTTGCCACTGCACGATTTGCGTGCAACAACGTACGTGCTTCGAGTGGCTTCTTTTCTTGCCATTTCATCGGCGTTCGTTGCACAGACATGACCAGCTGCTGCGCCCCGCCTGCTTATAAACAAGGTATTGTTTGTTTACAGGCAGTCGCAGGTCAGGCTGAAATTAGCGTTCGTCAGTATAATATTGGTTACCGTAACATACCCTCTGCTATTTTCTGGCATGTGACTTCTCCAAATGAATGTTGCTGTTCTGACATGCTTTCATAAATCCATAGCTATCAATATAAAGTGACAGACGCTATGTAGATCTAAGTTTTTGAGGTTTATCCCCTACAGTTTGATCCACTACCAGTTTCCATTTACCAGCAAAGTTTTGGAGGGGTTTGTACGATAAACTTACATGCGCTAGTACTTCTTGCCAGTTAGGAGTCCCTGCTTGTCAATTGTTTGATCGAAACCGATATGGCGGCACCACGCCGTCCGGCCTTGCAGTGAGCCGAGTCCCGCGTGGGGCCTTGCAATACGGAAGACGAGATAGCCTTATTCCTGAGTTAAAGATTAGGCTAGAGGCACACTCAAAGACAAGTCAGGGCGCTGTTCGTGCCGCAGAGGAACATTTGCGCTCAGTGCTGCGGCCAGCTAACACAATGAGACGCGTTGCAGAGTTCAAGACCGAGCTATAGAGGATAAACTCTCAGGAAATTATGGTTACTTCCTAGCTGCGAGCCTCCGGTCAATCTTTTTCGGTACGTATCGCGCTCGCCACAGGATATCGCTAAACCCTAACAGGTGGAGTAACACAGGGGGATGTTAGTCACAAAGGATTAAACCTCGCATCGGGCTGCCGTGGCCTTGCTAGCTCCTTATTGCTCTCTTCGGTGCTTTGATATGTCGTCGGAAGGCTATGGAAGCGTCAGATGCGTCTATGATGATACAGCAATACCTCGGTAGTAGGAACTGTTAGTGTTCCGGCAAAATGTGTCGTGTGTGCAACGGCCGCAAGGCCGTCCTACCTCTATCCCCAGGACACAGGGCCTGCGTACGCCGTTCTCGCTGCGGCCCCAGTCAAGGTAGCGGATGTGGGAACCCCGGGAACCTAGTCCGGGCCTGCAAGGCGGCCACCTCGAGATGCTTCACATGCGGTTCAAAGGACCACAGATTTGACAGCATGACCTGTCCGGCATACCAGCAAGAGAGTGAATGCATGTGCAGGGCGGAGCTGAGGGTCTGTCGATTGACCCTAAACCTGCCGGGAACCCCCGCACGGCATCACTCAGGGAAGCATTTATCATAGAGCAGCAGATGGCCCTTGACGGAAGCCTTATTCTTAACTATGACAAAAGAGATTATGCGGCTTTACATAATGCATGCAGGCCAGTCGGTCAATTGCGGCGTGGTCTAGGGGACCAGTGCACTAGTCACGGTTGTCATCTACCGGGGTGTCGCAGATTTGATCAATGTTGTTGACCGAATTATTGATAATACATGATAAACCATATACAGCTGAGAGTCAATGGCCGTGCTGCCACTAGAACTGTTGGGGAAACCCTAGGTATCTAGACATGTCCGGGCCTCGGTGCATTGAACATATGCCTTACGGTGAGCTTTAAGCCCGTAAGGGATGGGGGATAGTCTAGAACTAAAAACAGCCTTTTTAACAAATGTTTAATTCTAGGTCACTTAGTCCCCACCATTTGCTGGTGGGATTCAATACGGGCCCTACGAAGCCACAAGAGCACAACATGCATACATATTTAATTGGCATAAATAGATCTATCTACTAACTAACTCTTGAAGCAATACGCACTTAAACATTACATATATGTGCGACAGTGCTTAAATATATGTATCCTTCTTAAGATGACCCTCCGGCCTGCCGGATCCTTGACACAGAAGAGTAACTACATACACGTGCATTTTGAGATATCTGTGATAGCTTCTGTGGCCTTAGCTGCCGCGCAATGCATATGCAGGGTGCCCGTCAGTCCAATACCTAAGAGTATCTTCAAGTATCACTAGGGAGGGCAATGGTATGCCCTTTTAAATGCATGAATTGCGGGGACAGTTTTTGTCCGAAATATTAACTAATTAGAAATATTAACTTCAGTGTGAGGTTGTGCAAAATCTATGCGGAGTGGCCTAGCTGGCAATGCCTTACATTGCCTTACATCAAAGAGCCCTAGTTGCTGCCCCCTGCGGTGACAGGATATGACGTGCTACCGTTGCGACAGCTAAAATAGGGCGATACTATAAGGCGTACTAGAGCGTATTTATAGAACTTCACTCTTCATGTACTTAAAGGCGTTTTTGTGTCATGTAAAATTGCCAGGCAGTGCGACCTCGCTTCAGAGCGGGTACCTTTTTAGGTGTCGACTATAATTAAAATACTCAATTGCGTCAGTGTTGAGTAGCCTGGAAAAAGCCGTGTTGGCACTCCGAGATTGTTTTCACCGTCCGGCTCCTTCGTCAGTCTTATACGGATAATATACTTGACCGCCCTGGCGAGACTAGCCCGGATGCTAATAAGTCCTAAAACAGAGGGGTAATGCGGTTCTAGGAATCAGGACGAGGTGAGCCTTTTTCTAGCAATTGGGGAAAGTGCCCGATTGCAGAGTAAATTTCACTATTTTTATTAAAACAGTAAAAGTGATTCTGTAATAGCATTTTGACGGATTCTCCTTGGATATGGTCATTCCCAGTGCTAGTTGCGGCCGGATGACTCTCCCCCTTTATCCGTTGCAATGAGGGAGAGGTAGTTTACTTCTTCGGCGTTTAAAGCAAAGTCGAGATAGAATGGTGGCTGTGAATACTTCAGTTTGTAGCTGGCTATTTTATAACGCCTACCTTAGGTGTTGCGCTGGATTTCATCACACAGCCGTTGCCGGCACTTCGCCTTAGTCACTTTAAATTTCCGGGCAACGGGCCCGTCTCTATGTTCCTCCCACAGAGATTGCAAATCTGGACGAGGCCGAGCGTGCGTGATCAAAAAACGTAAAAAGGTTATTAACATAGTCCCTACATTACGAGAAACATGTTGCTCTCAAAGTGTCTCTCTCATTCAGCAGACAAAATTGTTAAATGTTACAAAAAAAAATCCGTTGCTTGAATGATCATCCTAAAGTGTCCTAGCGCCTCTATAATTACACAGTAGTTTGGCATCTTGGTTTTAAAGTGTTGCTGCTAAGTCATTGTCTCTTCTACTTTTAAGCCAAAACATATAACAGCCTGCAATAAAAAAAATCATGCTTTGAAAACGCTGTTGATCTTCGTTTGGCTGACAAGTTTCTGTCCCCCTTAGGCATGTATATTATTTCTTACGTGGTTTCTTATTAGACTACAGCTTCTCATACTTAGGCATAATATTCACCATTGTCATTAGTACCTTGTTCTAAAAGCTACTGCCAAATGGTTCTTATATTGTGAGAAATGTACGGCTCTGCGCTATCTTCCTCCGATAGTTTGCATTACAGGCAGTTCAAACTAAATGTGTTTTATTATTCCAACACAGGTACTGTTGGAAGCAGTCGTGAGCCCTTCGTATTTTTACCCTCTAAAACCAAGGCCTAACATCTGCTATTAGCCTCTTTGCTTATCGTTTTACTTTGCTCTAGTTGCTATTTCGAAGTTTTTCTAGTTTGCTTATAACTGCTGGGGTATCTGTGCCGTCCCGCCGCTAAATAAAATAAACTAGAATCGTGTTACTCTGGTTACATCGTCCAACGCATTAAATTATTCTATGTGGCGTAATTCGACTGAGGTATATGCTCATTGCAGAGTTCGGGCAATAGCCAGTATCACAGTAGCCGGCACCGTTCAGTGTGTTCGACAGACTAACCGATTTTTTCCGAACAATTTTCTTTGCGCGTAACCGAGCCGTCTCCTGGTCTAGACTCGTCTGCTTTCTAGAACTCGTACGTCTTATACAGGTGATCTGCAGAGCACTCGAAAGCTTACTACCGTTGTTAAAATCGTCGGCTATCATTTCCAGCGCCTCCTTTCTCGTGTCATGATTCTTCTCAGATCATTAACCATCTTCGTCGCCTTAGGCAGCACTTGCCACGCATAGCTGGTGGAAGAGAGTCACTGATCCAACATTGCCGCAAGCAATCGTCGTTGGTAGAACGTGCGATGACTTGTTACGTCCATTGCTACGACGAGCTACAAGGAAGATGTCCTTCATTATGTGATGAGTCAACTCCAGGTGATGATCGGTCATCCAGGATGCTGCAAAGTCTAAGGCAGGGCCAAGCATTTTCTTCGACCGGTCATAGCTAGCTTTAAACTTGAGTAGGCTTTTCGGGATTTTTACATTGATTCCCGGACATGGCTATTGGCCCTGCTCACCAGTATGTTGCGGTGTGTAGTCTTCATAAAAAGGATTTTTAAGAGGTGGGGGCTGCTGTGGTGTATGCCCTCGGAAGAATACCTGTATCATATTGTGTTTATCGGGATTTTTGCACATTGTGTCTCTTTATTGAAACTGCTTTTTAATAGTGTCTGCATTTAACGCTTGTCAGTCCTTCTAACAGAATGGCAGGATTCAGCCTGGCATAGTCGATGTTTTTACATCTATGTATCAATAACAAGAGACTCCGTATCTCTCAGAATTTTACATGACTGACTTTTTGTAACGCTCCATACTGTACTAAACGTTCGGTCTAATGTGAGGGTTTGTTCTCCTGCCGAAGTTCAGAACACTGAAGAAGAAGAAGATGGCTCAAACATTGCTACACAGTGCAACCTCCGAGACACCACGTAACGCGGGGAAGCGTACCGAGGAGTTTTCAAGGAACGTGTTTTGTCCTTCCTTTAGCAACAGATCGGTGTTGGGCCTTCGTAAATTACAGCCATGCTATTCTGGTTAGGCCGTCCAACGCACTCGATCATTTTTCGTCTATAATAACAGTACGAGAACGCGCTGACGATATCGTGCCACAGGCAACTTAACCCATTACGAGCGTCTAAAATGTAATTGTCAGAGCGTTAAAAAAAATTAGGGACAAACCACTCTGGACTGCAGTGACCCAGAAATGTTAGCTGGTAGTGGTTTATCTATAAGGCACTACCAGAACGTTCAGACGACGCTCTGTAATGTCAATAAGCAGTCTGTTTACACACTGATTCTGACTGAAATACGAAAGTAACGAGGCAAATTTGTGCTACAGAATGCAGGTACAACAACAACAAAATGGGGCAGCTCAAATAGTGAAACTCTTGTCGCCACCAAACTCAAGCGCGAATGGCGTCAAGCGCAACTGCACAGCGCGCAACTAGTTCGGTTGCTCGCCAAAAAAACGGCAGAATACGTTTGAAAAGTTGCTCTGTTTGCACACAACTAACGCTACATGATTTCCTCAGCGCACACCAGCTAACAACGACAAACGGCCTATTTAGTTACAACTTCAACAAGAGGACAAAGTTGGCATCATCCGCAGCATCACCATCGCCCCTATGCAGATTGCAGAACAACTTTCCTTACATTTGCGTATGTTTGTCGTGTGACAGTTTGTACCGGTGTTGGATTTTTGCCACAATTTCCGCGATTAGACATGTGTCGCATCACAAGGTTGGCTTTTCTACGAAATGCTCAGTAACAACAGCCTTTGCTTCACAATTCCGAATTATATACACGAGTATCTATTTAGTCACGTCTCAACTTGACATCACAATGTCAAAACTGCACAACACACATTACGCCTTTTGTATAAACTTAATGATCATTCAATAAATAAATAGGCAATTTAAACTAAATAATGTTGGTGTAGTACAGACAGACGGACAACTAAGCTGGACTGAGGGGGTGAATAATGAGCTTGAAGAAGTGGTGGCGGGGGGCAAGTCTAAGCATGGATATAATAGGGAGTGTTGATATTGTTGAGCGATGACTTCGCCCGAGAGAAAGAATGAACTAATTGTATTTACACGTCACTGGACTTGTTGTTAGTCATCTTTCACGGATGGGCTTCACTCCCAGGCACCTGGCACTTTCACGAGCGACAGGTCTAGCTTCCTGCATGGTACCTCGACGGTAGTAAAATGGGCATCATTCATAGACCAAAATCAAAAGTGTGGATATACGAGAACTAACCACAAGACATGGCTGAATCTTTAAATTTTGCCGACATTTTCTTTTTAACAGATGCGCAATCTCTGCTGCGATCAGTGTCAGGACCGCCTGTACAGGTAGTCAGCCGGAGAATGTTAGCAGCTGCTAATATTTTGCATAACGTATCGCCGTAGTCGCCCGAGACATGACAGCGCGCATAGTCACCACTCAATGGGTCTCGCACGATAGGCTTCAAGCCGGCAGATGTTCAAGTCAACGGCCAGAAGAACGATTTTGGTAAGCGAGGTAGAGTAGATTACTCTTGAATAGGCTGAGAGCCGATGATTTTCGTTAACCGATACTCATAACGAACAGATAGATGATGAACGACCATACCGCTAAGAGTCACCGGTCATGCTGCCAATAGGACTGTTGGGGAAACCCTACATATCGTAACAGGTCCGGCCCCTCGGTGCATTGAGGGTACGTCTCATGGCGATTCCAAGCCCATAACGGGACACAGGACGAGAAAACAACCTCCTTGAAAAATCAAACCCCCTTAAACATGTCATTAATTCTAGGCTGCAAACTGACAACGTCACAGTCCGTTTGCTGCGCGATGCTCGTTTGCGAGCAGGCGGCCGTCAAGTGTTTGTCGACACTGCAACTACTCTTTGCTTACTGCATACGTACAACAGGCCATCAGGGGCGCGGAAGAAGGAACAGCAGCCGACAGCCCGTTGGTCTGGATGTCAGGTATTGTGGCTAGAATTAGGAAAAAAAAGGATTTTAAGGTTTTGTTGCTGTCGTCGTGCGACGCGCAGCAGTAGAAGGGGCCGACAAGCCGTTGCTCCGGGCGTCTGGCGTTTTTGGTTCTGCGACGGTGTGTACGCCCACTAGCACTGACGCACTCTGTTGTGTTTCTGCAGCCAGCAAGGCGACGTTTTGGACTTCTGAGGTTGCACCGGTTGCTGTCGAACGGGGCGCCGCGCGTGTGGCATCTGGGACGGGACAGGGCTGACGACACAGCACTGCCATAACAGTTCATGCGGAAGAGTTCAATTGCTTACATTGGAGATTATATATCCTTGCACCGAGCTAGATGGCTTAGTGGCAAAGGGTTTGCCTTGCATTCGGGAGGACTGGCTTCGAGACCCAGACCGGCCACTATTAAATTGGTTTGCATGGTTTCCAAAATTAAGACAAGGTAAATGCCGGAGTGGATTAAAATTAGGCATGACATGAAAAACCGTACACGGGCAATAGCCTTACGGAAAATATTTTTAAAAAAAATGTCCAGCGACTGATTGCCCTTTTTTAGTCGCTTGTTTTTTAAGTTCTCCAGTCCAAAAGCACACGCAATGCTGCACCAAGGTTTGAGCAATAAGTCTTGTTGCAACCGCCCGCGTCTGATTTGTTACCTATGCCTATCTCAAGTTCGTCTTTATAGCATAGTTGCGTTTAATCAATTGTTTTTTACCATGAATGCACCCAAGGCCACACTGACTTGTTCTCTGCCTGGCTGTACAGTAGACCACAATATCTACAGGCAGGGCGGGGGCAATTACAGCTGACGACTGTGATGATGGGGTGAAAGTTGTTATTCTGTTTAAACGTTCAAATATGACCACTGATCGTGTTGTCGTTTACAACCGTGATTTTAGTTTAAGTCTAATGCATTTACCAAATCGTCAAACAGAAGCTTTTTAAACCATTATTTTTTTATGCAGCCTACACGTATTTGGAGCCGCGTCTGCGTGTGTTCATCAATGCGCCCACATTTCCGCCACCTTGATCAATCGCTCACTTGCAATATGTGCGGGTTTACAGAGACAGGGGGGTTGATCTCTATGGCAATTTGCTTGTTGAAGACATTTATACTCAAACGTCTTTACTCCAGTTTTTAAGAATCCACCTGACGAAGATGTTTTAAGCACAAACACAACTTTAAAATGTATATGTATTCTGCAGTAGCTTGTATGGAGCTTGTATTTCTACGTTCACCCGCTGTCTGTTTCTCAACCGGGAGTTGTTGTCAATGTACACACAGTACAACGGAAAGCTACCGTCGGCGTATCACTCAGCACTAGCAAGTACGCAGACGTTGGGCTTTTGATAATAAAACCGGAGTGGTACCAGACACAGTGGACCTATAGTCATTGATAGTTATCGACGTCGCGATGCGCCTGTCCGAGCTGATTGATACCCCTCGTACTGGCTATTCATCTCGGGGGTATTATGAACGAACTATTTGCATGCGGAAACACCGAAAACGAAAAGCATTGCACATTCTCCTAGACGAATACGAATAAACCTCGGGGCATTGTAGGCGGCGACTGGCGTAGGTCGGTGGCAGTAGCAATAACGTTACATTGTTGGGGCAAGCAGTAGAGAACTGTCTTTACAGCCAGCTGTACAAGCCCAAGTAAAACTTTTTTCCAGCTCTAATCTTCGTCGCGTGTAGGAAATTCCGTGTCATGAAATTCTTTTCACGGCAGAGCGAACCCGATAGGGAGGGCGGTAGGGGGAGTTCTTTTGTCAGGTGACAATGGAAGCAAGAACTCTTCGAGCAGGCGTTCATAGGTTCACCTCGAGTAGACCCCGAAGTAGTAGTTCACCCTAAATTGCTGTGCCTAACGCTTATTAGTGTTGCAAGAGGGTATGACAGGTAAGACGACATTGTTGTAGTTGTTGGTTCTAAGAGAAAAAGCTGGGCCTTTTTCAGCCATAGCTGATAGTTAATTGCACTGGATAAGTTTCGTGTGTTCGTAATATCGGGATTGCTGCAATAGTGCAATGCAACAATATATCCACGTTGCTGTTTAGCCCTGATTTATTACAATGTAGGCGTAATGTATATGTCACTACTGCGCGCATTAAACCTAAATTGTAAATTTCACTCATTATTATTCATTGTGTGAAATTGAGAAAATAGAAGGAATCCACACAGATCAATACGGCAATGTGGTCAATGCATGTAGTCGATAATGTTCGGGTGACACGATTAATTCGATGATACAACTCTATACTGGAATAGGATGAAATTAGGCATAGGAGTAACATGTTTCTAGGTAATATTTACGGCCAAAATAACAGAGCAGGAATTCTTTATTAGCCATACCGCTCGAATAGATATCAAACCTTGAAAACCAATATTATTTTTTATATAAAAGTCTAGCGCCACCAAGCTTATTTAAATCGCGGCTTGGCATTAAAGGTGGAAGCCGTCCACCAAATATACAGGAATGTCAAAATTCTTAAGTTGTCTAGCTAACCACCGCCACTTCAAAACCGGGTCCTTCCCCGCTGAGAATACTCTGCCCGTGGGTGCAGAGTCGCGCCAACTTTGTAAAACACATCACCCTTTTGGCTCGTGTAACACCAACGTCGTTTAATGCACGCATGCCGTTTTTATCGAAAAATTCCTTATTGCAGCTTAGATAATTGTTTGCCCTGTACCTTACCAAGTTGTGAAACTTGTCAAGCACAGCGATATCACGTTAAGTTGATACTATCATCATAGTTAGCCTTAACGTCAATGCTCCCATGCCTATGTTAAGCAACATAGCGGTAGAGGTTCGTCTATATATGGGTGATATCCAGTAGCCAGTTCTCCATTAAATACTGTTTTTACTGTTTCAGCCGTTTATCCAAACAAGACTCTTAAGAGGTTTTTGGCTGCCTAATCATAGAAGCCCGGATGTCGCCTATTTTCTCCTATAACCGCTCAATTATTTTCATGTGTTTACAAAGATCATGATTTCAATTTGCGTCAGAATCCATGTCAGAGCCAGCATTAGATTCAGCAACTGTCTTGGCATCAGAGGCACTCACTTATTCCGTTCCACCCATATACGGCCTCCTCTACTCGTAATAACCTAGCCTCACTCGGATAAGTTAAATCATTACTCATACGCTTTATTGTGGCCATCGTCAGTTCGTCAGTTGGTGTCGCTTGCGAGACAACAGTTGTCCTTAGGGTGATCACAGCTAGCTTCTCTTTAATAACTTTGTAACAACATACTCTTCTTCAAACTTAGTGGTCCAAGTAGCTGATCATTGTTTACGAGGAGAATGAACTAAGCATGTTAATTGAATGCCGTGGAGGGTGGCAGACCAAGGCAATTCAGTGACATCGGCGAGCCACCGAATTGTGGTGATCCAACCAGAGATAATTGGTTCATCATCCTCAAATCACCGAGATCACTTGGCAAGCCAGTCACCAACCAAGCTGGTTGTCAGGTATCGATTTCTGTAGCTTGAGCCCTTTCAGGGGTTTGATCTCAATGCCTGTGTCTCGCAGGACAGCACGTTTATTTTAGCCAGTTGCTGATCCCGCTCAAGGAGGTATTTTTATTACGCACATCTTCTCCTCGGTAGGCTGTGTCTGCCCGCTGTGCGATGTCCTTTAAACGTCCGCTAAGCTAACATGCAAACCAGGCGATTACAGCTAGTACGACGTTACTAAGGCTACTTGCCGTTGAGAGGCCGACCCATCAAGGAGGTGGTCGCCCATATGATGACTTCGGCGGAGCCATGAAAGAAAGCGACGAACTTGTTCGACGCCATTTTGACACTCAAGACAGCCAAGTAAACGGCCAGGCGGGAGAGGTTTAAGCGGGTCTCTTGGGAGAGTGGTCGAGACGAGGAGCCGAGGGAGGGGGAGGGGGAGGGGGTGGGGAGCAGCCTAGCCCTCATGGTCTCGACGCACCCTAACAGGACGGATTACAAAATGGCATCCCCCTATCCAACCGCAGTTAGACATGCGGGGTGATGGTCAGGGATAGAGCTGATTGAAGGAGAACGGCAGAGACGCCTCTCCCACGGCTTCGAAGTAATGCCAAAGTAATACCGAGCCTGGGGGGGTGGGGAGGAATGCGGGTTTAGTGGGTTTGCGAGTCTCATACTAGTCACGCAGCCTGCTAGTGGCGCATGTGCATCATGCATTCCCGAAACCTCCCAGACCAAAAAAAAGCCTACTTGCCGTTAGTAGACCACTTGCCGTTAATGCTCGTTGCGTATCAGGTCAGGCCTTCTGCGTTACTCAACAGACTCTTTCGTATCGCGTTCTACTGTTTTCAACTTCAGCTGCTCCAAAGGACTGACCCAGTTCCTGGTGAGCCTTGGCGACCCTTGTAAATCCGGCTTGATTCAATGTAGTTGGTTGTGGCTTTAAGGTGGTCTCTTGCCAAAATGTAGGCCCTGCTGCCTTACGCAACGGATTCTTTCGTATCGCGTTCTACTGTTTCTAACATCAGCTGCTGGACTTGCTTTTAGCGAGCTTTGGTGGCTCCTGTAAGTATGGCTTCATTCGATGTAGTGTACTGTCGTTTCAGGGTAGTTTCTTGGCAGAATGTATCCTTGTACCATGTAGTGTATTTTGTCCCTGCACTGATTGGAAGGTACTCATGGGTCGTGTTCATTTAAACATTATTTTTTATCGCATCACGAATTCCGGCAGCGTAGCTATTGACGGTATTGGAAAAAGCTTTTTTGATAATTGTATCAACCTGGACGACTCGACTGGCATTGTGCCTAATTAACGCCACCTGCGATATGTAAGTGGTGTAATTCTGCATCGCTAGCTCTTTTTGTCAACGCTCGTATATTTGTTGGACGTGGTTGTCATTACCCTGCTGCTACATACATCTGCTGGACAAAACCTATATAAATTCAGTACGAGAACGCGGAAGAAAGTTAATGTCTTTGATGGAGGCAAAATGACCGAAACAAGAGACTCGTGTCTGTCAACCGTGCCAGGTCAACGGCCACCCGTAGATCCGTATTTAAGCATTTTCGGTAATTAAGTTCAAAACAAACTTTCACGATATTAGCTCTTAATTTGTAAATAAGCGAATGATTTGATGAATAACTTTTCTACGCTTTGACAGCCATAATATAGACGCTCGTAGTAGGCCAATATGGCGTGGCATAGTAGCATCTAACTGCACCCGTTGCCATCGCGTTCCCATTAATAGACATATATAAAAATCCGAGAAGTCGGGTCCAAAACAAGCGATAGTCATTTTACCTCTCAAGGTTGCCGCCATGCCAACGCGGCGTTTTGAACGGTCAAGCCACCTTACAAGATTTAATACATTTATAAAAATGAGCATGGTGGCTTGTTTTTAAAGGACCTCAGGGCAGAGAGTCATTTTTAAGTTCCTCAACATCTCAGAAGTCCCGCCTCTCGTAAACTGCATTCATAACCGTAAGAAAGTGCAGCCTTCAATTATGCAGTGAGGGGAACACATAATGTAATTAATAAATAGCATACAAATACATAAAGCTCTGTGTCGTACATAGAAATACATAAAGCTCTGTGCCGAAGAGCTTAGAGCATTGTCGTATTCTCACCGACCCAGATGCAAAGCAATACAGCGTATGAAACCTAAATGTTTACCATCGAAGCAAGTTATTCGCATGGCGCTAGATTGTATGTGTGGGGATTTCCTAGGGATTTGCGTTAAATTTACTCAGCGATTTTGTCCATTCCGCGGTGTTATGCAAGCTATTCATTCCGCGCTGTGTTAAACTTACTTTACACGCACTTATCTTTCGCACGAAGGCGTTCATGTGGCCAAGGCAGCGGCAGAGAGAAGGTATCGAGAGAGAGAGCGAGAAAATCGTAGCCACTTCGTATGCGTTCCCACGTCTGTGTGGCGCTCGCTGACGAACTGCAGCTTCTCTGCGCTGCCCTTCCGGTGATTGGACAATGCATCAAGTCGCCGACGCATCAATAGCGGACATAATCCATCGCCGATAGCTTCGGGGCTCATTTGACCGTTTTGCGGCCGCCTTCATCCGAATTTCTGCGGCCCGCGCCGATCGGCACGTTTTCGGCTCTGATCTCGGACAGCCAAAGGGAATCGGCGGAAAAGTACGACTGACAAAAAACAAAGGAAACTGCTACGCTTTATGCGCGTCGGGAATCGCTTCCACTCCCCCTGGACGTCTCGTTTCTCTTATTTTCTCTCCTCTTCCGTTCCCCTCCTTCTTCCCTTCTGCTCTGAGCTGTGCCGGTGCCGTCTCCTCGAGCGTCTTAACGTCTCCAAGCAGAATGCCTGCCGCAGCGCAATGAGCGCCCCTCGCAGCAATTCGAACACGTGGCCGATGATGTGGGTGCCCACACGAATAAACAGGCCTTCTATCGGCAATGCCTTGGTCTCGCACTGCTTGACTGCTGCTGCCGCTCGAAGCGGAATCTTCATTAGCATAGAAACTTGCTTTCGAAGCTGTTGGCTTACGATCAACTGTTCCAAATAAATCCGAAAATGCGCCTAGGCGGTTGGTTGACTCTGCTTCAAAATATGAGAGAAGAAGACGCTGTGGAAATTATCCGAGAGAGTAAAATAGCACATAATGCAAAGAAAAACGCTTGCGGCTGGGTTCCTTATTTTTTTTCGGTCGACATTTAAGTGTTCAAAAGCGTTCAAATAGTCCTCGAAATTACGAATCAGTAATGCCAGCCAGCAGCTACAGCGGTTTATGCTCAAACGTAATACGAACCGCTTTCTGTTGGCTTTACAATTAGATAACTTCAGGCGAGATCTGCAAATCTTGACAAAGATCGTTCGGAAAGGGTACGCGTCGAGCCGGGATTAAACCTGCGACCGAGCCTTAGCGTGGCTGGCCACCTTTTATATTCCGTACCACCAGCCGTAGTAACAATGAATCTTGTTTAAAAGGATAAGGTTAGGAGGTCGCGGAGATTAACGTTTCGGATGCGACATCGCATACGACAATATTTGTATGTATTATATTTATATTGCGTTTTCCACTCTTACGCAAAAACACAGGTTCCTTGTTATACGCTTTTGTTGCCCCAAAAATTTGAAAGACCTAGTGTCAGTATATGAGCCCTGTTAAGAGTTAGTAGGAGATAATGGGGGTTCTAGTAAGCAACTGGATCACTATTACGACTACATACGTGCATATTACACCTAAATAGGCGTAAACCTATTTCTATCGGATGTATGGCATCGAGTAGAGTCAGGCGCTGATCAGTAGCTTAGCAAGAATATGTCGTAAACATATCCTACGGCGTTGAGAGGCATCAGTCGTACGTTCGTACAGTCTTACGATGTGGCGGCGTGGTCTAGGGGACTAGTGCGCTAGTCATGGTTGTCATCTACCGGGGTGTCGCCGGTTCGATCCCTGTTGTTGGTCGAATTTTCTTTAAGCCATGCTTATTGAGAATAGATGATAAACCATACCGCTGAGAGTCAGCGGCCATGCTGCCACAAGGACTGTTGAGGAAACCCTAGATATCTTAACATGTCCGGCCCTCCGTGCATCAAAGATATACCTCAGGTTAAGTGCTAAGCCCGTAGGGAACGGAGGATGGTCTAGAATTAAAAACAACATCCTTAAAAAATGTTTTTAATTCTAGTCGTACGTTCAATCGTAACGCCACACACATCCCTTAGGCTCGAAGAACTTGCTTGTGTAGCTAAGCAGTTTTTAAAAATAGTAAGTTTATTATTATACTGGCAAAATAGAAAAAATATTTAGTGCATTTGTGTCATAGCTTCGACAAAATATTAGTGCCAAATGTATCCAGTGATTCATGTTGATTCGCTTATCATGCACCTTTTGCAAAAACAAACGGCATATTGTATGTTCACCTACAACAACCAACGTTAGCAGGTTGATCCATCGGGGCCATGTCAGTAGCCTATCGGAATCCCGGGTCGACGCAATCCTAAAGAAAACGTTCTGGGACAAAAATACTTCGTCCAAGGCTATACAGTCTACGCGGCAAAAAAGCGAGTCATATCAAAAGTACCTAAGTCGAATATAGCCGAAATCATAAAACAAAAATAAAATCTCTCAATTAAATAATTTACTGCAATAAATCTCTCCTCCTCATAATCTGACGAGGTCTCACTTTTAACTTTCCCGACAATTAAGCCGAATTAGCACACGGCGGACCCATGTCTCAGACATGTGCCCTAGTGTTAGCACGGAAACGTAATTGATTAAAATTATACAGGCTATGTCCATATACCCCTTTATCTGCAAAGTCATTTTAATCACGCGGTAGCGACCACAACTTTCACGTCAAGGTCAAACAAATCGCGTTTTTTCATGTTTCATAACAACGCAATAAACCGCTGACACGTTAGTCTAGTCTCTGACTCGTCAAAGATTTGGTTAGAGCTATTGTATCACCACAAGTTAAGCTACTTATTAGCGCCTGACTCTACTCGATGCCATATATCGGTTTAAAATTGGTTTACACCTCATTAGATGTAAACAAGTACGTCTGTAGATCTAACAATAATCTATTTGCTTACTAGAACCCCTATAATATCCTACTACTTTTAACAGGGCTCATTCATAGACCGACACAATTTTTTTTTTAATTTTGAACCCAATTTTTTTTGGTTTAATAATTAATTAACTCAGTGAGATACATACGAATAAAAAACACAACATAAATGTAATACATATAAGACCCATTGCAGCACGCAATATGTGGCAGACCTTTTTTTATGCGAACACCAACTTGTACCTTAACCATACCTAACTACAGCTGCTTTATTGACCCTGAGCTAGCCACACACAATATAAACATAAAAATTGTGAAGACAAGCAGCTAAAAGTCTTGGTAAAAATCGACATGACAAGGTAGCACCCTCGCAAGAGCATTCAAATTTTAGAGGTTTTGGAAATGACCGATGAAGATGTGTATTAGTTGCACAATCTCAAGGATACAGTTTGCTGCCCTAGTGTCTCCTTGGTTTATAGGTACGTCAAAAAAAGGATCGACTTTCTGGTATTTGTCAAGCGTGCCGACGGCACGTATATCATTACGCATGATACGAAGAATAATAAAATTCTCAGACATTATTTTGGAGAAGCATAATTCTATGTTTGTGCTTTGACCCATCTAGTAAGACATTAGTCACTCACTGTTACTCATATACTGGTCCCAAAGATTTATTTTTTGCATGTCGGCACCTGTCGATGTATGTTAAACTACATGTAATCTTATTAATTGCCGCCGGCGCCGTGCATGTATGGATTCCTGGCCTGAATAAGAACCAGCATTTGTTGAACATTGTTGAATATTGAATCATGTAGTGGCGGTGGCTTAGGCAGCTAACACACCGTTCGAAACGGGGCGTCGCTATAGCCACCACGGTTAGCAAAACAATCGCTAGTTCGAGCCGCGGCCGTGCTGGTTGAATTTGTTGGACGTATTTGTCATTGCCCTGCTGCTACATACCTCTGCTGGAGAAAGCCTATATAATTCCAGTACGAGAACGCAATGACGATAGACGATATCGTGTCACAGGCCACTTAGCCCAAAACGAGCGTCTAAAATGTGGTTGTCAGAGCGTTAAAAAAACATTGTGTTATGCTTTAGGTTTTGCCAGCATACCCACTTGTATGTTGGCATGCAAATGTGAAATTATGAAAAAAATGTGACAACGTTTTATTATTCTAAAAATATGTGACGTTATATATTGATAGCGCTCTCCTTAACAGAACTGAAACTGACGAATGTCTAACGTTATTTACACGGTCACACAGCCTGAACAAAGATCGTCTTAAAATTTGCCAGGACAACGCGTGTACTGGCAAGAACGGACTTTAATAGAAGTAGCGTGAATATATATATAAACATATACATATATATATATATATATATATATATATATATATATATAGTTACAATTGAGTTTTTAGAAGACGCATGCGTGACCGTACTAAGCTAATGTAACGTGCATAGGTCAGTCCGTAGCGTGCAATTACATAGAAAACACGGCTCGTTTTTTGAACCAGCTCGTTTTTAGAACCAGCTCGTTCTTAGAACCGACTCGTTCTTAGAACCAGCTCGTTTTTAGGACCGGTTGGTTCTTAGAACCGGCGCGTTCTTAAAACAGGCTTGATCTTAGAACCGGCCCGTTTTTAGAACCAGCCCGTTCTTAAAACCAGCCCGTTCTTAAAACCCGCCCGTTCTTAAAACCGGCGCTTTCCTAAAAGCTGCACGTTTTTAGAATTGGCTCGTTCTTAGAACCGGCTCGTTCTTAAAACCACTTCGATTATAAAACCGGATCGTTTTAAGAACCGGCTCGTTCTTAGAACCGGCGCGTTCTTAGAAGCTGCTTGTTCCTAAAACCAGCTCGTTCTTAGAACTAGCTCGTTCTTAGAACCAGCTCGTTTTTAGAACCGGTGCGTTCTTAGAACCGACGCGTTCTTAAAACCGACGCGTTCTTAAAACCGACGCGTTCTTAGAACCGACGCGTTCTTAGAACCGGCTCGTTCTTGGAACCAGCTCGTTCTTTGAACCAGCTTGTTCTTAGAACCAGCTCGTTCCTAAAACCAGTTCGTTTTTAAAACCAGTTTTTAGAACCAGTTCGTTTTTAAAACCGGTTCGTTCTTAGAACCGGCGCGTTTTTAGAACAGGCTTGTTCTTAGAACCGGCCCGTTCTTAGAACCAGCCCGTTCTTAAAACCAGCCCGTTCTTAAAACCAGCCCGTTCTTAAAACCAGCCCGTTTTTAAAACCAGCCCGTTCTTAAAACCAGCCTGTTTGTAAAAGCTGCTCATTTTTAGAATTGGCTCGTTCTTAGAACCGGCTCGTTCTTAAAACCACCTCGATTATAGAACCGGCTCGTTTTAAGAACCGGCTCGTTCTTACAACCGGCGCGTTCTTCAAAGCTGCTTGTTCTTAAAACTGGCTCGTTCTTAAAACCGGCTCATTATTAGAACCGTATTGTTCTAAGAACCGACTCGTTCTTAAAACCTGCTTGTTCTTAGAACCAGCTCGTTCTTAAAACCGGCTCGTTCTTATAACCGGCTTGTTCTTATAACCAGCTCGTTCTTAGAACCGACTCGTTCTTAGAACCAGCTCGTTTTTAGGACCGGTTGGTTCTTAGAACCGGCGCGTTCTTAAAACAGGCTTGATCTTAGAACCGGCCCGTTCTTAGAACCAGCCCGTTCTTAAAACCAGCCCGTTCTTAAAACCCACCCGTTCTTAAAACCGGCGCTTTCTTGAAAGCTGCACGTTTTTAGAATTGGCTCGTTCTTAGAACCGACTCGTTCTTAAAACCACTTCGATTATAAAACCGGATCGTTTTAAGAACCGGCTCGTTCTTAGAACCGGCGCGTTCTTAGAAGCTGCTTGTTCCTAAAACCAGCTCGTTCTTAGAATTAGCTCGTTCTTAGAACCAGCTCGTTTTTAGAACCGATGCGTTCTTAGAACCGACGCGTTCTTAAAACCGACGCGTTCTTAAAACCGACGCGTTCTTAGAACCGACGCGTTCTTAGAACCGGCTCGTTCTTGGAACCAGCTTGTTCTTTGAACCAGCTTGTTCTTAGAACCAGCTCGTTCTTAGAACCAGTTCGTTCTTAAAACCAGTTTTTAGAACCAGTTCGTTTTTAGAACCGGTTCGTTCTTAGAACCGGTGCGTTTTTAGAACAGGCTTGTTCTTAGAACCGGCCCGTTCTTAGAACCAGCCCGTTCTTAAAATCAGCCCGTTCTTAAAACCAGCCCGTTCTTAAAACCAGCCCGTTCTTAAAACCAGCCCGTTCTTAAAACCAGCCCGTTTTTAAAACCAGCCCGTTCTTAAAACCAGCCTATTCGTAAAAGCTGCTCATTTTTAGAATTGGCTCGTTCTTAGAACCGGCTCGTTCTTAAAACCACCTCGATTATAGAACCGGCTCGTTTTAAGAACCGGCTCGTTCTTAGAACCGGCGCGTTCTTAGAAGCTGCTTGTTCTTAAAACTGGCTCGTTCTTAAAACTAGCTCGTTCTTAGAACCAGTTCGTTTTTAGAACCGGTGCGTTCTTAGAACCGACGCGTTCTTAAAACCGACGCGTTCTTAAAACCGACGCGTTCTTAGAACCGACGCGTTCTTAGAACCGGCTCGTTCTTGGAACCAGCTCGTTCTTTGAACCAGCTTGTTCTTAGAACCAGCTCGTTCTTAGAACCAGTTCGTTCTTAGAACCAGTTCGTTCTTAAAACCAGTTTTTAGAACCAGTTCGTTTTTAGAACCGGTTCGTTCTTAGAACCGGCGCGTTTTTAGAACAGGCTTGTTCTTAGAACCGGCCCGTTCTTAAAACCAGCCCGTTCTTAAAACCAGCCTGTTCTTAAAACCAGCTCGTTCTTTAAACCGGCCCGTTCTTAAAACCGACTCGTTCGTAAAATCGGCCCGTTCTTAAAACCGGTCCGTTCTTAAAACCGGTCCGTTCTTAAAACCGGCCCGTTCTTAAAACCAGCTCGTTGTTAGAACCCGCTCGTTCTTAAAACCGGTTTGTTCTTACACTTATTCGTTTTTAGAACCGGTTCGTTCTTATAACAAGCTCGTTTTTAAAACCGGCTCGTTCTCGAAACTGGCTCGTTCTCAAAACCGGCTTGTTCTTAGAACCAGCTCGTTGTTTAAACCGGCTCGTTGTTAGAACCGGCTCGTTGTTAGAACCGGTTCGTTCTTAGAACCAGCTCGTTTTTAGAACCAGCTCGGTCTTAGAACCGGTTCGTTTATAGAACCGGCTTGTTCTTAAAAGCTGCTCGTGTATAGAACCGGCTCGTCCTAAGAACCGTATTGTCCTTAAAACCGGCTCGTTCTAAGAACCAGCTCGTTATTAACACTGGCTCGTTCTCAAAACCGGCTCGTTCTAAGAACCAGCTCGTTATTAACACTGGCTCGTTCTCAAAACCGGCTCGTTCTAAGAACCAGCTCGTTATTAACACTGGCTCGTTCTCAAAACCGGCTCGTTCTTAAAACCGGCTTGTTCTTAAAATCTGCTCGTGTATAGAACCGGCTCGTTCTAAGAACCGTATTGTCCTTAGAACCGGCTCGTTCTAAGAAGCAGCTCATTCTAAGAACCAGCTCGTTCTCAAAACCGGTTCGTTCTCAAAACCGGCTTGCTCTTATAACCAGCTCGTTGTTTAAACCGGCTCGTTGTTAGAACCGGCTCGTTGTTAGAACCGGCTCGTTCTAAGAACTGGCTCGTTCTAAGAACCGGCTTGTTCAAAAACCGGCTCGTTCTAAGAACCAGCTAGTTCTTAAAACCGGGCCGGTTTTAAAAACGGGCCGTTTTTACAACCGGCCCGTTCTTACACCAGCTCGTTGTTAGAACCGGCTCGTTCTTAAAATCAGCTCGTTCTTAGAACCGTATTGTTCTAAGAACCGACTCGTTCTTAAAACCGGCTAGTTCCTAAAACCGGCCCGTTCCTAGAACCAGCTCGTTCTTAGAACCGACTTGTTCTTAGAACCGACTCGTTCTTAGAACCGGCTCATTCTTAGAACCAGCTCGTTCTTAGAACCAGCTCGTTCTTAGAACCAGCTCGTTCTTACAACCAGCTTGTTTTTAGAACCGGCTCGTTTTTAGAACCAGCTCGTTTTTAGAACCAGCTCGTTTTTAGAACCGGTGCGTTCTTAGAACCGACGCGTTCTTAAAACCGGCGCGTTCTTAAAACCGACGCGTTCTTAAAACCGACGCGTTCTTAGAACCGGCGCGTTCTTAAAAGCGACGCGTTCTTAGAATTGGCGCGTTCTTAAAACCGACGCGTTCTTAGAACCGGCTCGTTCTTGGAACCAGCTCGTTCTTTGAACCAGCTCGTTCTTAGAACCAGCTCGTTTCTAGAACCAGCTCGTTCTTAGAACCAGCTCGTTCTTAGAACCAGCTCGTTCTTAGAACCGACTCGTTCTTAGAACCAGTTTTTAGAACCAGTTCGTTTTTAGAACCGGTTCGTTTTTAGAACCGGCGCGTTTTTAGAACAGGCTTGTTCTTAGAACCGGCCCGTTCTTAGAACCAGCCCGTTCTTAAAACCAGCCCGTTCTTAAAACCAGCCCGTTCGTGAAAGCTGCTCGTTTTTAGAATTGGCTCGTTCTTAGAACCGGCTCGTTCTTAGAACCACCTTGATTATAGAACCGGTTCGTTCTTAGAACCACCTCGATTATAGAACCGGCTCGTTTTAAAAACCGGCTCGTTCTTAGAACCGGCGCGTTTTTAGAAGCTGCTTGTTCTTAGAACTGGCTCGTTCTTAGAACCGGCTCATTATTAAAACCGTATTGTTCTAAGAACCGGCTCGTTCTTAAAACCTGTTTGTTCTTATAACCGGCTTGTTCTTATAACCGGCTCGTTCTTAGAACCGGTTGGTTCTTAGAACCAACTCGTTTTTAGAACCAGCTTGTTCTTAGAACCCTTATGTACTTAGGACCAGCTCGTTCTTAAAACCGGTTCGTTTTTAGAACCGGCTTGTTCTTAGAACCGGCTTGTTCTTAGAACCAGCTCGTTTTTAGAACCAGCTCGTTTTTAGAACCAGCTTGTTCTTAGAACCCTAATGTCCTTAGGACTAGCTCGGTCTTAGAACCGGTTCGTTTATAGAACCGGCTTGTTCTTAAAACCTGCTCGTGTATAGAACCGGCTTGTCCTAAGAACCGTATTGTCCTTAAAACCGGCTCGTTCTAAGAACCAGCTCGTTCTCAAAACCGGCTCGTTCTTAAAACCGGCTTGTTCTTAAAACCTGCTCGTGTATAGAACCGGCTCGTTCTAAGAACCGTATTGTCCTTAGAACCGGCTCGTTCTAAGAAGCAGCTCATTCTAAGAACCAGCTCGTTCTCAAAACCGGTTCGTTCTCAAAACCGGCTTGCTCTTATAACCAGCTCGTTGTTTAAACCGGCTCGTTGTTAAAACCGGCTCGTTGTTAGAACCGGCTCGTTCTAAGAACTGGCTCGTCTAAGAACCGGCTCGTTCTGAAAACCGGCTCGTTCTATGAACCAGCTCGTTCTTAAAACCGGCCAGTTTTTAAAACCGGCCAGTTTTTAAAACCGGCCCGTTTTTAAAACCGGCCCGATTTTAAAACCGGCCTGTTCTTACAACCGGCCCGTTCTTACACCAGCTCGTTGTTAGAACCGGCTCGTTCTTAAAACCGGCTCGTTCTTAGAACCGTATTGTTCTAAGAACCGACTCGTTCTTAAAACCGGCTAGTTCCTAAAACCGGCCCGTTCCTAGAACCAGCTCGTTCTTAGAACCGACTCGTTCTTAGAACCGGCTCATTCTTAGAACCAGCTCGTTCTTAGAACCAGCTCGTTCTTAGAACCAGCTCGTTCTTAGAACCAGCTCGTTCTTAAAACCAGCTTGTTTTTAGAACCGGCTCGTTTTTAGAACCAGCTCGTTTTTAGAACCAGCTCGTTTTTAGAACCGGTGCGTTCTTAGAACCGACGCGTTCTTAAAACCGACGCGTTCTTAAAACCGACGCGTTCTTAGAACCGGCGCGTTCTTAAAAGCGACGCGTTCTTAGAATTGGCGCGTTCTTAAAACCGACGCGTTCTTAGAACCGGCTCGTTCTTGGAACCAGCTCGTTCTTTGAACCAGCTCGTTCTTAGAACCAGCTCGTTCCTAGAACCAGCTCGTTCCTAGAACCAGCTCGTTCTTAGAACCAGCTCGTTCTTAGAACCAGCTCGTTCTTAGAACCGACTCGTTCTTAGAACCAGTTTTTAGAACCAGTTCGTTTTTAGAACCGGTTCGTTCTTAGAACCGGCGCGTTTTTAGAACAGGCTTGTTCTTAGAACCGGCCCGTTCTTAGAACCAGCCCGTTCTTAAAACCAGCCCGTTCTTAAAACCAGCCCGTTCGTAAAAGCTGCTCGTTTTTAGAATTGGCTCGTTCTTAGAACCGGCTCGTTCTTAGAACCACCTTGATTATAGAACCGGCTCGTTCTTAGAACCACCTCGTTTTAAAAACCGGCTCGTTCTTAGAACCGGCGCGTTTTTAGAAGCTGCTTGTTCTTAGAACTGGCTCGTTCTTAGAACCGGCTCATTATTAAAACCGAATTGTTCTAAGAACCGGCTCGTTCTTAAAACCTGTTTGTTCTTATAACCGGCTCATTCTTATAACCGGCTCGTTCTTAGAACCGGTTGGTTCTTAGAACCAGCTCGTTTTTAGAACCAGCTTGTTCTTAGAACCCTAATGTACTTAGGACCAGCTCGTTCTTAAAACCGGTTCGTTTTTAGAACCGGCTTGTTCTTAGAACCGGCTTGTTCTTAGAACCAGCTCGTTTTTAGAACCGGCTCGTTCTTAGAACCAGCTTGTTCTTAGAACCAGTTCCTTATTAGAACCGGCTCGTTCTTAGAAGCTGCTTGTTCTTAGAACTGGCTCGTTCTTAAAACCGGCTCGTTCTAAGAACCGGCCGGTTCTAAGAACAGGCTCGTTCTTAAAACCGGCTTGTTCTTAGAACTAGCTCGTTCTTAAAACCGGCCTGTTCTTAAAACCAGCTCGTTCTTACAACCGGCCCGTTCTTAAAACCGACTCGTTCTTAAAACCGGCCCGTTCTTAAAACCGGCCCGTTCTTAAAACCGGTCCGTTCTTAATACCGGCCCGTTTTTAGAACCAGCTCGTTGTTAGAACCCGCTCGTTCTTAAAACCAGCTCGCTCTTAGAACCGGCTCGTTCATAGAACCGGCTCGTTCTTAGAATGAGCCGGTTCTAACAACGAGCCGGTTCTAACAACGAGCCGGTTTAAACAACGAGCTGGTTCTAAGAACAAGCCGTTTTTGAGAACGAGCCGGTTTTGAGAACGAGCCAGTGTTAAGAACGAGCTGGTTTTAAAAACGAGCTGGTTATAAGAACGAACCGGTTCTAAAAACGAGCTGGTTATAAGAACGAACCGGTTCTAAAAACGAACAAGTGTAAGAACAAGCCGGTTCTAAGAACGAGCCGGTTCAATGAACGAGCCGATTTTAAGAACGAGCTGGTTTTAAGAACAGGCCGGTTTTAAGAACGAGCTGGTTCTAAGAACAAGCCGGTTTTAAGAACGAGCCTGTTCTTTGAACGGGCCGGTTCTTAGAACGAGCCGGTTTTGAGAACGAGTCAGTTCTAAGAACAAGCAGCTCCTAAGAACGAGCAGGTTCTAATAAGGAACTGGTTCTAAGAACAAGCTGGTTTTAAGAACGAGCCGGTTCTAAAAACGAGCTGGTTCTAAGAACAAGCCGGTTCTAAGAACAAGCCGGTTCTAAAAACGAACCGGTTTTAAGAACGAGCTGGTCCTAAGGACATTAGGGTTCTGAGAACAAGCTGGTTCTATCAAAGAGCTGGTTCTAAGAACGAACCGGTTCTAAGAACGAGCCGGTTATAAGAACAAGCCGGTTATAAGAGCGGGCCGGTTTTAAGAACGAGCTGGTTCTAAGAACAAACAGGTTTTAAGAACGAGCCGGTTCTTAGAACAATACGGTTCTAATAATGAGCCGGTTCTAAGAACGAGCCAGTTCTAAGAACAAGCAGCTTCTAAAAACGCGCCGGTTCTAAGAACGAGCCGGTTCTATAATCGAGGTGGTTCTAAGAACGAGCCGGTTCTATAATCGAGGTGGGTTTAAGAACGGTTCTAAGAATGAGCCAATTCTAAAAACGAGCAGCTTTTACGAACGGGCTGGTTTTAAGAACGGGCTGGTTTTAAGAACGGGCTGGTTCTAAGAACGGGCCGGTTCTAAGAACAAGCCTGTTCTAAAAACGCGCCGGTTCTAAAAACGAACTGATTCTAAAAACTGGTTCTAAGAACGAGCTGGTTCTAAGAACGAGTCGGTTCTAAGAACGAGCTGGTTCTAAGAACGAGCCGGTTCTAAGAACGAGCCGGTTCTAAAAACCGGTTCGTTCTTAATACCGGCCCGTTCTTAGAACCAGCTCGTTGTAAGAACCCGCTCGTTCTTAAAACCAGCTCGCTCTTAGAACCGGCTCGTTCGTAGAACCGGCTCGTTCTTAGAATGAGCCGGTTCTAACAACGAGCCGGTTCTAACAACGAGCCGGTTCAAACAACGAGCTGGTTCTAAGAACAAGCCGTTTTTGAGAACGAGCCGGTTTTGAGAACGAGCCAGTGTTAAGAACGAGCTGGTTTTAAAAACGAGCTGGTTATAAGAACGAACCGGTTCTAAAAACGAGCTGGTTATAAGAACGAACCGGTTCTAAAAACGAACAAGTGTAAGAACAAGCCACTTCTAAGAACGAGCCGGTTCTATGAACGAGCCGATTTTAAGAACGAGCTGGTTTTAAGAACAGGCCGGTTTTAAGAACGAGCTGGTTCTAAGAACAAGCCGGTTTTAAGAACGAGCCTGTTTTTTGAACGGGCCGGTTCTTAGAACGAGCCGGTTTTGAGAACGAGTCAGTTCTAAGAACAAGCAGCTCCTAAGAACGAGCAGGTTCTAATAAGGAACTGGTTCTAAGAACAAGCTGGTTTTAAGAACGAGCCGGTTCTAAAAACGAGCTGGTTCTAAGAACAAGCCGGTTCTAAGAACAAGCCGGTTCTGAGAACAAGCCGGTTCTAAGAACAAGCCGGTTCTAAAAACGGACCGGTTTTAAGAACGAGCTGGTCCTAAGGACATTAGGGTTCTGAGAACAAGCTGGTTCTATCAAAGAGCTGGTTCTAAGAACGAACCGGTTCTAAGAACGAACCGGTTCTAAGAACGAGCCGGTTATAAGAACAAGCCGGTTATAAGAACGGGGCGGTTTTAAGAACGAGCTGGTTCTAAGAACAAACAGGTTTTAAGAACGAGCCGGTTCTTAGAACAATACGGTTCTAATAATGAGCCGGTTCTAATAATGAGCCGGTTCTAAGAACGAGCCAGTTCTAAGAACAAGCAGCTTCTAAAAACGCGCCGGTTCTAAGAACGAGCCGGTTCTATAATCGAGGTGGGTTTAAGAACGGTTCTAAGAATGAGCCAATTCTAAAAACGAGCAGCTTTTACGAACGGGCTGGTTTTAAGAACGGGCTGGTTTTAAGAACGGGCTGGTTCTAAGAACGGGCCGGTTCTAAGAACAAGCCTGTTCTAAAAACGCGCCGGTTCTAAAAACGAACTGATTCTAAAAACTGGTTCTAAGAACGAGCTGGTTCTAAGAACGAGTCGGTTCTAAGAACAAGCTGGTTCTAAGAACGAGCCGGTTCTAAGAACGAGCTGGTTTTAGGAACGAGCTGGTTCCAAGAACGAGCCGGTTTTAAGAACGAGCCTATTCTTAGAACGGGCCGGTTCTTAGAACGAGCCGGTTTTGAGAACGAGTCAGTTCTAAGAACAAGCAGCTTCTAAGAACGAGCAGGTTCTAATAAGGAACTGGTTCTAAGAACAAGCTGGTTCTAAGAACGAGCCGGTTCTAAAAACGAGCTGGTTCTAAGAACAAGCCGGTTTTAAGAACAAGCCGGTTCTGAAAACAAGCCGGTTCTAAGAACAAGCCGGTTCTAAAAACGAACCGGTTCTAAGAACGAGCTGGTCCTAAGGACATAGGGTTCTAAGAACAAGCTGGTTCTATCAAAGAGCTGGTTCTAAGAACGAACCGGTTCTAAGAACGAGCCGGTTATAAGCACAAGCCGGTTATAAGAACGGGCCGGTTTTAAGAACGAGCTGGTTCTAAGAACAAACAGGTTTTAAGAACGAGCTGGTTCTAAGAACAAACAGGTTTTAAGAACGAGCCGGTTCTAATAATGAGCCGGTTCTAAGAACGAGCCAGTTCTAAGAACAAGCAGCTTCTAAAAACGCGCCGGTTCTAAGAACGAGCCGGTTCTTAAAACGAGCCGGTTCTATAATCGAGGTGGTTCTAAGAACGAGCCGGTTCTTAAAACGAGCCGGTTCTATAATCGAGGTGGTTCTAAGAACGAGCCGGTTCTATAATCGAGGTGGTTTTAAGAACGAGCCGGTTCTAAGAATGAGCCAATTCTAAAAACAAGCAGCTTTTACGAACGGGCTGGTTTTATGAACGGGCTTGTTCTAAGAACGGGCCGGTTCTAAGAACAAGCCTGTTCTAAAAAAGCGCCGGTTCTAAGAACGAACCGGTTCTAAAAACGAACTGATTCTAAAAACTGGTTCTGAGAACGAGCTGGTTCTAAGAACTAGTCGGTTCTAAGAACGAGCTGGTTCTAAGAACGAGCTGGTTTTGGGAACGAGGTGGTTCCAAGAACGAGCCGGTTCTAAGAACGCGTCGGTTCTGAGAACGCGTCGGTTCTAAGAACGCACCGGTTTTAAAAAGGAGCTGGTTATAAGGACGAGCTGGTTCTAAAAACGAGCCGGTTCTAAAAACGAGCTGGTTCTAAGAAGGAGCTGGTTCTAAGAACGGGCTGGTTCTAAGAACGAGCTGGTTCTAAGAACGAGCTGGTTCTAAGAACGAGCTGGTTCTAAGAACGAGCCGGTTCTAAGAACGAGTCGGTGTTAAGAACGAGCTGGTTCTTGGAACGGGCCGGTTTAAGGAACAAGCCGATATTCAAGTATTCAAAAGCGTTCAAATAATCTTCGAAATTACGAATCAACAAAGCCAGCAGCTATAGCGGTTTATGCTCAAACGTAATACGAGCCGTTTTCTGTTGGCTTTACAATTAGATAACTTCAGGCGAGATCTGCAAATCTTAACAAAGATCATTCGGAAAGGGTACGCGTCGGGCCGGGATTAAACCCGCGACCGAGCCTTAGCGTGGCTGCCCACTTTTTACATTTCGTACCACCAGCCGTAGTAACTATGTATTTTGTTTAATAAGAAAAAGTTAGGAGGTCGCGAAGATTAACGTTTCGGATGCGACATCGCATACGACATCTTTTATATGTATTATATTTATATTGCGTTTTTCATTCTTACGCATTTTACTGATTAAGTTTATTATTGAACCAAGAAACGATTGGATCCGACAAGCCAAAGTATTGCACAGCCATACACAGGTTCCTTGTTATACGCCTTTGTTGCCCCAAAATTTTGAAAGACCTAGTGTCAGTATATGAGCCCTGTTAAGAGTTAGTAGGAGATGATGGGGGTTCTAGTAGGCAACTGGATCACTATTACGACTACATACGTGCTTGTTTACACCTAAAGAGGCGTAAACCTATTTCTATCGGATGTATGGCATCGAGTAGAGTCAGGCGCTGATCAGTAGCTTAGCAAGAATATGTCGTAAACATATCCTACGGCGTTGAGAGGCATCAGTCGGGTTCGTACAGTCTTACGATGTGGCGGCGTGGTCTAGGGGACTAGTGCGCTAGTCATGGTTGTCATCTACCGGGGTGTCGCCGGTTCGATCCCTGTTGTTGGTCGAATTTTCTTTAAGCGATGCTTATTGAGAATAGATGATAAACCATACCGCTGAGAATCAGCGGCCATGCTGCCACAAAGACTGTTGAGGAAACCCTAGATATCTTAACATGTCCGGCCCTCGGTGCATCAAAGATATACCTCAGGTTAAGTGCTAAGCCCGTAGGGAACGGAAAATGGTCTAGAATTAAAAAAACAACATCCTTAAAAAATGTTTTTAATTCTAGTCGTACGTTCAATCGTGACACCACACACATCGCTTAGGCTCGAAGAACTTGTTTCTTGTGTAGCTGAGAAGTTTTTAAAAATAGTAATTTTATTATTATACTGGCAAAATAGAAAAAGATTTAGTGCAATTGTGTCATAGCTTCGACAAAATATTAGTGCCAAATGTATCCAGTGATTCATGTTGATTCGCTTATCATGCACCTTTCGCAAAAACAAACGGCATATTGTATGTTCACCTACAACAACCAACGTTAGCAGGTTGATCCATCGGGGCCATGTCAGTAGCCTATCGGAATCCCAAGTCGTCGCAATCCTAAAGAAAACGTTTTTGGACAAAAATACGTCGTCCAAGGCTATACAGTCTACGCGGCAAAAATGCGAGACATATCGAAAGTACCTAAGGCGAATATAGCCGAAATCATAAAACAAAAATAAAATCTCTCAATTAAATAATTTACTGCAATAAATCTCTCATCCTCATAATCTGACGGTTTTTAGGACCGGTTCGTTCTTAGAACCGGCGCGTTCTCAAAACAGGCTTGTTCTTAGAACCGGCCCGTTCTTAGAACCACTTCGATTATAAAACCGGCTCGTTTTAAGAACCGGCTCGTTCTTAGAACCGGCGCGTTCTTAGAAGCTGCTTGTTCTTAGAACTGGCTCGTTCTTAGAACCGGCTCATTATTAGAACCGTATTGTTCCAAGAACCGGCTCGTTCTTAGAACCGGCTCACTATTAGAACCGTATTGTTCTAAGAACCGGCTCGTTCTTAAAACCTGCTTGTTCTTAGAACCAGCTCGTTCTTAAAACCGGTCCGTTCTTATAACCGGCTTGTTCTTATAACCGACTCGTTCTTATAACCGGTTCGTTCCTAGAACCGGTTCGTTCTTAGAACCGGTTCGTTCTTAGAACCAGCTCGTTTTTAGAACCAGCTTGTTCTTAGAACCCTAATGTCCTTAGGACAAGCTCGGCCTTAAAACCGGTTCGTTTTTAGAACCGGCTTGTTCTTAAAACCTGCTCGTGTATAGAACCGGCTCGTCCTAAGAACCGTATTGTCCTTAGAACCGGCTCGTTCTAAGAACCAGCTCGTTTTTAACACTGGCTCGTTCTCAAAACCGGCTCGTCCTTAAAACCGGCTTGTTCTTAAAACCTGCTCGTGTATACAACCGGCTCGTTCTAAGAACCGTATTGTCCTTAGAACCGGCTCGTTCTAAGAACCAGCTCGTTCTCAAAACCGGCTCGTTCTTAAAACCGACTTGTTCTCAAAACCGGCTTGTTCTTAGCACCAGCTCGTTGTTTAAATCGGCTCGTTGTTAGAACCGGCTCGTTCTAAGAACCGGCTCGTTCTAAGAACCGGCTTGTTCTAAGAACCGGCTCGTTCTAAGAACCAGCTCGTTCTTAAAACCGGCCCGTTTTAAAAACCGGCCCGATTCTAAAATCGGCCCGTTCTTACAACCGGCCCGTTCTTACACCAGCTCGTTGTTAGAACCGGCTCGTTCTTAGAACCGTATTGTTCTAAGAACCGGCTCGTTCTTAAAACCGGCTTGTTCCTAAAACCGGCCCGTTCCTAGAACCAGCTCGTTCTTAGAACCGACTCGTTCTTAGAACCGGCTCATTCTTAGAACCAGCTCGTTCTTAGAACCAGCTCCTTTTTAGAACCAGCTCGTTTTTAGAACCAGCTCGTTCTTAGAACCAGTTCGTTTTTAGAACCGGCTCGTTTTTAGAACCAGCACGTTTTAAAAACCAGCTTGTTTTTAGAACCGACGCGTTCTTATAACCGACGCGTTCTTAGAACCGACGCGTTCTTAGAACCGGCTCGTTCTTGGAACCAGCTCGTTCTTTGAACCAGCTCGTTCTTAGAACCAGCTCGTTCTTAGAACCAGCTCGTTCTAAGAACCAGCTCGTTCTCAAAACCGGCTCGTTCTTAAAACCGACTCGTTCTCAAAACCGGCTTATTCTTAGCACCAGCTCGTTGTTTAAATCGGCTCGTTGTTAGAACCGGCTCGTTCTGAGAACCGGCTCGTTCTAAGAACCGGCTTGTTCTAAGAACCGGCTTGTTCTAAGAACCGGCTCGTTCTAAGAACCAGCTCGTTCCTAAAACCGGCCCGTTTTTAAAACCGGCCCGATTCTAAAATCGGCCCGTTCTTACAACCGGCCCGTTCTTACACCAGCTCGTTGTTAGAACCGGCTCGTTCTTAGAACCGTATTGTTCTAAGAACCGGCTCGTTCTTAAAACCGGCTCGTTCCTAAAACCGGCCCGTTCCTAGAACCAGCTCGTTCTTAGAACCGACTCTTTCTTAGAACCGGCTCATTCTCAGAACCAGCTCGTTCTTAGAACCAGCTCGTTTTTAGAACCAGCTCGTTCTTAGAACCAGCTCGTTCTTAGAACCAGCTCGTTTTTAGAACCGGCTCGTTTTTAGAACCAGCACGTTTTAAGAACCAGCTCGTTTTTAGAACCGACGCGTTCTTAAAACCGACGCGTTCTTAAAACCGGCGCGTTCTTAAAACCGACGCGTTCTTAGAATCGACGCGTTCTTAGAACCGGCTCGTTCTTGGAACCAGCTCGTTCTTAGAACCAGCTCGTTCTTAGAACCAGCTTGTTCTTAGAACCAGTTCGTTCTTAGAACCAGTTTGTTCTTAAAACCAGTTTTTAGAACCAGTTCGTTTTTAGAACCGGTTCGTTCTTAGAACCGGTGCGTTTTTAAAACAGGCTTGTTCTTAGAACGGGCCCGTTCTTAGAACCAGCCCGTTCTTAAAACCAGCCCGTTTTTAAAACCAGCCCGTTCGTAAAGGCTGCTCGTTTTTAGAATTGGCTCGTTCTCAGAACCGGCTCGTTCTTAGAACCACCTCTATTATAGAACCGGCTCGTTCTTAAAACCACCTCGATTATAGAACCGGCTCGTTTTAAGAACCGGCTCGTTCTTAGAACCGGTTCGTTCTTAGAACCGGCGCGTTCTTAGAAGCTGCTTGTTCTCAAAACTGGCTCGTTCTTAAAACCGGCTCATTATTAGAACCGTATTGTTCTAAGAACCGGCTCGTTCTTAAAACCTGCTTGTTCTTAGAACTAGCTCGTTCTTAAAATCGGCCCGTTCTTATAACCGGCTTGTTCTTATAACCGGCTCGTTCTTAGAACCGGTTAGTTCTTAGAACCAGCTCGTTTTTAGAACCCTAATGTCCTTAGGACCAGCTTGTTTTTAGAACCGGTTCGTTTTTAGGACCGGCTTGTTCTTAGAACCGGCTTGTGCTTAGAACCAGCTCGTTTTTAGAACCGGCTCGTTCTTAGAACCAGCTTGTTCTTAGAACCGGCTTGTTCTTAGAAGCTGCTTGTTCTTAGAACTGGCTCGTTCTTAAAACCAGCTCGTTCTAAAAACCGGCTCGTCCTAAGAACCGGCCCGTTCTAAGAACAGGCTCGTTCTTAAAACCGGCCTATTCTTAAAACCAGCTCGTTCTTAAAACCGGCCCGTTCTTAAAACCGACTCGTTCTTATTATTGGCCCATTCTTAAAACCGGCCCGTTCTTAAAACCGGTCCGTTCTTAAAACCGGCCCGTTCTTAAAACCAGCTCGTTGTTAGAACCCGCTCGTTCTTAAAACCAGCTCGCTCTTAGAACCGGCTCGCTCTTAGAACCGGCTCGTTCTCAGAACCGGCTCGTTCTTAGAACCGGCTTGTTCTTAGACTTGTTCGTTTTTAGAACCGGTTCGTTCTTATAACCAGCTCGTTTTTAAAACCAGCTCGTTCTTAACACTGGCTCGTTCTCAAAACCGGCTCGTTTTCAAAACCGGCTCGTTCTCAAAACCGGCTTGTTCTTAGAACCAGCTCGTTGTTTAAACCGGCTCGTTGTTTGAACCGGCTCGTTGTTAGAACCGGCTCGTTCTAAAAACCGGCTCGTTCTAAGAACCAGCTCGTTCTTAAATTGTTCTAAGAACCAGCTCGTTCTTAAAACCGGCTTGTTCTTAGAACCAGCTCGTTCTTAAAATCGGCCCGATTTTAAAACCGGCCCGATTTTAAAACCGGCCCGATTTTAAAATCGACCCGTTTTTACAACCGGCCCGTTCTTACACCAACTCGTTGTTAGAACCGGCTCGTTCTTAGAACCGTATTGTTCTAAGAACCGGCTCGTTCTTAAAACCGGCTCGTTCCTAAAACCGGCCCGTTCCTAGAATCAGCTCGTTCTTAGAACCGACTCGTTCTTAAAACCGGCTCATTCTTAGAACCAGCTCGTTCTTAGAACCAGCTCGTTTTTACAACCGGCTCGTTTTTAGAACCAGCACGTTCTTAGAACCAGTTCGTTTTTAGAACCGGTGCGTTCTTAGAACCGACGCGTTCTTATAATTGGCGCGTTCTTAAAACCGACGCGTTCTTAGAACCGGCTCGTTCTTGGAACCAGCTCGTTCTTTGAACTAGCTCGTTCTTAGAACCAGCACGTTCTTAGAACCAGTTCGTTTTTAGAACCGGTGCGTTCTTAGAACAGACGCGTTCTTATAACCGGCGCGTTCTTAAAACCGACGCGTTCTTAGAACCGGCTCGTTCTTGGAACCAGCTCGTTCTTTGAACTAGCTCGTTCTTAGAACCAGCTCGTTCTTAGAACCAGTTCGTTCTTAGAACCAGTTTGTTCTTAGAACCGACTCGTTCTTAGAACCAGTTTTTAGAACCAGTTCGTTTTTAGAACCGGTTCGTTCTTAGAACCGGCGCGTTTTTAGAACAGGCTTGTTCTTAGAACCGGTCCGTTCTTAGAACCAGCCCGTTCTTAAAACCAGCCCGTTCTTAAAACCAGCCCGTTCTTAAAACCAGCCTGTTCTTAAATCCAGCCTGTTCTTAAATCCAGCCCGTTCGTAAAAGCTGCTCGTTTTTAGAATTGGCTCGTTCTTAGAACCGGCTCGTTGTTAGAACCACCTCTATTATAAACCCGGCTCGTTCTTAAAACCACCTCGATTATAGAGCCGGCTCGTTCATACAACCGGTTCGTTCTTAGAACCAGCTCGTCTTTAGAACCAGCTTGTTTTTAGAACCCTAATGTCCTTAGGACCAGCTCGTTTTTATAACCGGTTCATTTTTAGAACCGGCTTGTTCTTAGAACCGGCTTGTTCTTAGAACCAGCTCGTTTTTAGAACCGGCTCGTTCTTAGAACCAGCTTGTTTTTAGAACCAGCTCCTTATTAGAACCAGCTCATTGTTTAATCCGGCTCGTTGTTAGAACCGGCTCGTTCTAAGAACCGGCTCGTCCTAAGAACCGGCTCGTTTTAAGAACAAGCTCGTTCTCAAATTGTTCTAAGAACCAGCTCGTTCTTAAAACCGGCTTGTTCTTAGAACCAGCTCGTTCTTAAAACCGGTCCGATTTTAAAACTGACCCGATTTTCAAACCAGTCCGTTCTTACAACCGGGCCGTTCTTACACCAGCTCGTTGTTAGAACCGACTCGTTTTTAAAACCGGCTCGTTCTTAAAACCGGCTCGTTCTTAGAACCGTATTGTTCTAAAAACCGGCTCGTTCTTAAAAGCGGCTCGTTCCTAAAACCGGCCCGTTTCAAGAACCAGCTCGTTCTTAGAACCGACTCGTTCTTAGAACCGACTCGTTCTTAGAACCAGCTCGTTCTTAGAATCAGCCCGTTCTTATAACCAGCTCTCGTTCTTAGAACCAGCTTGTTCTTAGAATCAGCCCGTTCTTATAACCAGCTCTCGTTCTTAGAACCAGCTTGTTCTTAAAACCGGCTTGTTCTTAGAACCAGCTCGTTGTTAGAACCCGCTCGTTCTTAAAACCAGCTCGCTCTTAGAACCGGCTCGTCCTAAGAACCGGCTCGTTTCAAGAACAAGCTCGTTCTCAAATTGTTCTAAGAACCAGCTCGTTCTTACACCCGGCTTGTTCTTAGAACCAGCTCGTTCTTAACACCGGCCCGATTTTAAAACCGACCCGATTTTAAAACCAGCCCGTTCTTACAACCGGGCCTTTCTTACACCAGCTCGTTGTTAGAACCGACTGGTTCTTAAAACCGGCTCGTTCTTAAAACCGGCTCGTTCTTAGAACCGTATTGTTCTAAAAACCGGCTCGTTCCTAAAACCGACCCGTTCCAAGAACCAGCTCGTTCTTAGAACCGACTCGTTCTTAGAACCGACTCGTTCTTAGAACCGACTCGTTCTTAGAACCAGCTCGTTCTTAGAATCAGCCCGTTCTTATAACCAGCTCCTTCTTAGAACCGGCTCGTTTTTAGAACATCTCGTCCTTATAACCAGCTCGTTTCTAGAACCGGTGCGTTCTTAAAACCGACGCGTTCTTAGAACCGGCTCGTTCTTGGAACCAGCTCGTTCTTGGAACCAGCTCGTTCCTACAACCAGCTCGTTCTTATAACCAGCTCGTTCTTAAAACCGACTCGTTCTTAAAATCAGCTCGTTCTTAGAACCAGTTTTTAGAACCAGTTCGTTTTTAGAACCGGTTTGTTTTTAGAACCGGCTTGTTCTTAGAACCGGCTTGTTCTTAGAACCGGCCCGTTTTTAAAACCGGTCCGTTCTTAAAACCGGCCCGTTCTTAAAACCAGCTCGTTCTTAAAACCAGCTCGCTCTTAACACCGGCTCGTTCTTAGAACCGGCTCGTTGTTTAAACCGGCTCGTTCTTAGAACCAGCGTGTTCTTACACTTAATCGTTTTTAGAACCGGTTCGTTCTTATAACCAGCTCGTTTTTAAATCCAGCTCGTTCTTAACACTGGCTCGTTCTCAAAACCGGCTCGTTCTCAAAACTGGCTTGTTCTTAGAACCGGCTCGTTGTAAGAACCGGCTCGTTGTTAGAACCGGCTCGTTGTTAGAACCGGCTCGTTCTAAGAACAGGCTCGTTCTAAGAACCGGCTCGCTCTAAGAACCAGCTCGTTCTCAAATTGTTCTAAGAACCAGCTCGTTCTCAAATTGTTGTAAGAACCAGCTCGTTCTTAAAACCGGCTTGTTCTTAGAACCAGCTCGTTCTTAAAAGCGGCCCGATTTTAAAACCAGCCCGTTCTTACAACCGGGCCGTTCTTACACCAGCTCGTTGTTAGAACCGGCTCGTTCTTAAAACCGGTTCGTTCTTAAAACCGGCTCGTTCTTAGAACCGTATTGTTCTAAGAACCGGCTCGTTCTTAAAAGCGGCTCGTTCTTAGAACCAGCTCGTTCTTAGAACCAGCTCCTTCTTAGAACCGGCTCGTTTTTAGAACCGTCCCGTCCTTAGAACCAGCTCGTTTCTAGAACCGGTGCGTTCTTAAAACCGACGCGTTCTTAGAACCGGCTCGTTCTTGGAACCAGCTCGTTCCTAGAACCAGCTCGTTCTTATAATAAGCCCGTTCTTAAAACCGACTCGTTCTTAGAATCAGCTCGTTCTTAGAACCAGTTCGTTTTTAGAACCGGCTTGTTCTTAGAACCGGCTTGTTCTTAAAACCGGCCCGTTCTTAAAACCGGCCCGTTCTTAAAACCAGCTCGTTGTTAGAACCCGCTCGTTCTTAAAACCAGCTCGCTCTTAGAACCGGCTCGTTCTCAGAACCGGCTCGTTCTCAGAACCGGCTCGTTCTTACAACCAGCTTGTTCTTACACTTGTTCGTTTTTAGAACCGATTCGTTCTTATAACCAGCTCGTTTTTAAAACCAGCTCGTTCTTAACACTGGCTCGTTCTCAAAACCGGCTCGTTCTCAAAACCGGCTTGTTCTTAGAACCAGCTCGTTGTTTAAACCGGCTCGTTGTTAGAACCGGCTCGTTGTTAAAGCCGGCTCGTTCTAAAAACCGGCTCGTTCTAAGAACCGGCTTGTTCTAAGAACTAGCTCGTTCTTAAATTGTTCTAAGAACCAGCTCGTTCTTATAACCGGCTTGTTCTTAAAACCGGCCCGATTTTAAAACCAGCCCATTCTTACAACCGGGCCGTTCTTACACCAGCTCGTTGTTACAACCGGCTCGTTCTTAGAACCGTATTGTTCTAAGAACCGGCTCGTTCTTAAACGCGGCTCGTTCCTAAAACCGGCCCGTTCCAAGACCCAGCTCGTTTTTAGAACCGACTCGTTCTTAGAACCGGCTCGTTCTTAGAACCAGCTCGTTCTTAGAACCAGTTCGTTCTTAGAACCAGTTTGTTCTTAGAACCGACTCGTTCTTAGAACCAGTTTTTAGAACCAGTTCGTTTTTAGAACCGGTTCGTTCTTAGAACCGGCGCGTTTTTAGAACAGGCTTGTTCTTAGAACCGGTCCGTTCTTAGAACCAGCCCGTTCTTAAAACCAGCCCGTTCTTAAAACCAGCCCGTTCTTAAAACCAGCCTGTTCTTAAATCCAGCCTGTTCTTAAATCCAGCCCGTTCGTAAAAGCTGCTCGTTTTTAGAATTGGCTCGTTCTTAGAACCGGCTCGTTGTTAGAACCACCTCTATTATAAACCCGGCTCGTTCTTAAAACCACCTCGATTATAGAGCCGGCTCGTTCATACAACCGGTTCGTTCTTAGAACCAGCTCGTCTTTAGAACCAGCTTGTTTTTAGAACCCTAATGTCCTTAGGACCAGCTCGTTTTTATAACCGGTTCATTTTTAGAACCGGCTTGTTCTTAGAACCGGCTTGTTCTTAGAACCAGCTCGTTTTTAGAACCGGCTCGTTCTTAGAACCAGCTTGTTTTTAGAACCAGCTCCTTATTAGAACCAGCTCATTGTTTAATCCGGCTCGTTGTTAGAACCGGCTCGTTCTAAGAACCGGCTCGTCCTAAGAACCGGCTCGTTTTAAGAACAAGCTCGTTCTCAAATTGTTCTAAGAACCAGCTCGTTCTTAAAACCGGCTTGTTCTTAGAACCAGCTCGTTCTTAAAACCGGTCCGATTTTAAAACTGACCCGATTTTCAAACCAGTCCGTTCTTACAACCGGGCCGTTCTTACACCAGCTCGTTGTTAGAACCGACTCGTTTTTAAAACCGGCTCGTTCTTAAAACCGGCTCGTTCTTAGAACCGTATTGTTCTAAAAACCGGCTCGTTCTTAAAAGCGGCTCGTTCCTAAAACCGGCCCGTTTCAAGAACCAGCTCGTTCTTAGAACCGACTCGTTCTTAGAACCGACTCGTTCTTAGAACCAGCTCGTTCTTAGAATCAGCCCGTTCTTATAACCAGCTCTCGTTCTTAGAACCAGCTTGTTCTTAGAATCAGCCCGTTCTTATAACCAGCTCTCGTTCTTAGAACCAGCTTGTTCTTAAAACCGGCTTGTTCTTAGAACCAGCTCGTTGTTAGAACCCGCTCGTTCTTAAAACCAGCTCGCTCTTAGAACCGGCTCGTCCTAAGAACCGGCTCGTTTCAAGAACAAGCTCGTTCTCAAATTGTTCTAAGAACCAGCTCGTTCTTACACCCGGCTTGTTCTTAGAACCAGCTCGTTCTTAACACCGGCCCGATTTTAAAACCGACCCGATTTTAAAACCAGCCCGTTCTTACAACCGGGCCTTTCTTACACCAGCTCGTTGTTAGAACCGACTGGTTCTTAAAACCGGCTCGTTCTTAAAACCGGCTCGTTCTTAGAACCGTATTGTTCTAAAAACCGGCTCGTTCCTAAAACCGACCCGTTCCAAGAACCAGCTCGTTCTTAGAACCGACTCGTTCTTAGAACCGACTCGTTCTTAGAACCGACTCGTTCTTAGAACCAGCTCGTTCTTAGAATCAGCCCGTTCTTATAACCAGCTCCTTCTTAGAACCGGCTCGTTTTTAGAACATCTCGTCCTTATAACCAGCTCGTTTCTAGAACCGGTGCGTTCTTAAAACCGACGCGTTCTTAGAACCGGCTCGTTCTTGGAACCAGCTCGTTCTTGGAACCAGCTCGTTCCTACAACCAGCTCGTTCTTATAACCAGCTCGTTCTTAAAACCGACTCGTTCTTAAAATCAGTTTTTAGAATCAGTTCGTTTTTAGAATCAGTTCGTTTTTAGAACCGGTTCGTTCTTAGAACCGGCGCGTTTTTAGAACAGGCTTGTTCTTAGAACCGGCCCGTTCTTAGAACCGACTCGTTCTTAGAACCAGCTCGTTCTTAGAATCAGCCCGTTCTTATAACCAGCTCCTTCTTAGAACCGGCTCGTTTTTAGAACATCTCGTCCTTATAACCAGCTCGTTTCTAGAACCGGTGCGTTCTTAAAACCGACGCGTTCTTAGAACCGGCTCGTTCTTGGAACCAGTTCGTTTTTAGAACTAGCTCGTTCTTAGAACCGACTCGTTCTTAAAACCGACTCGTTCTTAGAACCAACTCGTTCTTAGAACCAGTTTTTAGAATCAGTTCGTTTTTAGAACCGGTTCGTTCTTAGAACCGGCGCGTTTTTAGAACAGGCTTGTTCTTAGAACCGGCCCGTTCTTAGAACCGGCCCGTTCTTAGAACCAGCCCGTTCTTAAAACCAGCCCGTTCTTAAAACCAGCCCGTCCTTAAAAGCTGCTCGTTTCTAGAATTGGCTCATTCTTAGAACCGGCTTGTTCTTAGAACCACCTCGATTATAAAACCGGCTCGTTCTTAGAACCACCTCGATTATATAACCGGCTTGTTTTAAGAAGCGGCTCGTTCTTAGAACCGGCGCGTTTTTAGAAGCTGCTTGTTCTTGGAACTGGCTCATTCTTAGAACCGGCTCATTATTAGAACCGGCTCATTATTAGAACCGTATTGTTCTAAGAACCGGCTCGTTCTTAAAACCTGCTTGTTCTTAGAACCAGCTCGTTTCTAGAACCGGTGCGTTCTTAAAACCGACGCGTTCTTAGAACCGGCTCGTTCTTGGAACCAGCTCGTTCCTAGAACCAGCTCGTTCTTATAATAAGCCCGTTCTTAAAACCGACTCGTTCTTAGAATCAGCTCGTTCTTAGAACCAGTTTTTAGAACCAGTTCGTTTTTAGAACCGGCTTGTTCTTAGAACCAGCTCCTTCTTAGAACCGGCTCGTTTTTAGAACCGTCCCGTCCTTAGAACCAGCTCGTTTCTAGAACCGGTGCGTTCTTAAAACCGACGCGTTCTTAGAACCGGCTCGTTCTTGGAACCAGCTCGTTCCTAGAACCAGCTCGTTCTTATAATAAGCCCGTTCTTAAAACCGACTCGTTCTTAGAATCAGCTCGTTCTTAGAACCAGTTCGTTTTTAGAACCGGCTTGTTCTAAGAACCGGCTTGTTCTTAAAACCGGCCCGTTCTTAAAACCGGTCCGTTCTTAAAACCGGGCTGTTCTTAAAACCAGCTCGTTGTTAGAACCCGCTCGTTCTTAAAACCAGCTCGCTCTTAGAACCGGCTCGCTCTTAGAACCGGCTCGTTCTCAGAACCGGCTCGTTCTTAGAACCGGCTTGTTCTTAGACTTGTTCGTTTTTAGAACCGGTTCGTTCTTATAACCAGCTCGTTTTTAAAACCAGCTCGTTCTTAACACTGGCTCGTTCTCAAAACCGGCTCGTTTTCAAAACCGGCTCGTTCTCAAAACCGGCTTGTTCTTAGAACCAGCTCGTTGTTTAAACCGGCTCGTTGTTTGAACCGGCTCGTTGTTAGAACCGGCTCGTTCTAAAAACCGGCTCGTTCTAAGAACCAGCTCGTTCTTAAATTGTTCTAAGAACCAGCTCGTTCTTAAAACCGGCTTGTTCTTAGAACCGGCCCGTTCTTACACCAACTCGTTGTTAGAACCGGCTCGTTCTTAAAACCGGCTCGTTCTTAGAACCGTATTGTTCTAAGAACCGGCTCGTTCTTAAAACCGGCTCGTTCCTAAAACCGGCCCGTTCCTAGAATCAGCTCGTTCTTAGAACCGACTCGTTCTTAAAACCGGCTCATTCTTAGAACCAGCTCGTTCTTAGAACCAGCTCGTTTTTACAACCGGCTCGTTTTTAGAACCAGCACGTTCTTAGAACCAGTTCGTTTTTAGAACCGGTGCGTTCTTAGAACCGACGCGTTCTTATAACCGGCGCGTTCTTAAAACCGACGCGTTCTTAAAACCGGCTCGTTCTTGGAACCAGCTCGTTCTTTGAACTAGCTCGTTCTTAGAACCAGCACGTTCTTAGAACCGGTGCGTTCTTAGAACCGACGCGTTCTTATAACCGGCGCGTTCTTAAAACCGACGCGTTCTTAGAACCGGCTCGTTCTTGGAACCAGCTCGTTCTTTGAACTAGCTCGTTCTTAGAACCAGCTCGTTCTTAGAACCAGCTCGTTCTTAGAACCAGTTCGTTCTTAGAACCAGTTTGTTCTTAGAACCGACTCGTTCTTAGAACCAGTTTTTAGAACCAGTTCGTTTTTAAAACCGGTTCGTTCTTAGAACCGGCGCGTTTTTAGAACAGGCCTGTTCTTAGAACCGGTCCGTTCTTAGAACCAGCCCGTTCTTAAAACCAGCCCGTTCTTAAAACCAGCCTGTTCTTAAATCCAGCCCGTTCGTAAAAGCTGCTCGTTTTTAGAATTGGCTCGTTCTTAGAACCGGCTCGTTGTTAGAACCACCTCTATTATAAACCCGGCTCGTTCTTAAAACCACCTCGATTATAGAACCGGCTCGTTCATACAACCGGTTCGTTCTTAGAACCAGCTCGTCTTTAGAACCAGCTTGTTTTTAGAACCCTAATGTCCTTAGGACCAGCTCGTTTTTATAACCGGTTCATTTTTAGAACCGGCTTGTTCTTAGAACCGGCTTGTTCTTAGAACCAGCTCGTTTTTAGAACCGGCTCGTTCTTAGAACCAGCTTGTTTTTAGAACCAGCTCCTTATTAGAACCAGCTCATTGTTTAATCCGGCTCGTTGTTAGAACCGGCTCGTTCTAAGAACCGGCTCGTCCTAAGAACCGGCTCGTTTTAAGAACAAGCTCGTTCTCAAATTGTTCTAAGAACCAGCTCGTTCTTAAAACCGGCTTGTTCTTAGAACCAGCTCGTTCTTAAAACCGGTCCGATTTTAAAACTGACCCGATTTTAAAACCAGTCCGTTCTTACAACCGGGCCGTTCTTACACCAGCTCGTTGTTAGAACCGACTCGTTCTTAAAACCGGCTCGTTCTTAAAACCGGCTCGTTCTTAGAACCGTATTGTTCTAAAAACCGGCTCGTTCTTAAAAGCGGCTCGTTCCTAAAACCGGCCCGTTTCAAGAACCAGCTCGTTCTTAGAACCGACTCGTTCTTAGAACCGACTCGTTCTTAAAACCAGCTCGTTCTTAGAACCAGCTCGTTCTTAGAATTAGCCCGTTCTTATAACCAGCTCTCGTTCTTAGAACCAGCTTGTTCTTAGAATCAGCCCGTTCTTATAACCAGCTCTCGTTCTTAGAACAAGCTTGTTCTTATAACCGGCTTGTTCTTAGAACCAGCTCGTTGTTAGAACCCGCTCGTTCTTAAAACCAGCTCGCTCTTAGAACCGGCTCGTCCTAAGAACCGGCTCGTTTTAAGAACAAGCTCGTTCTCAAATTGTTCTAAGAACCAGCTCGTTCTTAAAACCGGCTTGTTCTTAGAACCAGCTCGTTCTTAACACCGGCCCGATTTTAAAACCGACCCGATTTTAAAACCAGCCCGTTCTTACAACCGGGCCTTTCTTACACCAGCTCGTTGTTAGAACCGACTGGTTCTTAAAACCGGCTCGTTCTTAGAACCGTATTGTTCTAAAAACCGGCTCGTTCCTAAAACCGGCCCGTTCCAAGAACCAGCTCGTTCTTAGAACCGACTCGTTCTTAGAACCGACTCGTTCTTAGAACCAGCTCGTTCTTAGAATCAGCCCGTTCTTATAACCAGCTCCTTCTTAGAACCGGCTCGTTTTTAGAACATCTCGTCCTTATAACCAGCTCGTTTCTAGAACCGGTGCGTTCTTAAAACCGACGCGTTCTTAGAACCGGCTCGTTCTTGGAACCAGCTCGTTCTTGGAACCAGCTCGTTCCTAGAACCAGCTCGTTCTTATAACCAGCTCGTTCTTAAAACCGACTCGTTCTTAAAATCAGCTCGTTCTTAGAACCAGTTTTTAGAACCAGTTCGTTTTTAGAACCGGTTTGTTTTTAGAACCGGCTTGTTCTTAGAACCGGCTTGTTCTTAGAACCGGCCCGTTTTTAAAACCGGTCCGTTCTTAAAACCGGCCCGTTCTTAAAACCAGCTCGTTGTTAGGACCCGCTCGTTCTTAAAACCAGCTCGCTCTTAACACCGGCTCGTTCTTAGAACCGGCTCGTTGTTTAAACCGGCTCGTTCTTGGAACCAGCTCGTTCCTAGAACCAGCTCGTTCTTATAATAAGCCCGTTCTTAAAACCGACTCGTTCTTAGAATCAGCTCGTTCTTAGAACCAGTTCGTTTTTAGAACCGGCTTGTTCTTAGAACCGGCTTGTTCTTAAAACCGGCCCGTTCTTAAAACCGGTCCGTTCTTAAAACCGGCCCGTTCTTAAAACCAGCTCGTTGTTAGAACCCGCTCGTTCTTAAAACCAGCTCGCTCTTAGAACCGGCTCGTTCTCAGAACCGGCTCGTTCTTAGAACCAGCTTGTTCTTACACTTGTTCGTTTTTAGAACCGATTCGTTCTTATAACCAGCTCGTTTTTAAAACCAGCTCGTTCTTAACACTGACCCGTTCTCAAAACCGGCTCGTTCTCAAAACCGGCTTGTTCTTAGAACCAGCTCGTTGTTTAAACCGGCTCGTTGTTAGAACCGGCTCGTTGTTAAAGCCGGCTCGTTCTAAAAACCGGCTCGTTCTAAATACCGGCTTGTTCTAAGAACTAGCTCGTTCTTAAATTGTTCTAAGAACCAGCTCGTTCTTATAACCGGCTTGTTCTTAAAACCGGCCCGATTTTAAAACCAGCCCGTTCTTACAACCGGGCCGTTCTTACACCAGCTCGTTGTTACAACCGGCTCGTTCTTAGAACCGTATTGTTCTAAGAACCGGCTCGTTCTTAAACGCGGCTCGTTCCTAAAACCGGCCCGTTCCAAGACCCAGCTCGTTTTTAGAACCGACTCGTTCTTAGAACCGGCTCGTTCTTAGAACCAGCTCGTTCTTAAAACCAGCTCGTTCTTAAAACCAGCCCGTTCTTAGAACCAGCTCCTTCTTAGAACCAGCTCGTTTTTAGAACCGACACGTTTTTAGAACCAGCTCGTCCTTATAACCAGCTCGTTTTTAAAACCGGTGCGTTCTTGGAACCGACGCGTTCTTAGAACCGGCTCGTTCTTGGAACCAGCTCGTTCCTAGAACCAGCTCGTTCTTAGAACCAGCTCGTTTTTAGAACTAGCTCGTTCTTAGAACCGACTTGTTCTTAAAACCGACTCGTTCTTAGAACCAACTCGTTCTTAGAACCAGTTTTTAGAATCAGTTCGTTTTTAGAACCGGTTCGTTCTTAGAACCGGCGCGTTTTTAGAACAGGCTTGTTCTTAGAACCGGCCCGTTCTTAGAACCGGCCCGTTCTTAAAACCAGCCCGTTCTTAAAACCAGCCCGTTCTTAAAAGCTGCGCGTTTCTAGAATTGGCTCATTCTTAGAACCGGCTTGTTCTTAGAACCACCTCGATTATAAAACCGGCTCGTTCTTAGAACCACCTCGATTATAGAACCGGCTCGTTTTAAGAAGCGGCTCGTTCTTAGAACCGGCGCGTTTTTAGAAGCTGCTTGTTCTTGGAACTGGCTCATTCTTAGAACCGGTTCATTATTAGAACCGGCTCATTATTAGAACCGTTTTGTTCTAAGAACCGGCTCGTTCTTAAAACCTGCTTGTTCTTAGAACCAGCTCGTTTCTAGAACCGGTGCGTTCTTAAAACCGACGCGTTCTTAGAACCGGCTCGTTCTTGGAACCAGCTCGTTCCTAGAACCAGCTCGTTCTTATAATAAGCCCGTTCTTAAAACCGACTCGTTCTTAGAATCAGCTCGTTCTTAGAACCAGTTTTTAGAACCAGTTCGTTTTTAGAACCGGCTTGTTCTTAGAACCGGCTTGTTCTTAGAACCAGCCCGTTCTTAAAACCGGTCCGTTCTTAAAACCGGCCCGTTCTTAAAACCAGCTCGTTGTTAGAACCCGCTCGTTCTTAAAACCAGCTCGCTCTTAGAACCGGCTCGTTCTCAGAACCGGCTCGTTCTCAAAACCGGCTCGTTCTTAGAACCAGCTTGTTCTTACACTTGTTCGTTTTTAAAACCGGTTCGTTCTTATAACCAGCTCGTTTTTAGAACCAGCTCGTTCTTAACACTGGCTCGTTCTCAAAACCGGCTCGTTCTCAAAACCGGCTTGTTCTTAGAACCAGCTCGTTGTTTAAACCGGCTCGTTGTTAGAACCGGCTCGTTGTTAAAGCTGGCTCGTTCTAAAAACCGGCTCGTTCTAAGAACCGGCTCGTTCTAAGAACTAGCTCGTTCTTAAATTATTCTAAGAACCAGCTCGTTCTTAAAACCGGCTTGTTCTTAGAACCGGCCCGATTTTAAAACCGGCTCGATTTTAAAACCAGCCCGTTTTTACAACCGGGCCGTTCTTACACCAGCTCGTTGTTAGAACCGGCTCGTTCTTAAAACCGGCTTGTTCTTAGAACCGTATTGTTCTAAGAACCGGCTCGTTCTTAAACGCGACTCGTTCCTAAAACCGGCCCGTTCCAAGAACCAGCTCGTTTTTAGAACCGACTCGTTCTTAGAACCAGCTCGTTCTTAGAACCAGCTCGTTCTTAAAACCAGCTCGTTCTTAAAACCAGCCCGTTCTTAGAACCAGCTCCTTCTTAGAACCAGCTCGTTTTAAGAACCGGCACATTTTTAGAACCAGCTCGTCCTTATAACCAGCTTGTTTTTAAAACCGGTGCGTTCTTGGAACCGACGCGTTCTTAGAACCGGCTCGTTCTTGGAACCAGCTCGTTCCTAGAACCAGCTCGTTCTTAGAACCAGCTCGTTTTTAGAACTAGCTCGTTCTTAGAACCGACTCGTTCTTAAAACCGACTCGTTCTTAGAACTAACTCGTTCTTAGAACCAGTTTTTAGAATCAGTTCGTTTTCAGAATCGGTTTGTTCTTAAAACCGGCGCGTTTTTAGAACAGGCTTGTTCTTAGAACCGGCCCGTTCTTAGAACCGGCCCGTTCTTTGAACCGGCCCGTTCTTAGAACCAGCTTGTTCTTAAAACCAGCCCGTTCTTAAAAGCTGCTCGTTTTTAGAATTGGCTCATTCTTAGAACCGGCTCGTTCTTAGAACCACCTCGATTATAAAACCGGCTCGTTCTTAGAACCACCTCGATTATATAACCGGCTCGTTTTAAGAAGCGGCTCGTCCTTACAACCGGCGCGTTTTTAGAAACTGCTTGTTCTTGGAACTGGCTCATTCTTAGAACCGGCTCATTATTAGAACCGTAATGTTCTAAGAACCGGCGTGTTCTTAAAACCTGCTTGTTCTTAGAACCAGCTCGTTCTTAAAACCGGCCCGTTCTTATAACCGGCTTGTTCTTATAACTGGCTCGTTCTAAGAACCGGTTTGTTTTTAAAACCGGCTTGTTCTTAGAACCGGCTTGTTCTTAGAACCGGCCTGTTCTTATAACCGGCTTGTTCTTATAACCGGCTTGTTCTTAGAACCGGCTCGTTCTTACCACCAGCTTCTTCTTAGAACCAGCTCCTTCCTAGAACCGGCTAGTTCTTAGAAGCTGCTTGTTCTTAGAACTGGCTCGTTCTTAAAACCGGCTCGTTCTTAGAACCAGCTCGTTGTTTAAACCGGCTCGTTGTTAGAACCGGCTCGTTGTTAAAGCCGGCTCGTTCTAAAAACCGGCTCGTTCTAAGAACCGGCTCGTTCTAAGAACTAGCTCGTTCTTAAATTGTTCTAAGAACCAGCTCGTTCTAAGAACTAGCTCGTTCTTAAATTATTCTAAGAACCAGCTCGTTCTTAAAACCGGCTTGTTCTTAGAACCGGCCCGATTTTAAAACCAGCCCGTTTTTACAACCGGGCCGTTCTTACACCAGCTCGTTGTTAGAACCGGCTCGTTCTTAAAACCGGCTTGTTCTTAGAACCGTATTGTTCTAAGAACCGGCTCGTTCTTAAACGCGGCTCGTTCCTAAAACCGGCCCGTTCCAAGAACCAGCTCGTTTTTAGAACCGACTCGTTCTTAGAACCGGCTCGTTCTTAGAACCAGCTCGTTCTTAAAACCAGCTCGTTCTTAAAACCAGCCCGTTCTTAGAACCAGCTCCTTCTTAGAACCAGCTCGTTTTTAGAACCGGCACATTTTTAGAACCAGCTCGTCCTTATAACACGCTCGTTTTTAAAACCGGTGCGTTCTTGGAACCGACGCGTTCTTAGAACCGGCTCGTTCTTGGAACCAGCTCGTTCCTAGAACCAGCTCGTTCTTAGAACCAGCTCGTTTTTAGAACTAGCTCGTTCTTAGAACCGACTCGTTCTTAAAACCGACTCGTTCTTAGAACTAACTCGTTCTTAGAACCAGTTTTTAGAATCAGTTCGTTTTTAGAACCGGTTCGTTCTTAAAACCGGCGCGTTTTTAGAACCGGCCCGTTCTTAGAACCGGCCCGTTCTTAGAACCAGCTTGTTCTTAAAACCAGCCCGTTCTTAAAAGCTGCTCGTTTTTAGAATTGGCTCATTCTTAGAACCGGCTCGTTCTTAGAACCACCTCGATTATAAAACCGGCTCGTTCTTAGAACCACCTCGATTATATAACCGGCTCGTTTTAAGAAGCGGCTCGTCCTTACAACCGGCGCGTTTTTAGAAGCTGCTTGTTCTTGGAACTGGCTCATTCTTAGAACCGGCTCATTATTAGAACCGTAATGTTCTAAGAACCGGCGTGTTCTTAAAACCTGCTTGTTCTTAGAACCAGCTCGTTCTTAAAACCGGCCCGTTCTTATAACCGGCCCGTTCTTATAACCGGCTTGTTCTTATAACCGGCTCGTTCTAAGAACCGGTTTGTTTTTAAAACCGGCTTGTTCTTAGAACTGGCTTGTTCTTAGAACCGGCCTGTTCTTATAACCGGCTTGTTCTTAGAACCAGCTCGTTTTTAGAACCGGCTCGTTCTTACCACCAGCTTCTTCTTAGAACCAGCTCCTTCCTAGAACCGGCTAGTTCTTAGAAGCTGCTTGTTCTTAGAACTGGCTCGTTCTTAAAACCGGCTCGTTCTTAAAACCAGCTCGTTGTTTAAACCGACTCGTTGTTAGAACCGGCTCGTTGTTAAAGCCGGCTCGTTCTAAAAACCGGCTCCTTCTAAGAACCGGCTCGTTCTAAGAACTAGCTCGTTCTTAAATTGTTCTAAGAACCAGCTCGTTCTAAGAACTAGCTCGTTCTTAAATTGTTCTAAGAACCAGCTCGTTCTTAAAACCGGCTTGTTCTTAAAACCGGCCCGATTTTAAAACCGGCCCGATTTTAAAACCAGCCCGTTCTTACAACCGGGCCGTTCTTACACCAGCTCGTTGTTAGAACCGGCTCGTTCTTAGAACCGTATTGTTCTAAGAACCGGCTCGTTCTTAAACGCGGCTCGTTCCTAAAACCGGCCCGTTCCAAGAACCAGTTCGTTTTTAGAACCGATTCGTTCTTAGAACCGGCTCGTTCTTAAAACCAGCTCGTTCTTAAAACCAGCTCGTTCTTAAAACCAGCCCGTTCTTAGAGCCAGCTCCTTCTTAGAACCAGCTCGTTTTTAGAACCGGCACATTTTTAGAACCAGCTCGTCCTTATAACCAGCTCGTTTTTAAAACCGGTGCGTTCTTGGAACCGACGCGTTCTTGGAACCGACGCGTTCTTAGAACCGGCTCGTTCTTGGAACCAGCTCGTTCCTAGAACCAGCTCGTTCTTAGAACCAGCTCGTTTTTAGAACTAGCTCGTTCTTAAAACCGACTCGTTCTTAAAACCGACTCGTTCTTAGAACCAACTCGTTCTTAGAACCAGTTTTTAGAATCAGTTCGTTTTTAGAACCGGTTCGTTCTTAGAACCGGCGCGTTTTTAGAACAGGCTTGTTCTTAGAACCGGCCCGTTCTTAGAACCGGCCCGTTCTTAAAACCGGCCCGTTCTTAAAACCAGCCCGTTCTTAAAACTAGCCCGTTCTTAAAAGCTGCTCGTTTTTAGAATTGGCTCATTCTTAGAACCGGCTCGTTCTTAGAACCACCTCGATTATAAAACCGGCTCGTTCTTAGAACCACCTTGATTATATAACCGGCTCGTTTTAAGAAGCGGCTCGTTCTTAGAACCGGCGCGTTTTTAGAAGCTGCTTGTTCTTAGAACTGGCTCATTCTTAGAACCGGCTCATTATTAGAACCGGCTCATTATTAGAACCGTAATGTTCTAAGAACCGGCGTGTTCTTAAAACCTGCTTGTTCTTAGAACCAGCTCGTTCTTAAAACCGGCCCGTTCTTATAACCGGCTTGTTCTTATAACCGGCTCGTTCTAAAAACCGGTTTGTTTTTAAAACCGGCTTGTTCTTAGAACCGGCCTGTTCTTATAACCGGCTTGTTCTTAGAACCAGCTCGTTTTTAGAACCGGCTCGTTCTTACCACCAGCTTGTTCTTAGAACCAGCTCCTTCCTAGAACCGGGTCGTTCTTAGAAGCTGCTTGTTCTTAACACCGGCTCGTTCTAAGAACAGGCTTGTTCTCAAAACCGGCTTGTTCTTAGAACCAGCTCGTTTTTAAAACCGGCCAGTTCTTAAAACCAGCTCGTTCTTAAAACCGGCCCGTTCTTAAAACCGACTCGATCTTAAAACCGGCCCGTTCTTAAAACCGGCCCGTTCTTAAAACCGGCCCGTTCTTAAAACCGGCCCGTTTTTAAAACCGGCCCGTTCTTAAAACCGGCCTGTTCTTAAAACCGGCCCGTTCTTAAAACCGGCCCGTTCTTAAAACCGGCCCGTTCTTAAAACCGGCCCGTTCTTAGAACCAGCTTGTTGTTAAAACCCGCTCGTTCTTAAAACCAGCTCGCTCTTAGAGCCGGCTCGTTCTTAGAACCGGCTTGTTCTTACATTTGTTCGTTTTTAGAACCGGATCGTTCTTATAACTAGTCTGTTTTTAGAACCGGCTTGTTATTAAAACCGGCTCGTTCTTAGAACCGGCTTGTTCTTAGAACCGGCTTGTTCGTGAAACCGGCTTGTTTTTAGAACAGGCTTGTTCTTAGAACCGGCCCGTTCTTAGAACCGGCCCGTTCTTAGAACCAGCCCGTTCTTAAAACCAGCCCGTTCTTAAAAGCTGCTCGTTTTTAGAATTGGCTCATTCTTAGAACCGGCTCGTTCTTAGAACCACCTCGATTATAAAACCGGCTCGTTCTTAGAACCACCTCGATTATAGAACCGGCTCGTTTTAAGAAGCGGCTCGTTCTTAGAACCGGCGCGTTTTTAGAAGCTGCTTGTTCTTGGAACCGGCTCATTATTAGAACCGTATTGTTCTAAGAACCGGCTCGTTCTTAAAACCTGCTTGTTCTTAGAACCAGCTCGTTCTTAAAACCGGTCCGTCCTTATAACCGGCTTGTTCTTATAACCGGCTCGTTCTAAGAACCGGCTCGTTCTAAGAACCGGCTTGTTCTTAAAACCGGCTTGTTCTTAAAACCGGCTCGTTCTTAAAACCGGCCCGTTCTTAAAACCGGCCCGTTCTTAAAACCGGCCCGTTCTTAAAACCGGCCCGTTCTTACACCAGCTCGTTGTTACAACCGGCTCGTTCTTAGAACCGTATTGTTCTAAGAACCGGCTCGTTCTTAAACGCGGCTCGTTCCTAAAACCGGCACGTTCCAAGACCCAGCTCGTTTTTAGAACCGACTCGTCCTTAGAACCGGCTCGTTCTTAGAACCAGCTCGTTCTTAAAACCAGCTCGTTCTTAAAACCAGCCCGTTCTTAGAACCAGCTCCTTCTTAGAACCAGCTCGTTTTTAGAACCGGCACGTTTTTAGAACCAGCTCGTCCTTATAACCAGCTCGTTTTTAAAACCGGTGCGTTCTTGGAACCGACGCGTTCTTAGAACCGGCTCGTTCTTGGAACCAGCTCGTTCCTAGAACCAGCTCGTTCTTAGAACCAGCTCGTTTTTAGAACTAGCTCGTTCTTAGAACCGGCGCGTTTTTAGAACAGGCTTGTTCTTAGAACCGGCCCGTTCTTAGAACCGGCCCGTTCTAAGAACCAGCCCGTTCTTAAAACCAGCCCGTTCTTAAAAGCTGCTCGTTTTTAGAATTGGCTCATTCTTAGAACCGGCTTGTTCTTAGAACCACCTCGATTATAAAACCGGCTCGTTCTTAGAACCACTTCGATTATAGAACCGGCTCGTTTTAAGAAGCGGCTCGTTCTTAGAACCGGCGCGTTTTTAGAAGCTGCTTGTTCTTGGAACTGGCTCATTCTTATAACCGGCTCATTATTAGAACCGGCTCATTATTAGAACCGTATTGTTCTAAGAACCGGCTCGTTCTTAAAACCTGCTTGTTCTTAGAACCAGCTCGTTTCTAGAACCGGTGCGTTCTTAAAACCGACGCGCTCTTAGAACCGGCTCGTTCTTGGAACCAGCTCGTTCCTAGAACCAGCTCGTTCCTAGAACCAGCTCGTTCTTATAATAAGCCCGTTCTTAAAACCGACTCGTTCTTAGAATCAGCTCGTTCTTAGAACCAGTTTTTAGAACCAGTTCGTTTTTAGAACCGGCTTGTTCTTAGAACCGGCGTGTTCTTAGAACCAGCCCGTTCTTAAAACCGGTCCGTTCTTAAAACCGGCCCGTTCTTAAAACCAGCTCGTTGTTAGAACCCGCTCGTTCTTAAAACCAGCTCGCTCTTAGAACCGGCTCGTTCTCAGAACCGGCTCGTTCTCAAAACCGGCTCGTTCTTAGAACCAGCTTGTTCTTACACTTGTTCGTTTTTAAAACCGGTTCGTTCTTATAACCAGCTCGTTTTTAGAACCAGCTCGTTCTTAACACTGGCTCGTTCTCAAAACCGGCTCGTTCTCAAAACCGGCTTGTTCTTAGAACCAGCTCGTTGTTTAAACCGGCTCGTTGTTAGAACCGGCTCGTTGTTAAAGCTGGCTCGTTCTAAAAACCGGCTCGTTCTAAAAACCGGCTCGTTCTAAGGACTAGCTCGTTCTTAAATTATTCTAAGAACCAGCTCGTTCTTAAAACCGGCTTGTTCTTAAAACCGGCCCGATTTTAAAACCGGCTCGATTTTAAAACCAGCCCGTTTTTACAACCGGGCCGTTCTTACACCAGCTCGTTGTTAGAACCGGCTCGTTCTTAAAACCGGCTCGTTCTTAGAATCGTATTGTTCTAAGAACCGGCTCGTTCTTAAACGCGGCTCGTTCCTAAAACCGGCCCGTTCCAAGAACCAGCTCGTTTTTAGTACCGACTCGTTCTTAGAACCGGCTCGTTCTTAGAACCAGCTCGTTCTTAAAACCAGCTCGTTCTTAAAACCAGCCCGTTCTTAGAACCAGCTCCTTCTTAGAACCAGCTCGTTTTTAGAACCGGCACATTTTTAGAACCAGCTCGTCCTTATAACCAGCTCGTTTTTAAAACCGGTGCGTTCTTGGAACCGACGCGTTCTTAGAACCGGCTCGTTCTTGGAACCAGCTCGTTCCTAGAACCAGCTCGTTCTTAGAACCAGCTCGTTTTTAGAACTAGCTCCTTCTTAGAACCGACTCGTTCTTAAAACCGACTCGTTCTTAGAACCAACTCGTTCTTAGAACCAGTTTTTAGAATCAGTTCGTTTTTAGAACCGGTTCGTTCTTAGAACCGGCGCGTTTTTAGAACAGGCTTGTTCTTAGAACCGGCCCGTTCTTAGAACCGGCCCGTTCTTAAAACCAGCTTGTTCTTAAAACCAGCCCGTTCTTAAAAGCTGCTCGTTTTTAGAATTGGCTCATTCTTAGAACCGGCTCGTTCTTAGAACCACCTCGATTATAAAACCGGCTCGTTCTTAGAACCACCTCGATTATATAACCGGCTCGTTTTAAGAAGCGGCTCGTTCTTACAACCGGCGCGTTTTTAGAAGCTGCTTGTTCTTGAAACTGGCTCATTCTTAGAACCGGCTCATTATTAGAACTGTAATGTTCTAAGAACCGGCGTGTTCTTAAAACCTGCTTGTTCTTAGAACCAGCTCGTTCTTAAGACCGGCCCGTTCTTATAACCGGCTTGTTCTTATAACCGGCACGTTCTAAGAACCGGCTTGTTCTTAGAACCGGCTTGTTCTTAGAACCGGCCTGTTCTTATAACCGGCTTGTTCTTAGAACCAGCTCGTTTTTAGAACCGGCTCGTTCTTACCACCAGCTTCTTCTTAGAACCAGCTCCTTCCTAGAACCGGCTAGTTCTTAGAAGCTGCTTGTTCTTAGAACTGGCTCGTTCTTAAAACCGGCTCGTTCTTAGAACCAGCTCGTTGTTTAAACCGGCTCGTTGTTAGAACGGGCTCGTTCTAAAAACCGGCTCGTTCTAAGAACCGGCTCGTTCTAAGAACTAGCTCGTTCTTAAATTGTTCTAAGAACCAGCTCGTTCTTAAAACCGGCTTGTTCTTAAAACCGGCTTGTTCTTAAAACCGGCCCGATTTTAAAACCGGCCCGATTTTAAAACCAGCCCGTTCTTACAATCGGGCCGTTCTTACACCAGCTCGTTGTTAGAACCGGCTTGTTCTTAAAACCGGCTCGTTCTTAAAACCGTATTGTTCTAAGAACCGGCTCGTTCTTAAACGCGGCTCGTTCCTAAAACCGGCCCGTTCCAAGAACCAGCTCGTTTTTAGAACCGATTCGTTCTTAGAACCGGCTCGTTCTTAGAACCAGCTCGTTCTTAAAACCAGCTCGTTCTTAAAACCAGCCCGTTCTTAGAACCAGCTCCTTCTTAGAACCAGCTCGTTTTTAGAACCGGCACATTTTTAGAACCAGCTCGTCCTTATAACCAGCTCGTTTTTAAAACCGGTGCGTTCTTGGAACCGACGCGTTCTTGGAACCGACGCGTTCTTAGAACCGGCTCGTTCTTGGAACCAGCTCGTTCCTAGAACCAGCTCGTTCTTAGAACCAGCTCGTTTTTAGAACTAGCTCGTGCTTAGAACCGACTCGTTCTTAAAACCGACTCGTTCTTAGAACCAACTCGTTCTTAGAACCAGTTTTTAAAATCAGTTCGTTTTTAGAACCGGTTCGTTCTTAGAACCGGCGCGTTTTTAGAACAGGCTTGTTCTTAGAACCGGCCCGTTCTTAGAACCGGCCCGTTCTTAGAACCGGCCCGTTCTTAGAACCAGCCCGTTCTTAAAACCAGCCCGTTCTTAAAAGCTGCTCGTTTTTAGAATTGGCTCATTTTTAAAACCGGCTCGTTCTTAGAACCACCTCGATTATACCACCGGCTCGTTCTTAGAACCACCTCGATTATATAACCGGCTCGTTTTAAGAAGCGGCTCGTTCTTAGAACCGGCGCGTTTTTAGAAGCTGCTTGTTCTTGAAACTGGCTCATTCTTAGAACCGGCTCATTATTAGAACCGGCTCATTATTAGAACCGTAATGTTCTAAGAACCGGCGTGTTCTTAAAACCTGCTTGTTCTTAGAACCAGCTCGTTCTTAAAACCGGCCCGTTCTTATAACCGGCTTGTTCTTATTACCGGCTCGTTCTAAGAACCGGTTTGTTTTTAAAACCGGCTTGTTCTTAGAACCGGCTTGTTCTTAGAACCGGCCTGTTCTTATAACCGGCTTGTTCTTAGAACCAGCTCGTTTTTAGAACCGGCTCGTTCTTACCACCAGCTTGTTCTTAGAACCAGCTCCTTCCTAGAACCGGCTCGTTCTTAGAAGCTGCTTGTTCATAGAACTGGCTCGTTCTTAAAACCGGCTCGTTCTAAGAACAGGCTCGTTCCCAAAACCGGCTTGTTCTTAGAACCAGCTCGTTTTTAAAACCGGCCAGTTCTTAAAACCAGCTCGTTCTTAAAACCGGCCCGTTCTTAAAACCGACTCGATCTTAAAACCGGCCCGTTCTTAAAACCGGCCCGTTCTTAAAACCGGCCCGTTCTTAAAACCGGCCCGTTTTTAAAACCGGCCCGTTCTTAAAACCGGCCTGTTCTTAAAACCGGCCCGTTCTTAAAACCGGCCCGTTCTTAAAACCGGCCCGTTCTTAAAACCGGCCCGTTCTTAGAACCAGCTTGTTGTTATAACCCGCTCGTTCTTAAAACCAGCTCGCTCTTAGAACCGGCTCGTTCTTAGAACCGGCTTGTTCTTACACTTGTTCGTTTTTAGAACCGACTCGTTCTTATAACTAGTCTGTTTTTAGAACCGGCTTGTTATTAAAACCGGCTCGTTCTTAGAACCGGCTTGTTCTTAGAACCGGCTTGTTCTTGAAACCGGCTTGTTTTTAGAACAGGCTTGTTCTTAGAACCGGCCCGTTCTTAGAACAGGCCCGTTCTTAGAACCAGCCCGTTCTTAAAACCAGCCCGTTCTTAAAAGCTGCTCGTTTTTAGAATTGGCTCATTCTTAGAACCGGCTCGTTCTTAGAACCACCTCGATTATAAAACCGGCTCGTTCTTAGAACCACCTCGATTATAGAACCGGCTCGTTTTAAGAAGCGGCTCGTTCTTAGAACCGGCGCGTTTTTAGAAGCTGCTTGTTTTTGGAACCGGCTCATTATTAGAACCGTATTGTTCTAAGAACCGGCTCGTTCTTAAAACCTGCTTGTTCTTAGAACCAGCTCGTTCTTAAAACCGGTCCGTTCTTAAAACCGGCTTGTTCTTATAACCGGCTCGTTCTAAGAACCGGTTTGTTTTTAAAACCGGCTTGTTCTTAGAACCGGCTTGTTCTTAGAACCGGCTCGTTCTTAAAACCGGCCCGTTCTTAAAACCGGCCCGTTCTTAAAACCGGCCCGTTCTTAGAACCAGCTTGTTGTTAAAACCCGCTCGTTCCTAAAACCGGCTCGCTCTTAGAACCGGCTTGTTCTTACACTTGTTCGTTTTTAGAACCGACTCGTTCTTATAACTAGTCTGTTTTTAGAACCGGCTTGTTATTAAAACCGGCTCGTTCTTAGAACCGGCTTGTTCTTAGAACCGGCTTGTTCTTGAAACCGGCTTGTTCTTAGAACCGGCTCGTTCTTACAACCGGATTGTTTTTAGAACCGGCTCGTTCTTACAACCAGCTCGCTTTTAGAACCGGCTCCTTCTTAGCACCGGTGCGTTTTTAAAACCGGCGCGTTCTTATAACTGGCTCGTTCTTAGAACCGGCTCGCTCTTAGAATCGGCTCGCTTTTAGAACCGGCTTGTTCTTAGAACCTGCTCGTATATAGAACCGGCTCGTTATAAGTACCGTATTGTCCTTAGAACCGGCTCGTTTTAAGAACCAGCTCGTTCTCAAAACCGGCTCGTTGTAAGAACCGGCTCATTCTTCCAACCGGCTCGTTCTTAAAACCGGCTCATTCTTCGAACCGGCCCGTTCCTAAAACCAGCTCGCTTTTAGAACCGGCTCCTTCTTATAACCGGTGCGTTTTTAAAACCGGCGCGTTCTTAGAACTGGCTCGTTCTTATAATTGGCTCGTTCTTAGAACCGGCTCGCTCTTAGAATCGGCTCGCTTTTAGAACCGGCTTGTTCTTAGAACCTGCTCGTATATAGAACCGGCTCGTTATAAGTACCGTATTGTCCTTAGAACCGGCTCGTTTTAAGAACCAGCTCGTTCTCAAAACCGGCTCGTTGTAAGAACCGGCTCATTCTTCGAACCGGCTCGTTCTTAACACCGGCTCATTCTTCGAACCGGCCCGTTCCTAAAACCAGCTCGCTTTTAGAACCGGCTCCTTCTTATAACCGGTGCGTTTTTAAAACCGGCGCGTTCTTAGAACTGGCTCGTTCTTAGAACCGGCTCGCTCTTAGAACCGGCTCGCTCTTAGAACCGGCTCGCTTTTAGAACCGGCTTGTTCTTAGAACCTGCTCGTATATAGAACCGGCTCGTTATAAGTACCGTATTGTCCTTAGAACCGGCTCGTTTTAAGAACTAGCTCGTTCTCAAAACCGGCTTGTTGTAAGAACCGGCTCGTTCTTCAAACCGGCTCGTTCTTAAAACCAGTTCGTTCTTAAAACCAGCCCGTTCTTAAAACCGACTCGATCTTAAAACCGGCCCGTTCTTAAAACCGGCCCGTTCTTAAAACCGGCCCGTTCTTAAAACCGGCCCGTTTTTAAAACCGGCTTGTTCTTAAAACCGGCCTGTTCTTAAAACCGGCCCGTTCTTAAAACCGGCCCGTTCTTAAAACCGGCCCGTTCTTAGAACCAGCTTGTTGTTAAAACCCGCTCGTTCTTAAAACCAGCTCGCTCTTAGAACCGGCTCGTTCTTAGAACCGGCTTGTTCTTACACTTGTTTGTTTTTAGAATCGACTCGTTCTTATAACTAGTCTGTTTTTAGAACCGGCTTGTTATTAAAACCGGCTCGTTCTTAGAACCGGCTTGTCCTTACAACCGGATTGTTCTTGAAACCGGCTTGTTCTTAAAACCGGCTTGTTCTTAAAACCGGCTTGTTCTTAGAACCGGCTTGTTTTTAGAACCGGCTTGTTCTTAGAACCGGCTTGTTCTTAGAACCGGCTCGTTTTTAGAACCGGCTTGTTCTTAGAACCGGCTCGTTCTTACAACCGGATTGTTCTTAGAACCGGCTCGTTCTTACAACCAGCTCGCTTTTAGAACCGGCTCCTTCTTAAAACCGGTGCGTTTTTAAAACCGGCGCGTTCTTATAACTGGCTCGTTCTTAGAACCGGCTCGCTCTTAGAACCTGCTCGTATATAGAACCGGCTCGTTATAAGTACCGTATTGTCCTTAGAACCGGCTTGTTTTAAGAACCAGCTCGTTCTCAAAACCGGCTCGTTGTAAGAACCGGCTCATTCTTCGAACCGGCTCGTTCTTAAAACCGGCTCATTCTTCGAACCGGCCCGTTTCTAAAACCAGCTCGCTTTTAGAACCGGCTCCTTCTTATAACCGGTGCGTTTTTAAAACCGGCGCGTTCTTAGAACTGGCTCGTTCTTAGAACCGGCTCGCTCTTAGAACCGGCTCGCTCTTAGAACCGGCTCGCTTTTAGAACCGGCTTGTTCTTAGAACCTGCTCGTATATAGAACCGGCTCGTTATAAGTACCGTATTGTCCTTAGAACCGGCTCGTTTTAAGAACTAGCTCGTTCTCAAAACCGGCTCGTTGTAAGAACCGGCTCGTTCTTCAAACCGGCTCGTTCTTAAAACCGGCTCATTCTTCAAACCGGCCCGTTCCTAAAACCGGCCTGTTCCTAAAACCGGCCCGTTCCTAAAACCGGCCCGTTCCTAAAACCGGCCCCTTCTTAAAGCCGGCCCGTTCCTAAAACCGGCCCGTTCCTAAAACTGGCCCGTTCTTAAAACCGGCCCGTTTCTGAAACCGGCCCGTTCCTAAAACTGGTCTGTTTCTAAAACCGGCCCGTTCCTAAAACCGGCCCGTTCTTAGAACCAGCCCGTTCTTAGAACCTGCTCGTTCTTAGACCCAATTCGTTCTTAGACCCAATTCGTTCTTCAAACCAGCTCGTTTTTCAAACCAGCTCGCTCTTAGGACCGGCTTGTTCTTAGAACCGGCTCGCTTTTAGAACCGGCTTGTTCTTAGAACCTGCTCGTATATAGAACCGGCTCGTTATAAGTACCGTATTGTCCTTAGAACCGGCTCGTTATAAGTACCGTATTGTCCTTAGAACCGGCTCGTTTTAAGAACCAGCTCGTTGTAAGAACCGGCTCATTCTTCAAACCGGCTCGTTCTTAAAACCGGCCTATTCTTCGAACCGGCCCGTTCCTAAAACCGGCCTGTTCCTAAAACCGGCCCGTTCCTAAAACCGGCCTTGTTCCTAGAACCGGCTTGTTCTTAGAACCGGCTTGTTCTTAGAACCGGCTTGTTCTTAGAACCGGCTTGTTCTTAGAACCGGCTTGTTCTTAGAACCGGCTTGTTCTTAGAACCGGCTTGTTCTAAGAACCGACTTGCTCTTAGAACCGGCTCGTTTTCAGAACCGGCTCGATTTTATAAGCGGTTCATTCCTAGAACCGGTTCATTCTTAGAGCCGGTTTGTTCTAAGAACCGACTCGTTCTTAGAACCGGCTCGTTTTTAGAACCGGCCCGTTTCTAAAACCAGCTCGCTTTTAGAACCGGCTCCTTCTTATAACCGGTGCGTTTTTAAAACCGGCGCGTTCTTAGAACTGGCTCGTTCTTAGAACCGGCTCGCTCTTAGAGCCGGCTCGCTCTTAGAACCGGCTCGCTATTAGAACCGGCTCGCTTTTAGAACCGGCTTGTTCTTAGAACCTGCTCGTATATAGAACCGGCTCGTTATAAGTACCGTATTGTCCTTAGAACCGGCTCGTTTTAAGAACTAGCTAGTTCTCAAAACCGGCTCGTTGTAAGAACCGGCTCGTTCTTCAAACCGGCTCGTTCTTAAAACCGGCTCATTCTTCGAACCGGCCCGTTCCTAAAACCGGCCTGTTCCTAAAACCGGCCCGTTCCTAAAACCGGCCCGTTCCTAAAACCGGCCCCTTCTTAAAACCGGCCCGTTCCTAAAACCGGCCCGTTCCTAAAACTGGCCCGTTCTTAAAACCGGCCCGTTTCTAAAACCGGCCCGTTCCTAAAACCGGTCTGTTTGTAAAACCGGCCCGTTCCTAAAACCGGCCCGTTCTTAGAACCAGCCCGTTCTTAGAACCTGCTCGTTCTTAGACCCAATTCGTTCTTAGACCCAATTCGTTCTTCAAATCAGCTCGTTTTTCAAACCAGCTCGCTCTTAGGACCGGCTTGTTCTTAGAACCGGCTCGCTTTTAGAACCGGCTTGTTCTTAGGACCTGCTCGTATATAGAACCGGCTCGTTATAAGTACCGTATTGTCCTTAGAACCGGCTCGTTATAAGTACCGTATTGTCCTTAGAACCGGCTCGTTTTAAGAACCAGCCCGTTCTCAAAACCGGCTCGTTGTAAGAACCGGCTCATTCTTCAAACCGGCTCGTTCTTAAAACCGGCCTATTCTTCGAACCGGCCCGTTCCTAAAACCGGCCTGTTCCTAAAACCGGCCCGTTCCTAAAACCGACCCGTTCCTAAAACCGGTCCGTTCCAAAAACCGGCCCGTTCCTAAAACCGGCTTGTTCTTAGAACCGGCTTGTTCTTAGAACCGGCTTGTTTTTAGAACCGGTTTGTTCTTAGAACCGGCTTGTTCTTAGAACCGGCTTGCTCTTAGAACCGGCTCGTTTTCAGAACCGGTTCGATTTTATAACCGGTTCATTCTTAGAACCGGTTCATTCTTAGAGCCGGTTTGTTCTAAGAACCGACTCGTTCTTAGAACCGGCTCGTTTTTAGAACCGGTTCATTCTTAGAACCAGTTCGTTCTTTGAACCGACTCGTTCTTACACCCCAGCTCGTTTTTAGAACCAGCTTGTTCTTACACCAGCTTGTTCTTAGAACCAGCTCGTTTTTAGAACCAGCTTGTTGTCTTGAAACCCTATTGTCCTTAGGACCAGCTCGTTCTTAAAACCGGTTCGTTTTTAGAACCGGCTTGTTCTTAGAACCGGCCCGTTCCTAAAACCGGCCCGTTCCTAAAACCGGCCCGTTCCTAAAACCGGCCCGTTCCTAAAACTGACCCGTTCTTAAAACCGGCCCGTTCCTAAAACCGGTCCGTTTCTGAAACCGGCCCGTTCCTACACCCGCCCGTTCTCAGAACCAGCCCGTTCTTAGAACCTGCTCGTTCTTAGACCCAATTCGTTCTTCAAACCAGCTCGTTTTTCAAACCAGCTCGCTCTTAGGACCGGCTTGTTCTTAGAACCGGCTCGCTTTTAGAACCGGCTTGTTCTTAGAACCTGCTCGTATATAGAACCGGCTCGTTATAAGTACCGTATTGTCCCTAGAACCGGCTCGTTATAAGTACCGTATTGTCCTTAGAACCGGCTCGTTTTAAGAACCAGCTCGTTCTCAAAACCGGCTCGTTGTAAGAACCGGCTCATTCTTCAAACCGGCTCGTTCTTAAAACCGGCTCGTTCTTAAAACCGGCTCATTCTTCAAACCGGCCCGTTCCTAAAACCGGCCTGTTCCTAAAACCGGCCCGTTCCTAAAACCGGCCCGTTCCTAAAACCGGCCCGTTCCTAGAACCGGCCCGTTCCTAAAACTGGCCCGTTCTTACAACCGGCCCGTTTCTAAGACCGGCCCGTTCCTAAAACCGGCCCGTTTCTAAAACCGACCCGTTCCTAAAACCGGCCCCTTTTTAAAACCAGCCCGTTCTTAGAGCCTGCTTGTTTTTAGACCCAATTCGTTCTTCAAACCAGTTCGTTTTTCAAACTAGCTCGCTCTTAGAACCGGTTTGTTCTTAGAACCGGCTTGTTCTTAGAACCGGCTTGTACTTAGAACCGGCTTGTTCTTAAAACCGGCTTGTTCTTAAAACCGGCTTGTTCTTAGAACCGACTTGTTCTAAGAACCGACTTGTTCTTAGAACCGGCTCGTTTTCAGAACCGGCTCGATTTTATAACCGGTTCATTCTTAGAACCGGTTCGTTCTTAAAGCCGGTTTGTTCTAAGAACCGACTCGTTCTTAGAACCGGCTTGTTCTTAAAACCGGCCCGATTTTAAAACCGGCTCGATTTTAAAACCAGCCCGTTTTTACAACCGGGCCGTTCTTACACCAGCTCGTTGTTAGAACCGGCTCGTTCTTAAAACCGGCTCGTTCTTAGAATCGTATTGTTCTAAGAACCGGCTCGTTCTTAAACGCGGCTCGTTCCTAAAACCGGCCCGTTCCAAGAACCAGCTCGTTTTTAGTACCGACTCGTTCTTAGAACCGGCTCGTTCTTAGAACCAGCTCGTTCTTAAAACCAGCTCGTTCTTAAAACCAGCCCGTTCTTAGAACCAGCTCCTTCTTAGAACCAGCTCGTTTTTAGAACCGGCACATTTTTAGAACCAGCTCGTCCTTATAACCAGCTCGTTTTTAAAACCGGTGCGTTCTTGGAACCGACGCGTTCTTAGAACCGGCTCGTTCTTGGAACCAGCTCGTTCCTAGAACCAGCTCGTTCTTAGAACCAGCTCGTTTTTAGAACTAGCTCGTTCTTAGAACCGACTCGTTCTTAAAACCGACTCGTTCTTAGAACCAACTCGTTCTTAGAACCAGTTTTTAGAATCAGTTCGTTTTTAGAACCGGTTCGTTCTTAGAACCGGCGCGTTTTTAGAACAGGCTTGTTCTTAGAACCGGCCCGTTCTTAGAACCGGCCCGTTCTTAAAACCAGCTTGTTCTTAAAACCAGCCCGTTCTTAAAAGCTGCTCGTTTTTAGAATTGGCTCATTCTTAGAACCGGCTCGTTCTTAGAACCACCTCGATTATAAAACCGGCTCGTTCTTAGAACCACCTCGATTATATAACCGGCTCGTTTTAAGAAGCGGCTCGTTCTTACAACCGGCGCGTTTTTAGAAGCTGCTTGTTCTTGAAACTGGCTCATTCTTAGAACCGGCTCATTATTAGAACTGTAATGTTCTAAGAACCGGCGTGTTCTTAAAACCTGCTTGTTCTTAGAACCAGCTCGTTCTTAAAACCGGCCCGTTCTTATAACCGGCTTGTTCTTATAACCGGCTCGTTCTAAGAACCGGCTTGTTCTTAGAACCGGCTTGTTCTTAGAACCGGCCTGTTCTTATAACCGGCTTGTTCTTAGAACCAGCTCGTTTTTAGAACCGGCTCGTTCTTACCACCAGCTTCTTCTTAGAACCAGCTCCTTCCTAGAACCGGCTAGTTCTTAGAAGCTGCTTGTTCTTAGAACTGGCTCGTTCTTAAAACCGGCTCGTTCTTAGAACCAGCTCGTTGTTTAAACCGGCTCGTTGTTAGAACGGGCTCGTTGTTAAAGCCGGCTCGTTCTAAAAACCGGCTCGTTCTAAGAACCGGCTCGTTCTAAGAACTAGCTCGTTCTTAAATTGTTCTAAGAACCAGCTCGTTCTTAAAACCGGCTTGTTCTTAAAACCGGCTTGTTCTTAAAACCGGCCCGATTTTAAAACCGGCCCGATTTTAAAACCAGCCCGTTCTTACAACCGGGCCGTTCTTACACCAGCTCGTTGTTAGAACCGGCTTGTTCTTAAAACCGGCTCGTTCTTAAAACCGTATTGTTCTAAGAACCGGCTCGTTCTTAAACGCGGCTCGTTCCTAAAACCGGCCCGTTGCAAGAACCAGCTTGTTTTTAGAACCGATTCGTTCTTAGAACCGGCTTGTTCTTAGAACCAGCTCGTTCTTAAAACCAGCTCGTTCTTAAAACCAGCCCGTTCTTAGAACCAGCTCCTTCTTAGAACCAGCTCGTTTTTAGAACCGGCACATTTTTAGAACCAGCTCGTCCTTATAACCAGCTCGTTTTTAAAACCGGTGCGTTCTTGGAACCGACGCGTTCTTGGAACCGACGCGTTCTTAGAACCGGCTCGTTCTTGGAACCAGCTCGTTCCTAGAACCAGCTCGTTCTTAGAACCAGCTCGTTTTTAGAACTAGCTCGTGCTTAGAACCGACTCGTTCTTAAAACCGACTCGTTCTTAGAACCAACTCGTTCTTAGAACCAGTTTTTAAAATCAGTTCGTTTTTAGAACCGGTTCGTTCTTAGAACCGGCGCGTTTTTAGAACAGGCTTGTTCTTAGAACCGGCCCGTTCTTAGAACCGGCCCGTTCTTAGAACCGGCCCGTTCTTAGAACCAGCCCGTTCTTAAAACCAGCCCGTTCTTAAAAGCTGCTCGTTTTTAGAATTGGCTCATTCTTAAAACCGGCTCGTTCTTAGAACCACCTCGATTATACCACCGGCTCGTTCTTAGAACCACCTCGATTATATAACCGGCTCGTTTTAAGAAGCGGCTCGTTCTTAGAACCGGCGCGTTTTTAGAAGCTGCTTGTTCTTGAAACTGGCTCATTCTTAGAACCGGCGCGTTTTTAGAAGCTGCTTGTTCTTGAAACTGGCTCATTCTTAGAACCGGCTCATTATTAGAACCGGCTCATTATTAGAACCGTAATGTTCTAAGAACCGGTGTGTTCTTAAAATCTGCTTGTTCTTAGAACCAGCTCGTTCTTAAAACCGGCCCGTTCTTATAACCGGCTTGTTCTTATTACCGGCTCGTTCTAAGAACCGGTTTGTTTTTAAAACCGGCTTGTTCTTAGAACCGGCTTGTTCTTAGAACCGGCCTGTTCTTATAACCGGCTTGTTCTTCGAACCAGCTCGTTTTTAGAACCGGCTCGTTCTTACCACCAGCTTGTTCTTAGAACCAGCTCCTTCCTAGAACCGGCTCGTTCTTAGAAGCTGCTTGTTCTTAGAACTGGCTCGTTCTTAAAACCGGCTCGTTCCCAAAACCGGCTTGTTCTTAGAACCAGCTCGTTTTTAAAACCGGCCAGTTCTTAAACCAGCTCGTTCTTAAAACCGGCCCGTTCTTAAAACCGACTCGATCTTAAAACCGGCCCGTTCTTAAAACCGGCCCGTTCTTAAAACCGGCCCGTTCTTAAAACCGGCCCGTTTTTAAAACCGGCCCGTTCTTAAAACCGGCCTGTTCTTAAAACCGGCCCGTTCTTAAAACCGGCCCGTTCTTAAAACCGGCCCGTTCTTAAAACCGGCCCGTTCTTAAAACCGGCCCGTTCTTAGAACCAGCTTGTTGTTATAACCCGCTCGTTCTTAAAACCAGCTCGCTCTTAGAACCGGCTCGTTCTTAGAACCGGCTTGTTCTTACACTTGTTCGTTTTTAGAACCGACTCGTTCTTATAACTAGTCTGTTTTTAGAACCGGCTTGTTATTAAAACCGGCTCGTTCTTAGAACCGGCTTGTTCTTAGAACCGGCTTGTTCTTGAAACCGGCTTGTTTTTAGAACAGGCTTGTTCTTAGAACCGGCCCGTTCTTAGAACAGGCCCGTTCTTAGAACCAGCCCGTTCTTAAAACCAGCCCGTTCTTAAAAGCTGCTCGTTTTTAGAATTGGCTCATTCTTAGAACCGGCTCGTTCTTAGAACCACCTCGATTATAAAACCGGCTCGTTCTTAGAACCACCTCGATTATAGAACCGGCTCGTTTTAAGAAGCGGCTCGTTCTTAGAACCGGCGCGTTTTTAGAAGCTGCTTGTTTTTGGAACCGGCTCATTATTAGAACCGTATTGTTCTAAGAACCGGCTCGTTCTTAAAACCTGCTTGTTCTTAGAACCAGCTCGTTCTTAAAACCGGTCCGTTCTTAAAACCGGCTTGTTCTTATAACCGGCTCGTTCTAAGAACCGGTTTGTTTTTAAAACCGGCTTGTTCTTAGAACCGGCTTGTTCTTCAAACCGGCTCGTTCTTAAAACCGGCCCGTTCTTAAAACCGGCCCGTTCTTAAAACCGGCCCGTTCTTAGAACCAGCTTGTTGTTAAAACCCGCTCGTTCCTAAAACCGGCTCGCTCTTAGAACCGGCTTGTTCTTACACTTGTTCGTTTTTAGAACCGACTCGTTCTTATAACTAGTCTGTTTTTAGAACCGGCTTGTTATTAAAACCGGCTCGTTCTTAGAACCGGCTTGTTCTTAGAACCGGCTTGTTCTTGAAACCGGCTTGTTCTTGAAACCGGCTTGTTCTTAGAACCGGCTCGTTCTTACAACCGGATTGTTTTTAGAACCGGCTCGTTCTTACAACCAGCTCGCTTTTAGAACCGGCTCCTTCTTAGCACCGGTGCGTTTTTAAAACCGGCGCGTTCTTATAACTGGCTCGTTCTTAGAACCGGCTCGCTCTTAGAATCGGCTCGCTTTTAGAACCGGCTTGTTCTTATAACCTGCTCGTATATAGAACCGGCTCGTTATAAGTACCGTATTGTCCTTAGAACCGGCTCGTTTTAAGAACCAGCTCGTTCTCAAAACCGGCTCGTTGTAAGAACCGGCTCATTCTTCCAACCGGCTCGTTCTTAAAACCGGCTCATTCTTCGAACCGGCCCGTTCCTAAAACCAGCTCGCTTTTAGAACCGGCTCCTTCTTATAACCGGTGCGTTTTTAAAACCGGCGCGTTCTTAGAACTGGCTCGTTCTTATAATTGGCTCGTTCTTAGAACCGGCTCGCTCTTAGAATCGGCTCGCTTTTAGAACCGGCTTGTTCTTAGAACCTGCTCGTATATAGAACCGGCTCGTTATAAGTACCGTATTGTCCTTAGAACCGGCTCGTTTTAAGAACCAGCTCGTTCTCAAAACCGGCTCGTTGTAAGAACCGGCTCATTCTTCGAACCGGCTCGTTCTTAAAACCGGCTCATTCTTCGAACCGGCCCGTTCCTAAAACCAGCTCGCTTTTAGAACCGGCTCCTTCTTATAACCGGTGCGTTTTTAAAACCGGCGCGTTCTTAGAACTGGCTCGTTCTTAGAACTGGCTCGTTCTTAGAACCGGCTCGCTCTTAGAACCGGCTCGCTCTTAGAACCGGCTCGCTTTTAGAACCGGCTTGTTCTTAGAACCTGCTCGTATATAGAACCGGCTCGTTATAAGTACCGTATTGTCCTTAGAACCGGCTCGTTTTAAGAACTAGCTCGTTCTCAAAACCGGCTTGTTGTAAGAACCGGCTCGTTCTTCAAACCGGCTCGTTCTTAAAACCAGTTCGTTCTTAAAACCAGCCCGTTCTTAAAACCGACTCGATCTTAAAACCGGCCCGTTCTTAAAACCGGCCCGTTCTTAAAACCGGCCCGTTCTTAAAACCGGCCCGTTTTTAAAACCGGCTTGTTCTTAAAACCGGCCTGTTCTTAAAACCGGCCCGTTCTTAAAACCGGCTTGTTCTTAAAACCGGCCCGTTCTTAGAACCAGCTTGTTGTTAAAACCCGCTCGTTCTTAAAACCAGCTCGCTCTTAGAACCGGCTCGTTCTTAGAACCGGCTTGTTCTTACACTTGTTTGTTTTTAGAATCGACTCGTTCTTATAACTAGTCTGTTTTTAGAACCGGCTTGTTATTAAAACCGGCTCGTTCTTAGAACCGGCTTGTTCTTACAACCGGATTGTTCTTGAAACCGGCTTGTTCTTAAAACCGGCTTGTTCTTAAAACCGGCTTGTTCTTAGAACCGGCTTGTTTTTAGAACCGGCTTGTTCTTAGAACCGGCTTGTTCTTAGAACCGGCTCGTTTTTAGAACCGGCTTGTTCTTAGAACCGGCTCGTTCTTACAACCGGATTGTTCTTAGAACCGGCTCGTTCTTACAACCAGCTCGCTTTTAGAACCGGCTCCTTCTTAAAACCGGTGCGTTTTTAAAACCGGCGCGTTCCTATAACTGGCTTGTTCTTAGAACCGGCTCGCTCTTAGAACCTGCTCGTATATAGAACCGGCTCGTTATAAGTACCGTATTGTCCTTAGAACCGGCTTGTTTTAAGAACCAGCTCGTTCTCAAAACCGGCTCGTTGTAAGAACCGGCTCATTCTTCGAACCGGCTCGTTCTTAAAACCGGCTCATTCTTCGAACCGGCCCGTTTCTAAAACCAGCTCGCTTTTAGAACCGGCTCCTTCTTATAACCGGTGCGTTTTTAAAACCGGCGCGTTCTTAGAACTGGCTCGTTCTTAGAACTGGCTCGTTCTTAGAACCGGCTCGCTCTTAGAACCGGCTCGCTCTTAGAACCGGCTCGCTTTTAGAACCGGCTTGTTCTTAGAACCTGCTCGTATATAGAACCGGCTCGTTATAAGTACCGTATTGTCCTTAGAACCGGCTCGTTTTAAGAACTAGCTCGTTCTCAAAACCGGCTCGTTGTAAGAACCGGCTCGTTCTTCAAACCGGCTCGTTCTTAAAACCGGCTCATTCTTCAAACCGGCCCGTTCCTAAAACCGGCCTGTTCCTAAAACCGGCCCGTTCCTAAAACCGGCCCGTTCCTAAAACCGGCCCGTTCCTAAAACCGGCCCCTTCTTAAAGCCGGCCCGTTCCTAAAACCGGCCCGTTCCTAAAACTGGCCCGTTCTTAAAACCGGCCCGTTTCTGAAACCGGCCCGTTCCTAAAACTGGTCTGTTTCTAAAACCGGCCTGTTCCTAAAACCGGCCCGTTCTTAGAACCAGCCCGTTCTTAGAACCTGCTCGTTCTTAGACCCAATTCGTTCTTAGACCCAATTCGTTCTTCAAACCAGCTCGTTTTTCAAACCAGCTCGCTCTTAGGACCGGCTTGTTCTTAGAACCGGCTCGCTTTTAGAACCGGCTTGTTCTTAGAACCTGCTCGTATATAGAACCGGCTCGTTATAAGTACCGTATTGTCCTTAGAACCGGCTCGTTATAAGTACCGTATTGTCCTTAGAACCGGCTCGTTTTAAGAACCAGCTCGTTGTAAGAACCGGCTCATTCTTCAAACCGGCTCATTCTTCAAACCGGCTCGTTCTTAAAACCGGCCTATTCTTCGAACCGGCCCGTTCCTAAAACCGGCCTGTTCCTAAAACCGGCCCGTTCCTAAAACCGGCTTGTTCTTAGAACCGGCTTGTTCTTAGAACCGGCTCGCTCTTAGAACCGGCTCGCTTTTAGAACCGGCTTGTTCTTAGAACCTGCTCGTATATAGAACCGGCTCGTTATAAGTACCGTATTGTCCTTAGAACCGGCTCGTTTTAAGAACTAGCTCGTTCTCAAAACCGGCTTGTTGTAAGAACCGGCTCGTTCTTCAAACCGGCTCGTTCTTAAAACCAGTTCGTTCTTAAAACCAGCCCGTTCTTAAAACCGACTCGATCTTAAAACCGGCCCGTTCTTAAAACCGGCCCGTTCTTAAAACCGGCCCGTTCTTAAAACCGGCCCGTTTTTAAAACCGGCTTGTTCTTAAAACCGGCCTGTTCTTAAAACCGGCCCGTTCTTAAAACCGGCCCGTTCTTAGAACCAGCTTGTTGTTAAAACCCGCTCGTTCTTAAAACCAGCTCGCTCTTAGAACCGGCTCGTTCTTAGAACCGGCTTGTTCTTACACTTGTTTGTTTTTAGAATCGACTCGTTCTTATAACTAGTCTGTTTTTAGAACCGGCTTGTTATTAAAACCGGCTCGTTCTTAGAACCGGCTTGTTCTTACAACCGGATTGTTCTTGAAACCGGCTTGTTCTTAAAACCGGCTTGTTCTTAAAACCGGCTTGTTCTTAGAACCGGCTTGTTTTTAGAACCGGCTTGTTCTTAGAACCGGCTTGTTCTTAGAACCGGCTCGTTTTTAGAACCGGCTTGTTCTTAGAACCGGCTCGTTCTTACAACCGGATTGTTCTTAGAACCGGCTCGTTCTTACAACCAGCTCGCTTTTAGAACCGGCTCCTTCTTAAAACCGGTGCGTTTTTAAAACCGGCGCGTTCTTATAACTGGCTCGTTCTTAGAACCGGCTCGCTCTTAGAACCTGCTCGTATATAGAACCGGCTCGTTATAAGTACCGTATTGTCCTTAGAACCGGCTTGTTTTAAGAACCAGCTCGTTCTCAAAACCGGCTCGTTGTAAGAACCGGCTCATTCTTCGAACCGGCTCGTTCTTAAAACCGGCTCATTCTTCGAACCGGCCCGTTTCTAAAACCAGCTCGCTTTTAGAACCGGCTCCTTCTTATAACCGGTGCGTTTTTAAAACCGGCGCGTTCTTAGAACTGGCTCGTTCTTAGAACCGGCTCGCTCTTAGAACCGGCTCGCTCTTAGAACCGGCTCGCTTTTAGAACCGGCTTGTTCTTAGAACCTGCTCGTATATAGAACCGGCTCGTTATAAGTACCGTATTGTCCTTAGAACCGGCTCGTTTTAAGAACTAGCTCGTTCTCAAAACCGGCTCGTTGTAAGAACCGGCTCGTTCTTCAAACCGGCTCGTTCTTAAAACCGGCTCATTCTTCAAACCGGCCCGTTCCTAAAACCGGCCTGTTCCTAAAACCGGCCCGTTCCTAAAACCGGCCCGTTCCTAAAACCGGCCCCTTCTTAAAGCCGGCCCGTTCCTAAAACCGGCCCGTTCCTAAAACTGGCCCGTTCTTAAAACCGGCCCGTTTCTGAAACCGGCCCGTTCCTAAAACTGGTCTGTTTCTAAAACCGGCCTGTTCCTAAAACCGGCCCGTTCTTAGAACCAGCCCGTTCTTAGAACCTGCTCGTTCTTAGACCCAATTCGTTCTTAGACCCAATTCGTTCTTCAAACCAGCTCGTTTTTCAAACCAGCTCGCTCTTAGGACCGGCTTGTTCTTAGAACCGGCTCGCTTTTAGAACCGGCTTGTTCTTAGAACCTGCTCGTATATAGAACCGGCTCGTTATAAGTACCGTATTGTCCTTAGAACCGGCTCGTTATAAGTACCGTATTGTCCTTAGAACCGGCTCGTTTTAAGAACCAGCTCGTTGTAAGAACCGGCTCATTCTTCAAACCGGCTCATTCTTCAAACCGGCTCGTTCTTAAAACCGGCCTATTCTTCGAACCGGCCCGTTCCTAAAACCGGCCTGTTCCTAAAACCGGCCCGTTCCTAAAACCGGCCCGTTCCTAAAACCGGCTTGTTCTTAGAACCGGCTTGTTCTTAGAACCGGCTTGTTCTTAGAACCGGCTTGTTCTTAGAACCGGCTTGTTCTTAGAACCGGCTTGTTCTTAGAACCGGCTTGTTCTAAGAACCGACTTGCTCTTAGAACCGGCTCGTTTTCAGAACCGGCTCGATTTTATAAGCGGTTCATTCCTAGAACCGGTTCATTCTTAGAGCCGGTTTGTTCTAAGAACCGACTCGTTCTTAGAACCGGCTCGTTTTTAGAACCGGCCCGTTTCTAAAACCAGCTCGCTTTTAGAACCGGCTCCTTCTTATAACCGGTGCGTTTTTAAAACCGGCGCGTTCTTAGAACTGGCTCGTTCTTAGAACCGGCTCGCTCTTAGAACCGGCTCGCTCTTAGAACCGGCTCGCTTTTAGAACCGGCTTGTTCTTAGAACCTGCTCGTATATAGAACCGGCTCGTTATAAGTACCGTATTGTCCTTAGAACCGGCTCGTTTTAAGAACTAGCTAGTTCTCAAAACCGGCTCGTTGTAAGAACCGGCTCGTTCTTCAAACCGGCTCGTTCTTAAAACCGGCTCATTCTTCGAACCGGCCCGTTCCTAAAACCGGCCTGTTCCTAAAACCGGCCCGTTCCTAAAACCGGCCCGTTCCTAAAACCGGCCCCTTCTTAAAACCGGCCCGTTCCTAAAACCGGCCCGTTCCTAAAACTGGCCCGTTCTTAAAACCGGCCCGTTTCTAAAACCGGCCCGTTCCTAAAACCGGTCTGTTTCTAAAACCGGCCCGTTCCTAAAACCGGCCCGTTCTTAGAACCAGCCCGTTCTTAGAACCTGCTCGTTCTTAGACCCAATTCGTTCTTAGACCCAATTCGTTCTTTAAATCAGCTCGTTTTTCAAACCAGCTCGCTCTTAGGACCGGCTTGTTCTTAGAACCGGCTCGCTTTTAGAACCGGCTTGTTCTTAGGACCTGCTCGTATATAGAACCGGCTCGTTATAAGTACCGTATTGTCCTTAGAACCGGCTCGTTATAAGTACCGTATTGTCCTTAGAACCGGCTCGTTTTAAGAACCAGCCCGTTCTCAAAACCGGCTCGTTGTAAGAACCGGCTCATTCTTCAAACCGGCTCGTTCTTAAAACCGGCCTACTCTTCGAACCGGCCCGTTCCTAAAACCGGCCTGTTCCTAAAACCGGCCCGTTCCTAAAACCGACCCGTTCCTAAAACCGGTCCGTTCCTAAAACCGGCCCGTTCCTAAAACCGGCTTGTTCTTAGAACCGGCTTGTTCTTAGAACCGGCTTGTTCTTAGAACCGGCTTGTTTTTAGAACCGGTTTGTTCTTAGAACCGGCTTGTTCTTAGAACCGGCTTGCTCTTAGAACCGGCTCGTTTTCAGAACCGGTTCGATTTTATAACCGGTTCATTCTTAGAACCGGTTCATTCTTAGAGCCGGTTTGTTCTAAGAACCGACTCGTTCTTAGAACCGGCTCGTTTTTAGAACCGGTTCATTCTTAGAACCAGTTCGTTCTTTGAACCGACTCGTTCTTACACCCCAGCTCGTTTTTAGAACCAGCTTGTTCTTACACCAGCTTGTTCTTAGAACCAGCTCGTTTTTAGAACCAGCTTGTTCTTGAAACCCTATTGTCCTTAGGACCAGCTCGTTCTTAAAACCGGTTCGTTTTTAGAACCGGCTTGTTCTTAGAACCGGCCCGTTCCTAAAACCGGCCCGTTCCTAAAACCGGCCCGTTCCTAAAACCGGCCCGTTCCTAAAACTGACCCGTTCTTAAAACCGGCCCGCTCCTAAAACCGGTCCGTTTCTGAAACCGGCCCGTTCCTACACCCGCCCGTTCTCAGAACCAGCCCGTTCTTAGAACCTGCTCGTTCTTAGACCCAATTCGTTCTTCAAATTAGCTCGTTTTTCAAACCAGCTCGCTCTTAGGACCGGCTTGTTCTTAGAACCGGCTCGCTTTTAGAACCGGCTTGTTCTTAGAACCTGCTCGTATATAGAACCGGCTCGTTATAAGTACCGTATTGTCCCTAGAACCGGCTCGTTATAAGTACCGTATTGTCCTTAGAACCGGCTCGTTTTAAGAACCAGCTCGTTCTCAAAACCGGCTCGTTGTAAGAACCGGCTCATTCTTCAAACCGGCTCGTTTTTAGAACCGGCTTGTTCTTAGAACCGGCTCGTTCTTACAACCGGATTGTTCTTAGAACCGGCTCGTTCTTACAACCAGCTCGCTTTTAGAACCGGCTCCTTCTTAAAACCGGTGCGTTTTTAAAACCGGCGCGTTCTTATAACTGGCTCGTTCTTAGAACCGGCTCGCTCTTAGAACCTGCTCGTATATAGAACCGGCTCGTTATAAGTACCGTATTGTCCTTAGAACCGGCTTGTTTTAAGAACCAGCTCGTTCTCAAAACCGGCTCGTTGTAAGAACCGGCTCATTCTTCGAACCGGCTCGTTCTTAAAACCGGCTCATTCTTCGAACCGGCCCGTTTCTAAAACCAGCTCGCTTTTAGAACCGGCTCCTTCTTATAACCGGTGCGTTTTTAAAACCGGCGCGTTCTTAGAACTGGCTCGTTCTTAGAACCGGCTCGCTCTTAGAACCGGCTCGCTCTTAGAACCGGCTCGCTTTTAGAACCGGCTTGTTCTTAGAACTGGCTCGTTCTTAGAACCGGCTCGCTCTTAGAACCTGCTCGTATATAGAACCGGCTCGTTATAAGTACCGTATTGTCCTTAGAACCGGCTTGTTTTAAGAACCAGCTCGTTCTCAAAACCGGCTCGTTGTAAGAACCGGCTCATTCTTCGAACCGGCTCGTTCTTAAAACCGGCTCATTCTTCGAACCGGCCCGTTTCTAAAACCAGCTCGCTTTTAGAACCGGCTCCTTCTTATAACCGGTGCGTTTTTAAAACCGGCGCGTTCTTAGAACTGGCTCGTTCTTAGAACCGGCTCGCTCTTAGAACCGGCTCGCTCTTAGAACCGGCTCGCTTTTAGAACCGGCTTGTTCTTAGAACCTGCTCGTATATAGAACCGGCTCGTTATAAGTACCGTATTGTCCTTAGAACCGGCTCGTTTTAAGAACTAGCTCGTTCTCAAAACCGGCTCGTTGTAAGAACCGGCTCGTTCTTCAAACCGGCTCGTTCTTAAAACCGGCTCATTCTTCAAAC